>OY979701.1:17447632-18047632 GCA_963855925.1 Inga laurina | reverse complement strand
GTGTGGTAGGAGGCTGCCAGCGGTGGAGGGACGGCGATGGTAGTGGAAGCGAGATGGTGGCTTCTCTTCCTTCTATTCTGATCTGAACTGGTGTGAACAGAACCGGTGTGACGGAAGGAAAGAGCACCGAATTGATTGTAGAATCGGAGTGGGGACGACGATTCTGGTTCTGAACGATTCTAGTTCTGAACAAAACACACGACGCTGGACGACGTGAGTCGGGTGTTGGTCTCTTCGTCGATTCTGAGCTCGCCGGTGAAGTCGGTGGCTGACGAGGACAAAGAGATGAGGAGTTTAGAGAGTGCCGATACAGGTTCTGACAGAAAATGGAGAACACAGAGGGCACACAGACGGTAATTGTCTTAACTATTCTCTCCTACTCTCTGATACCATGAAGAGAATTGAAGACAGAATTTCTATTACATTGCTTGATAGATTACATACGCATATATACACACATAGGATAGAATAAAATATTGGAATACGCTCCAACACAACACTGTATATCAAGACTAATTCCTGCCTATAATTGCGGAGACTAATTCCTGCCTATAATTAAGGATCTTGACTTTCTGTGCTTCTACATATATTATATGCAATGTTAGTGTCAAAGAAATATTAAACATACATATCATTTGGTGTTGTACAGAATCTCAAAGAAAATTTTGAAGAAGGTCCTTCATTAGACAAATATGACCAAGCAAGTTCATCAATTTATTCAAAACCTTCTAAGGTAAGCTTACTTCTAAGGTAGCTTTAAATGGATGTATTGTTGTTTATTTATTCCTTTTATTAATTACTTAGGAGTTATGTGGAAAGGAATCAATGGGTGATGAACGAGAACTTGAAGAAAGTAGAAGTTCCAATAATGAAATTCCTCAAAGTGTTGAAACATCAAATGAAACAGCATTGACAATTCCACCAGCTACTACGACCTCTTCTCCAGTAAATATTTGCTTTTTAATATATTTGCACTATTGATACATTACTGATTTTCATTTAGATTAATTTTTCTATTTCTATGCTCTTAGATTACTTCAATCTCTTCTCCCAAAAGGCCTCAAATAGCAGCTTTAGGTACTAAAGTGGAAAAGGGACTAGGGAGCTCTGCTGTTACTACCCAAACTGGCCAAGTAAGCTTTCATCTTATTGCATCATTTCAGGGATATAATTTTACTCTTTAAAACTAGCATATACTAATGCTAGAATAGAACAATATGATAATCAACCGGAACCCATATGTCGTAGAGAACATACAAAATTGTGTTTCTTATGTTGGATATAGAGAAAATAAGAACTTCTGAAATTTTATTATTGATCCTTGAATAAACAAGAGTACACATGAGCCTTTATATAGGTAACAAATAAATGAGGATATGGGGATATGAATCTGATAAGAATCTATTTAAAGGCCAATCTGTCTAATAGGAAAATCTATCAAAATCAAACAACTAATAAAAAAATAAAAAAATAATAAGTTGGGTTTATTTCTTGAATTTAAATATGAAGCATTCAAAAATTTCAAGAAATTTAAAGCTCTTGCAGAAAAACAAAGTGGTTGTTGCTTAAAGATATTACGTACAGATAGAGGAGGAAAATGTGTTCTAATTCAGACATGGTAAGAGTCATTCTTCAATTAATATAAGAGTTTGTGTCATACTCATAACAAAGCTTCGTGTCCTTCAACATGGTTAGAGTGTGTCACATTATTCAAGTGTTCTTCTATGGAAATTAAGTAAATAAATGAAGTTAGTTATCTGTCATTAGCCGTTGGGGGTAGGACCTTAATGCTATTGTATTGGATGACCTTTTGGCAATTAATGAAACCTAAGAGCATTTCAGTTTTCCTCTCTCTCTCTCTCTCTCTCTCTCTCTCTCTCTCTCTCTCTAATTCCCTTGTGAATCCCTTCTATTTCTCTTCCTATCTCTCTTTCCCCTAATTCTCCTTCTTTTCATCTTACCATAATATTCATTTTTAATAGATGTTGGGACATTTACATTTCTGTGTTCACTAAGTTAATATAGCTCTCTTGTTTCTTAACATGTTTTATATTTATTATCAATGGGACGTGCCAGGAGGTTAGAGCTGAGTGCGATGGGAATTTCAACAAACCATTGGGTCAAGATTGTGCAGACAAGCTTGCAAAAGTTGATGAGGTAATATCACTAATCATTCTTGTTTTTTCTTGAGCTTCACTTTTATTTTTAACTTGGTGCATATACTTTACAAACTATATAGACTAGACTAAAAGTTTAAGTGAAACTCTAATGCACCACTTGGCTGTATATTACTCCCTCTAGCTCATTGCCTAGAACCAAGATCTGAAAATAAAAACAATTTTCAATTTCCTCTTGTTAAAGGCAGTTTCTTTAAAAACAATCATATTTCTTTCACATATACAATTTCTTACCATAGAAAATTGCAAAAAGGTAAAATTGAAAAACAATAATTAATAGTCCTTGAGTTTGTGCAAAGTGACTTAACCGTCATTTTCTGAAGAAGACGACTTGTATATTGGATCAAAGGGAATACAAATTCTAGTAAGACACTTAAAGTAACATCAAACTAATTTACTACTCTCTATTATGCAATAGATTGCTATGGAAACAATGGAGCTAGGTGTTCAACATGGTCCTAAATATGATAACGCTACCAAATCAAATTAAGTCATGAGTGTAGAACTAAAATGAGACTCCACATGTAAAATTGTTATTCTTCCTGATATGCATGGGCCGAATTTAAGATAAAAAAGCTTGCAACTTTTAGCTGCTTTTTTCATATTTATTTTCTTTTATGGTAATTTGGTCCACAAGGAATCCAAGAGCCAGAGAACCATATTGCACCAACAATCACTATAAAAAACAGGACATGATATGCAATATAATGATTTGCAAAGTTCTAACATTCTGCAGAAAATTATATTATATGCATTGTTAGTGACTGGTGTCATAGAAATATTAAAACTTAATGTCATTTAATGTTGTGCAGAATCTCAAAGCAACTTTTGGAGAAGGTCCTTCTTCAGAGAAATATGACATAGCAAGTTCATCAACTTATTCAAAACCAAAAATTGAAAAGCCTTACGTATTAGCTCCTTCAAAGGTAAGTTTGCTACATTCATTTTAGATTTAAATATATGTCTTGTTTATTCATTCTGTTTTTTAGGAGTTATGTGGAAAAGAATCAATGGGTGATCAACAAGCACTTGAAGAACCTACTAACCAATGTTCTTCTAAAGAAACATCAAATGAAATGGCAACTACTAGAATCTCTCCACCGGTAACTTTTTTTTTTTGTTTTTAATATATTTGTGCTATTGATATATTATTGATTTTCACCCAGATTAATTTTTCCATTTCTACTCTCTTAGATCTCTTTAATCTCTTCTCCCAAAAAGCCTCAAATAGAAACTTCAGCTGCTCAGATAGAATCAGAGAACTATGCTATTACTGATCAATGTGCACAAGTCTGTCTTCATTTTATTGCATCAGTTTTAGTATGTAATTTTATCCTTTAAAACTAACATATACTAATGCTAGATAGAATAGAACATTTTGATAATATACTAGGGCTCACTTTTTTCTTTTTGAAGCAACTAGTGCGTATTTTTAATTCACTATATATTACCTTCTATTCAATTTGAAGACTAAATAAAATAACTTGTATGAACAATTCTTGTCAAGAAGGTCAACGATTAAAAACTCTGGTTCTATTGCTTAGACATAAATATCCACATGTAAGAATATAGTCATTCTTGTTATGGGTTGAGTTTATGCTGTATGACATAAACTTGTGATAGCTTTTGCATATTAATATTGATGTTCTTTTAGGACAATCTGGTCCACAAAGCAAGTTCATCAACTCCTTCTGAGCTAACAATCTCAAATCAGGGCACATATGCTTCTATAGAGGTAGGGTTGTCGTTCAATTTTGCTTTAAGTAGGTCACTTGTTGCTTATTTATTCCTTTGCTTAGGAGTTTTGTGAAATGGAATCAAAGGGTGATCAAGAAGGACTTGCAGAAAGTATAAGTCGTAATGAAGGTCCTCAAAGAGATAAAGAACCTACAATAGACCTCTTCACCAAAGAAACAACTAACAAAGTTGCATTGGAAATTTCTTCTTCCTCTACTACTACTACTGAAATGATCTCTCCAGTGGAAAATAATTAATACTTGTGTTTATTTAGGATAATTTGGTCCATAAAGAAGCCAAGAGCGAGAGAACCTTATTGAATCAACAAGTACTACAAAAAAGGACCTGATCTGCACTCTAAATTCTAATTAATTATTTACAAAATGCTAGAATTCTACATAACATTATGTTATATATAATATAAGTGTCGTAGAAATATTAAACTTACATATAATTTGGTTTTGTGGTGTTGTACAAAACCTCAAAGCAACTTTTGTAGATGGTCCTTCATTAGAAAATTATGACCAAGCAAGTTCATCAACTTATCCAAAACAAAAAATTGAAAAACCTTACACATTGACTCCTTCTAAGGTTAGCTTACTGCATCCTTTAGCTTTGAATCGATGTCTTGTTGTTAATTCATTCCTTTGTTTAGGAGCTATGTGGAAAGGAATCAATGGGGGATCAACAAGCACTTGGAGAAGGTAGAAGCTCTAATGAAGCTCCTCAAAGAGTAGAAGAACCTACCAATGAATGTTCTTCCAAAGAAACATCAAATGAAACAGCATTAACGATTCCAACTTCTATGACAACCCCTCCCCTGGTAAATATTTGGTTTATAATATATTTGCACTATTGATACTTACTGATTTTCATTCAGATTAATTTTTCTATTTCTTTGCTGTTAGATTACTTCAATCTCTTCTACCAAAAAGCCTCAAATAGCAACTTTAGCTACTCAAGTGGAAAGAGAACCAGGGAGCCCTTCCGTTACTGACCAACCTACACGAGTAAGCTTTCATCTTATTGCATCATTTCAGGGATGTAATTTCATTCTTTAAAACTAGCATATAATAATACTAGAATAGAACAATATGATAATCAAATGGTACCCATTTGTCGCATAGAACATATAAAATTGTATTTCTTACCATGTTCAAGTGGTAAAATTAATGTTTCACTTCATCATTTGCTTCAGGGTCAAATTATGGTCAACCAAAGAGAGACCTCCATTGAGGATGATCTTATTAGATTGTTTCGGATAATGAGGGATGGTTCTGACACAAAAGCTGGCCAGCCTTATGTTTCCAATATTGCTGCTTTTGAAGATGACAAGGTGGCTAATGCCTTTGCTGACATAGAATCCTCATTGAAATTGGATCTCGATCAGATAGCTAACTCCGAAGAACACACTCATTGCCTCGAGAATGCACTCAACTTCTTGTCCACCCGTTTCTCTGAAGAAGAACCTTCCTCTCATGGCCTTGTTAGAGGCAAAATAGAATATCTTCATCAAGAAATCCAAAGAATTCTCTCATCCTTCAAGCAAGCTTTTGGTACGCTTGGCACATTCACCAAACTGAAAGAAAAAGAGAAGTGGATCGATGAACAACATTCTCAAAGGATGGAGGCAGCTACCGCTCTCGTGTCTGAAATTCGCAATACTGAGGATTACATGAATGAACTGCAAAAGCAGATCTCTACATTGCAAGCTGAATTGAAAAGTAAAGAGAAAGAATTTGAAGACTATGAAATGAAATTGTCATCTCTTCAGAAACAAAAGAAGAAATGTGCTTGGGACACCATAGAGTTCATGGAAGAGTACGAGACTGTGAAGAAAGACAGGCCCTATGTTGAAGATGGCCAAACAAAAGCAAGGCAAGAACTAAGAAAGCTGGAAAATCAATGGCCTTCTTGTGTGGCTGATTTGAGGAAAACTTTGCTTATGTTGGGAATCCTTCTTAAACGCAAGCCTTGATTGTTGGAGATTGTTATGTAAGTCACCCAAAATTAATTTTCACTCTGTTGATGGGGTAGTCACATGCATTATGGTTGTGTGCGTTATTATTGACAAAGACTCGTTATTGTATACATGTAACAAAGACTCGTTATTGGGGTGAAATCAGTTATTGACAAAGACTTGTTATTGTATACATGTAACAGTCGTAAGGGATTTGGGTCACAATGGGGGGCCCAATATAGGAAGCCCAAGACAAGAATAAGTGAGACTTGGCAATGGAGGTAGTACAATAAAGGTGAAATCAGTTACAGAAGGTATGGATGAATTTGGACTTGTTCCCTCTTGTGTCTTCTCTCTCTAGCCATAGTCACAGCACATATGGAGTTTCTTCTCTTCCTTCTTTTGGACCTTCTTCTATCACTTCCTATTTTCAGTTTTAGTTATATATTGCTCATTCGAATCTATATTTGAGGATATTATTCTATTGTGTTTTCCATTTGATTTGTTAATTGTGATCATTACAATACACTCATTCTGTTGTTACTGAACCTAGAATTTGGGGGAGCCTTCTCATTTTGTCTCGTACAATGCTTAGTTTTATTTCAAACTCATGCCTACTCTAGAGGAAATTGGCCAAGTAATTAAGTTTTTTGAAATATAATTAGAAGAAACTTTGAACAGTCTGCTAACTACTTCCATGGGAAGCCTTACCTATAGATTATGGTGGTTCCACTCCAAGACTTTTATCATCCTAAATATATCCATTCTAAAATGATAATGTAAATAGATTTCGTTTCACAGCATGACTATTAGGCAGCACATTCGCACAATGTTGTGTGGCTGCAAACACCAATTAATTCACACTTGCTTTGAACATATCATTATTATATATAATCCTTTTATATTTATATCCAATATAAAATTAATGTACAATGCAACTTTTTATCGAAAAAAAATAGGAGGATATTTTTGGGGGAAGTTATAAGAACCTCAAATTTATTTTCCCCCTTAAATATCATTGATTAAAATGCCTCTTGAACTTAATTGCAGAGTTTGTAAGTAACACTTGTAATTAATTTTTTGGGAAAAATATGTTAATTTTGTAGCGCGATTTTTGAATTTTTTTTTCTTAAAAGAATATGTTGGGTTTTCAACTTCCCACTTTTGAAATTTACTATTGAAACTTGGGAGTTACGTTTGTAAATTTATTGGGTGACTTGCATTTTTTTATAAAAATAATTTGTGACCTTTTTGAAAAGCAAAGGACTAAGGTCTTTAGAAGTAAATAATTTTAGAAATCAGAAGTTCTTTGTATAATTAATTTCGCTCTTGTGGCAAAAAAAAAAAAAAATCATTCTATTGTCTCTATTTATAATTTTGACAATTCTCCCTAATTTCACGTACGGACTAACTTGGTAAATTGTGCAAAGCATAAGGATTGATTCAAAAAGAAAAGAAAGGCAGAATGCTGAAAGCAAAATTAAAAGCATCAAGCAATTTGCCAAATTAAAGTTTATATACTAAATTTGATTCACACAAAGCTTGCTGAGCTTATTATAGCAAAGTTAAAAGAGTGTCTTTGGTTACTTTTATGTGCGTATCTTGCCATAAGATGTTTTAGCAAGTTCGTTCTGATGATTTAGAATCTTATTAAAGAGAAGAAAGTCAAATAAATAAAGCAATTGAAGTTAAATAAATAAATCCTCTGTTTTCGGGTGTAAGCAGGTTCCATCGAATTTTATTCTTGCCAATCGCTATAGTTTTACTATTATCATTTAGCATCACCTTGAATATTGTTTCTCTTTCCTCCCCTTCAATTGCCTTAATTATCTGTTAACATAAAATAAAATATCTTGTTACAAATGGAAACTATGACTTCATTTGAAGATGGGGAGGCATATATGTGAAAAAAACAGAGACTTGATGATAAAGAATATTCCATTTGGTATGGCATAAATCAGAAGTGTAGAAGATTGAAGATTTTGATTAATGCAGATTGTTTAATACTGATTCACCTCAGCTCTCCTCTATCTCTTTCAACCCACTATCACATTTTCTATTTTCCAATCCTTTTCCTGCCAACTAGCATTTATTTTGTGGTTACATTTAAAATTATCACACTATTTTTGAGAGATTACTTGATAGAGGTACAAGTGGCGTCCAACAAGGCATCCAAGTTGGAAGCCAAGGTGGCATCATACATGGCAACCACGCCATAGGTAGAACCTACAATAAATGAAGTGCTAACTATTTTATCCAAGAAGAGTCTAAGCAAGCCCAAGATTCTCTTCACGGCACCAAGAGCCTAATCACTAGAAGCTCAGTAAAGAGTGAAATGTTCAAGGGGCTAGAGAAAATATTTGTGCTTCATTTGCTTAATTAAAGGCCCATGATATATGTGTTCATGGCGCAAATGAGTGCTCAGCCATGCTTAATCAAGCTCATATGCATGCTTTTACAACCCATAGAAGCTTGAGCAAGTCGCAAAGTTTAAAAGTCAATGAAACATAAAGCAATAAGCCAAACAAGATGATGTACAAGACCCACTTGCAGCCCAAATTGAATAATTCACTTGAAATATCATGTGACAAGCATGTGTGTTACAATGGGGAGGACAGACCAGCTAAAAAGTAAGTTTGGAGACACAAACGGGACAAACTACAATGTAAGAGACAAGTTTTCTTAAGGTCCTACCTTCGATTATCTGTCCCGTTTATTTATTGATTGAACTTAAATAATGTAAATAGTTAAGATGCAAATTTGCCCCGAAATTTCCGCAGAGGAGCAATATTAAGTAAGGTATGTTCTCAGAAACAGAACATAGAGATAGAAATGCTTGATTCTTACTCATTTGCTCTCTATCATCATTCTCTTCATTGTCTAAATTTATGGACGTGATGCGTGTTGATGGTGGTGTCAAAATCGTCAATGATGAAAAAGGTAAAGGAGCAGGAGAACTCGGTGGCCTTATAATAGATCTGTTTAATGGGAAGGTTTTGATCATGTAGAAATCCACTTGTATTTTATTTTAGGAAAAATTAATCTTCTTGTACTTATAGTTTTGATTCATTCGTAACTTAATCCCTAAAATTTAACTTAATGCCACTCAGTCCGTATAATTTTGACTCGGTTGCAATCTAATCTCTAAACTCTAACTTGATGTAACTCAATCCCTTTATTTTGATTCAAGTTGAACTTGCCACTTATGATATTTTGTATGCGTATATATAATGGATTGTGAGGCTAACTTCACGGCTATACTCACATTTACAATGGATTTGTTTCATCCAAAATAAAGAGGTTGCAAAATTTTGCGCACTATATGAATACTAAGATTTTGATTACTATGATCATCTATTTTTTTTAATTATAATCTCATTATGTATGACAGATGGCGGGGATCATTGTCAACAGTGCTAATACTGTTGCAACAAAATGTATAGAAATATTGGTAGATAAAGTAATAAAGGAACTTCCATATATGTGTTGTTACAAGAGTTATGCAGCTGGCTTTGAAGAGGAAATAGAGAAGTTGAAAGCTGCAATGGGGAGTGAAGTGTAAACATGAAGATGAAAGGAGCCCAAAAAAGGAATGAGACTCAAATTCACCCTATAGTTGAGCAACAGGTTCAAAAAGCTAACAAACTTATTCAACAATAAACAACACCACAGAAATGGTCTTTACGGTATTCATTGGCAAAGAAATTAGAGAGGATGACACAGGAGATTCCAATAATGATGGAGAAAGCTGAGAACTTCTCACAAGTTGCACATGCAGCAGAACGTCCAGGCATGGAATTCTATTCACAAGAGTTTATGTCTTTTAAGAGTAGAGACTCAAAGTTCGAACAACTTAGGAAGGAGTTGAATGATGGCAATAAATGTAGGATTGGATTGCAAGCAATGGGAGGATCGGGGAAAACCACAATGGCAAAAGCAATTGGGAAATAAATTGAAGATAACAAAGCATTTGAAAAAGTAATCTTTACTGAAGTGCCCAATCCTGTTGATGAAAAGAAGATTTGGGATGAAATTGAAAAGAAATTGGATTTGGAGATAGAGGATGACAAAAAAAGGAATGTAACACAGGCAGAACACATATGGATTAGAATTGCCAACATTGGAAGTGTACTCATAATACTTGATGATGTCTGGAAAGAGACCAACCTTGAGAACCTAGGGATTCACCATGGCATCCATAGCTAGGGTCGGTGTTGTGTTTTTTTAACCATACGCTATGAGACAGTTTGTACAAGAATGAGTTGCCAAGAGACCATTAAACTAGGAGTCTTAACTGAGGATGATGCAGTAGATCTTTTCCTACATCACGCCAAAAAAAGTGGGAAGGATTGTCCTAATAAATCGAAGTTGTTCGCATCAAAAATTGTGAAAGAGTGTGGAAACTTGCCGGTTATAGTCGTAGCCATAGCAAAAACCTTTAGAAATTGGGATCCAAATGAATGGGAGGATGCTTTTACATCAATAGAAAAAGATTCACCCTTAAGGCATGGGAATACTGATAAAGCAGCGAAAATTTTTTCTGAATCACCATCGAACTCATCTTATCATTCTATATCACCACATTATGCTCCCTCTCTATATATTAAGTCAATTTAGATGTTAATCCACAATTGAACTTAAATACAGGGTTTTTTCCCTGCTCATAACACATTCAAATCACATTCGAATCTCAAATCACATCAAATTCTCCAAAAGGGTTATTTATCACTAATCACATCCACTTTTGGAGCCATTAACTCTTAATCACAATTTGGGATCCTGCTAATCATCAAGGATGTGCTTCCAAATCTACTTGGAATAAGACTAGCAAATCTACCAAATCTTAATACTATCGATCAAGGAATTGATTTCCAGACAGTGAAATTCTGTCTTGTGCGTGATTGTAACAATATCCCTTTAGCTAATGTCAGCTCCTCTGAGTGTAATTATGCACATATTTGTGCTAATCATAGCTTCTCATAATACTAATGACAACGACATTGTTGTTTTTCTTGCACAGTATTACCACATGGCCAGATGAACTCTATAGATGTTGAATACTTCTCTGCACTAATGTTTACTTTATGGGGTTGGACTTACGAGCTTAGTGCCAAACTTCTACTAATTTTGGTAGAAATTCAATAGTTCCCCTACTTTTATTATTTTGTGGACTAAAGAACACTATCCTTTTTATGACTTCAACTCATTAATTTCTTTATTATCATTGCTTAGGGACAATTTGAGGAAGGATCAGAGGGGGTTCTTGAGAGAGAAGGGATACTAGATCTATCAGATGTATACGCATAATACTTTTCAATATTAATCAATAAACTTAGAAGAAGTCAACAAATTTGTTTCTCACTTGTTGTCTTCTTCCTTTTTATATATCTGTTGTGATTGATTGTTTAGAGTGAAGACGAATCCAAGGGGGCTGATGAAAAGGACTCCACCATACAGAAGCAGAAAAGTAGTCCGCCAAATTTGACGGAGGTACAATACAAGCTTATGCATCAGTATAATGAAAAAAGCTTATTAACCAATAAAGGATTCTCTCTCAATAATTGTATGATATGCTTGTTAATGAATTGAACTTCTCTACCAACTCATTCCTTACACATTCATTTCTAATATGGTAGTAACAACTTCATCATCTGATTCTAATATTGTGAGACTCGTTTGTTAACATATGCTTTCACTTGTACTTTCACTGAGATTTTTCCTTAATTAAAAAATGACTTCCTTCCATTGATTAACTGAACTTCTTTAGCAACTTATTAATATTTTATGGGCTACGCAGAATACTGAGACATCATCAACAAATGAAATTGTGGAAGAACAACTTTCTACTTCAAATATAGCAGCAACTCCATCATCAAAGTCTGATAATAGGGTAAGGGTTTTTTATCAACAAATGCTTTCACATTTGTCTATACAACTTCTGGTCCATAATATAAGATCTTGTTTGTAGTGCATGTTTATTAAGCATTGCTTAAGTACAAAGTAATGTGAAAGCAGAAAGGTTTTATAAATAGTTATGATCTGATGTACTTTGAAACATCCATCAATTCACACATTTAGTTGCATTCGGAAGCACAGTGGTTTAGGGAAATCATTAAGGCCCATAAACTTAAACTTGCATATTTATCTTTGGGTTACTAGTCATTTGGTATTTCAATATTTTTTGTCCAACTTTAAAAATTCATATATAATTCTAGAAATTTCATATAAGGATGCTCTAAAATTTTATTGAAAGCTCTTAAAGTCGTCTTCTTGATAAAGATATCATTCTAGTTTGAGACTATCCAAATTGAATAGTTTATTGACTTTCTAAACTTGCTCTGTTTTTCAACAAATTTTGAGCCTTAACTTTGAGAATTCTTAACTCGCAACATACACATCCGATTTCAGCAAATCATGGCGTGGTTTAGAGCATAGAATGTGTACTAATTATAGACTAAATTTCATGGGCAAAGAATATCAATTGCTCCGTTTTTACATCACCCAAAGTTTAGCCCTCTTTTAGGAGAATCTTACTCTTTAAACTTGCCAACACTTGATTCATTTGAGGAGCCATTCACTTTGCATATTCCTACTCTAGCATTCATATGCCATCATCCAACATACCATAGGCATGCTATCCTACTCAAGTTATACAAATTTGCATAACCTTCACATGACATTCATACGGCTTTCAAAATGAGATGACTAACTTGAACATAAAATCATAAAAGCATAAAATTCTTCATTCATTCACCTCGTTTCCTTTCCCTTTGAATGTGCTTGAACCTATTGTAAGTAGCATGAATAGGAAAGAATGAGATTTCAAAGAAATTCCAGTAGCAAGAATTATTAACTTAAACATTAAATTCCACATGTTAGTCTCCATGACTTTGCATGTACAGATTCTATGTTTAACATTATATTATACAAAATACAAACTTTTCCCATGAACTCTTTAAGGTAAAAACGTTAGGGTTTAAGGTGGAAAATACCAATTGATTTTCTAATGCTTCCAAACTCTTTCTCTTACCCTTTCCTACACAAAATTTGGTTTTAACTAAATGGAAACGTCAAATTCAACAAATTTCAGCCCTAACCCACTCAACTTCTCTTGGCTGAAAACAGGGGAAATGTGAAAATAATATGGATTTTGTTCTCCTTCCCTTCAATACTTGATTTGATGTCATTAACCTCTTTTAAACTTTATTTAATCATCAAATCATTAACTCTAATATTTGTTGGAAATTTGAACAGAACCTGCCCTGGGTATTAAGCTTCCAAAAATTCCAAACATCACCAACAACAACATAACAACCATGAAACAAGATACCAATGAGAAAACAAAGCTTGGATAGTGATTTAGACTAGAAAACCTACCTATTTCAAGTTGTACGTGATGAAACATCACCTCCTCTTTCTCTCTTCTTCTTCCTCTACCTCCCCCTCGTTCCCTCTCTGTTTATGTTTCCTTGCTGTTTCTGATGAAATCCTGAGGAAAATGAGAGAGTTTAGGTGATTTCATTCAAATATTAACTCCCTTTGTTAATTTTTTTACTTCCACCTCCTCTAACAACATTATTTCAATGACTTTTCTTGATCCAATGGTATAAACTCATCTTTGCTTTTTCCTCCCATGAGATCACGCCACCTCTGTACTATTAGGGCATATGGATTCATCTTTCCATGGCTTAATCATCCTACTTAACATTTTCTTCTTAATAAAGAATTAATCCTCTACAAATGCTTTTGAAAATTCTTCAATCATATAACCAATGTGAGACTATAAAAAATTAACACTTATTGGGAGTAATGTCCAAATTTTTCTCAAGCTCAAATTTGGTCAATTTTTCCCATACTTTTTAAACAAATACCTTAATCTTGGATAAAATGCACATAAACTATTCTTTGAGATAAAATTTCCATTTCTAGAGCAAGAAACCAATTTTATAAATTCAAATTAACATCAAAATACTTTTACCTATTTTTTCACAATTATTAGAGAACTCCTGGTTTTTTTTATAATTAAATTTGGCTAAACATGCATATTTTATTTAGCCAAACTTCAATAATTATTTAAGATTAATTTTTAAGGTGATGTTCTAATTTACACCTCAATTAAGCCTCAAATATAATCAGAAAATTATTCTCTATCTTTCTGCGTCTTTGGGGTTTTTTCTTAAAATTATGGGCATAATTTTTAAAACTATCATTATGTACCGGTAAGTTTCATAAATTATGTGTTTTTCCCAAACTAAGGATGGTAGGTATATAATTTTACCTTGGCAAGTGTGCTATTTTATTTGTCATTTGGCTAACCTTTAATTATACATTTAGCCTCTACTTAGAGGGGCCGAATTACATAGTCCCCGGGAATCATTATATCTTTCGGATATTTTCAGGACTCATGCTAAATTAGGCTTAATATTCTACTTAATTCAACCTTATTTTTGAACTTCTAGGCTCAAAATTTGGGATGTTATATACTTGGTTATCAGAGTTAATCTTACAAAGTACACGAATTAAAACGGATTTAGGAAACCAACACAATATTCTCTCCATCAACATATTATAATTTTATATAGTACCAAAGTCAGCAGAAGCAAATGAACTTGTTAAACAATTTCATATTTTGATATACCTGAAATTGTCACTCTATTATCTGATTCAGATGATTTAAGAGTAAATTTTAAACAAAATACTTCACTTCACCTCCCTCCCTCCCTCTCTCTCCTGCATCTCTGTTTTTATTGAGCTCTTTTCAATAGCATAGCTATTCCGAACATACAACTTCACTTCCACATGTAAGAATATGGTCCATCCTGATATGGGTTAAGTTTATACTAAACGACATAACCTTGTGATAGTTTTTGCATGTTCATGTTCATTTAGGATAATTTGGTTCATAAAGTAATAAGTTCATCAACTCAATCTCAGCTAACAATATCAAATCTAGGCACATAAGCTTCTACCAAGGTAGGTTTGTTTCATTTGTTTTTGCTTTTTTATATATCACTTGTTTGTGTTTTTTTTTTTTTTCTCCTTAGGAATTATGTGAAAAGGAATCACAGGTTAACCAAGAAGCACTTGGAGAAGGTATAAATCTTTATGAAGGTCCTCACAGGGTTAAAGAACCAACCAATGACCTCTTCATGAAAGAAACAACAACTATTAATACAGAAATGACTTCTTCACCGGTAAATATAATTACTTTTTCTTTCCATCATATCCTCCCTCCATTGATTTTTTCAATATTATGATTTTGATGATTTTTATTGAGATTAATTTTTTTGACTTGATGGTCTTAGGACCCTTCAATATCTACTTCCGACAAGCCTCAATAGCAACTTCAACTGCTCACACAGAACCAAAGGGCTCACAATCAGACCTATTTGACATTTCTATAACTACTGAATGTCCACAGGTAAGTCGTTAGTTTATTGAATTTGTTTTGGGATTTAAACTTTTTTGCCTTTACAATTTGGATATACTGATTCTAAAATAAAAGGAAACATCAAATCATCTGTATTTTAAATTCATTATAGCTTCCGCTTTAATTTAATGCCTACATTTGTATAGATGAACAAACTTCTAAAAATGAGAGAGTTTTGGTCCCCGAAGTTTGATCCAATTTTAGTTTTGGTCCCTCAAGTTTGAAATCGGTAGTTTAGGTCCCTGAAATTTCACCCAATTTTGGTTTTAGTCTCTCAAGTTTGAAATCGGTGGTTTTGGTCTCTAAAGTTTCACCCGATTTTAGTTTTGGTCCCTCAAGTTTGAAAAGGACTTGGTTTTCCGGGTCGGGTCGGGTTTCAAAAATGGGTCGCCAAGTCCTTTTCAAACTTGAGGGACCAAAACCAAAATTGGGTGAAACTTCAGAGACCAAAACCACCGATTTCAAACTTGAGGCACTAAAACCAAAATTGGGTGAAACTTCAGGGACCAAAACCACTGATTTCAAACTTGAGGGACCAAAACCAAAATTAGATCAAACTTCAGGGACCAAAAGTTATATTAACCCATGGAAAAACTTTGAATGTCCATACCCACCACTTTTGGAATATTAATTCTTGATGTGATATTCCCATTGGAGCTTCGATGGCTGACTCTCGATCAGAGCTCCGGTGGGGGTGGGTGAAGTGGCTGGCGGCCTACTAAAGTTCTGAAGGTGGCCGTTGGAGGTAATTGTTTTTTTTAAAAATATATGTAAGGACAATTTAAACATTTCTTTTTAATTTTAAAAGTATAAATTAGGTATTAATGTTTCTCTAAAATTATTAATATTCAAAACATATTTTTGTCTTTTAATATTTTTAAAGTTGTTTATAAAGGATTTTTTTTTTTTTGGAGAATTGTGAAAAAGACTTCACCGGTAAATTAATTGTTAAATGGGATTTGAGAAGATCATCTGCACATGGGGAAGATCTTGTGCATATAAGGGAAGATATTTTACACACATATAGGAAAGAATATTGTATATAGGGAAGATCATCTGTGTTGGAGATACAAGCTACATGTGGGTGTGTCAAATGGAACAAGTCTCACATTGCTTGGGAAAGAGAGAATGCTAGTGTATATATTACACCTTGTGAAGTTGGGCCAGTAAATGGGCCAAGAGGAAGAGTGGGCTCGTACGCACAACAAAGGGCCCCCAAGAGGCAAACGTAGTGGAAATCCGGCGATTTCCCCCCTGCGTGTGAATTAAATATGGACTGAGCACTTTTTATCAAATATTTTTTGAAAAAATCTACAATTTAATTTTGTAAATAGCTTACCGGAAAAACCCAGTTTTGAGAACAAAGGGCCACCAGGAGGCAAACGTAGTGGAAATCCGGCGATTTCCCCCTACGCGTGAATTAAATACGGACTGGGCACTTTTTATCAAATGTTTTTTGAAAAAATCTACAATTTATTTTTGTAAATAGCTTACCGGAAAAACCTAGTTTTGAGGCATCTGAATTTTGAAGCATCAGTATTTCTGTTACAGAGGTCATGGGCTAGATTTTAAATTGCCAAACGTATGTTTTGGATTTCCAAACGGATATTTTAATTGCCAAACGGATCTGGTCCTTCAATGATCAGAAACGGCCTCATCATGTGGTTTTATTATTGTGTAATCGGCGGTTTAATGGTGTTTATGAGGAGTAAAACGTTGCCCAACGTTCAGATGCATGGAGGCCTATAAAAGGCATGCCTGCAAGAGGTCTAGGCACCGAGCTCTAACATCTCGAGCCCTCTCTTCCTCTCTGACATTCATCTGTTCTCCCTGCCTTACGGTTGTTTTCGTTTTGCTGTTCTGTCCGCCCTGTTTCTATAGGAAGAATCCGTTTTATCCTGGGGAGTGCCACTTCCAGTCAGCCGGTGGTCGCGGACAAGGACAACGTCCTTGAACGTGACTCGGATTACGGTGTATTTGTAGGAGTTCAACAACAATCTTAAGAGCTAAAATGACTTTTGTCTCTGTTCCTCCTACTAGTTCCGGAGTTGGTGCTCAACCTGACAGTGCTGCTGCTCCCGGAGTCAACAATGCTGGTTCTGGTCCTATTCCTTTGGCGGTGCCTATGCCCAAGTAGTTTCCAGACATTTCTAAGATTGAACAGTTTGAGGGGAAGAACTTCAGACACTGGTAGGAACGTGTCTACACTGTTCTTGACATGCATGGAGTTGCTGATGCGCTTACACAGTCTGCACCATCCCCAGATGCCAACCAAGCCCAGAAGGATGTTTGGGCCTATGCCAACAAGGTTTGCAGACACACTCTTATTACTACTTTATCTAACGATCTGTTCGATGTGTACCATGTCTATAAAGAAGCAAGTGAGATATGGGGATCACTTATCCTTAAGTATACTACTGAGGATGCTGGAAAGCAGAAGTTCGTGATAGGTAACTTTTACAAGTGGGAGATGACAGATGAAAAAGACATCAAGCTCCAAATCAACGAGTACCATAAGCTGAATGAGGAGTTCAAGACTGAGAAGATCAATTTGCCAGATGAGTTCGTGGCTGGTGTACTGATCGAAAAGCTGCCAGATTCATGGAATGACTACAAGCAACAACTGAAACACAAACAGAAACAATTGTCCTTGAATGATCTGATCACTCATATCATCATTGAAGATACCAACAGAAAGGCAATACAAGCTGCAAAGGGCAAGGAAATGGCTGCTAAAGCAAACCTAGTTGAGGAAAAGCCGCACAACAAGAGGTATGATCCCAAAAACAAAAATAATAAAAATAAGAAACCTTACTACAAGCCCAAAGACTCTAACCCCAAGAAGAAGAAGGGCAATTGTTTTGTCTGTGGAAAACCAGGTCATTATGCAGCACAGTGTAGGAAAAGGGCTAAGGGAGATAACTCTCAAAGGGGTGAAAATCCTCCTAAGCCAAATGTGAATTTGGTTGAAAGAGATGATAGTAGTGATGAAGAAATCATTGTTGCTGTGGTGTCACAAGCCCTTCTTGTCTCTAATGTGAAGAAATGGGTGGTAGACTCAGGAGCTACCAAGCACATCTGTGCAAACAAAGAGATGTTTACCTCCTTTGAAGAAGGGGAAAACCACGTTTATCTGGCTGACTCCCGAACTGCTAAGGTTCATGGAAAAGGGAGGGTGGCATTGAAGCTCACATCTGGAAAGACCTTGGCACTGAGTGACGTGCTATATGTACCTGAGGTCAGAGCTAACTTAGTCTCTGTGGCATTGCTTGGGAAAGTTGGGGTTAGGGTATGTTTTGAATCTTACAAGATTGTCATGACTAAGAACAATATTCTTATTTGGAAGGGCTATTGTAATAAGGGATTGTTTGTTCTTAGTGTTTCTGAAATGAATGAGAATGCATCTTCTTCTGCTTACTTGATTGATTCCTATGATATGTGGCATGCTAGATTAGGACATGTTCATAAATCTTATATTAAGAGGCTACAAAATCTAGGGCTGATTTCTAAAACTAAAGATGATTTTCAAAAGTGTGAAGTTTGTGCAGAAACTAAACAAGCTAAAAAACCACATTTTTCTACTCAAAGAGAATTGAGTTATTAGCTTTAATTCATTCTGATTTGGGAGATTTAAAGCAAACTGAGACTAGAGGTGGTAAAAGGTATTATATTACCTTTATTGACGATTTTTCAAAATATACCAAAGTATATTTGATGAGAAATAAAGATGATGCTTTTGAAAAACTTCTTTTATACAAGGCAGAAATAGAAAATCAATTAGATAAAAAGATTAAAAGGGTCAGGTCAGATAGAGGAGGAGAATATTTATTATTAAATAATTTTTGCAAAAAAGAAGGGATAATTCATGAAGTAACTCCTCCTTATTCACCTGAATCTAATGGTGTTGCAGAAAGGAAAAATAGAACTTTAAAAGAAATGATGAATGCTTTACTTGTAAGTTCTGCAGCACCTAATAACCTGTGGGGTGAAGCCTTGTTATCTGCTTGTTTTTTACAAAACAGAATCCCAACAGGAAAACTAAAAAGACACCTTATGAGTTATGGAAAGGTTTTGTGCCTAATCTTCAGTATTTGAAAGTGTGGGGGTGTCTTGCTAAAGTTTTACTACCTGATGTTAAAAAGAGGAAAATTGGTTCTAAAACCTCTGATTGCATGTTTATTGGATATGCTCAACAAAGTGCTGCTTATCGTTTTCTGGTTTTGAAAAGCGATGTTTTAGATCATAACACAATTGTTGAAACAAAAGATGCAGAGTTTTTTGAAAATATATTTCCTTTGAAGGTTGAGCATATTCCTAAAAGAGTTGAAAATTCCTCTGCTCCTTCTGAACAAAATTCAAATGAAGTTTTGGTTGAAGATTTAAGGAGAAGTAAAAGACAAAGAAAACAAATGTCTTTCGGAGATGATTTTTATACCTATTTGGTGCAAGATGAACCCAAAAATTTTTATGAAGCTATTTCTTCTCCGGATAAATCTTTTTGGAAAGAAGCAATAAAAGCTGAAATTGATTCTTTAAATCAAAACAAAACATGGGTTTTAGTAGACTTGCCTCCAGGAGCAAAGCCTATTGGTTGTAAATGGGTTTTTAGGAAAAAGTGTTTCCTGATGGAACTATTGAAAAATACAAAGCTAGATTAGTAGCAAAAGGGTATACTCAAAAAGAAAATGTTGATTATTTTGACACTTTTTCTCCTGTAACTAGGATTTCTTCAGTTAGAATCCTAATTGCCTTAGTTTCTATTCATAAGCTTTTCATTCATCAAATGGATGTTAAAACAGCTTTTTTAAATGGTGATTTAGAAGAGGAGATTTATATGGTGCAACCTGAAGGGTGTATTATTCCTGGGCAAGAAAATAAAGTTTGCAAACTTGTTAAATCCTTGTATGGTTTGAAACAAGCGCCTAAACAATGGCATGAAAAACTGGATCAAGTTTTGTTAAGTGGCAGTTTCTCTACTGTTGAGGTAGAAAGATGTGTTTATACAAAACTTATAAATAATGATTGTGTGATTATTTGTTTGTATGTGAATGACATGCTTATCTTTGGTACTAGCATGGATATTGTGCTTGAGACAAAACATTTTCTGCTTCTAATTTTGATATGAAAGATTTGGGTGAAGCGAAAGTGATTTTGGGTGTAAAGATCATAGGGAATGATAATGGTATCATACTTTCTCAGGAACATTACATTGAGAAAATCCTGAGAAAGTTTGAATTGTTTGGTGAGTCTCCTATGAACACTCCTTATGATCCTAATGTGCATTTAAAGAAAAATAGAGGAGAACCAATTGCTCAATCCGAATATGCACAGATTATTGGGAGTCTGTTGCATTTAATGAACTATACCAGGCCAAACATAGCATATGCTGTGTGTAGATTGAGCAGGTATACTCATTGTCCAAGTAATGAGCATTGGAAGGCTTTGGTAAGAGTATTGAGATACTTGAGAGGTACCATGAATTATGGTATTCATTATAGTGGATTTCCCACTGTATTGGAAGGATACAGTGATGCTAACTGGATCTCAGATTCAAAGGAGAGCAAATCCACTAGTGGCTATGTGTTCACTCTTGGTGGTGGTGCCATAACGTGGAAGTCAGTCAAACAAACTATTTTAACTAGTTCCTCAAGGGATTCTGAGTTTATAGCTATGGAGTTGACTGGTACTGAGGCTGAGTGGTTGAAAAACTTCTTGGCGAATATCCCACTTGGTGAAAAACCAACACCATCAGTGTCTTTACATTGTGATAGCCAATCTACGATAGCTACGGCTAAAAATAAAACCTTTAATGGTAAAAGTAGACATATTCGATTGAGACATAATATAATAAGGCAGCTGCTCAAAGATGGTGTAATCTCAATTGATTATGTAAGGTCAGCTGTGAACCTTGCGGATCCGTTTACAAAACTCCTGGGAAGAAAACAAATCCTTGATTCATCGAGGGGAATGAGACTTAAGCCAATAAGAAATTAATAGCAATGGCAACCCAACCTCTGTGATTGGTGATCCCATGAAGGAGGTTCAATGGGTAAGAACAAGTCATAAGTTAATTCTGCTAGCACTAAAGTAAATTATTAGTCCCTTCCTATGATGCCGAGAATGTGCTAGAATGCATTTTGGTGAGGATGAGCAAAGCTCTTAATGATTTCATAATTCTACGGAATGGTGTGCTCATTGCAGGTACATTTAATGAAATCACCTCTACGAATGTGGAGTGGGGCCGCTCCTATGAGATAGTGGCAAAATCTCTAAAGCATTCGTTATGAACCAGGCACGCGCATGGCCGTTTTAACGTGCAAAACCGCGTTAACAGTGAAATGTGGGGGTATAACCTGACTTTTAATACCTCTAGTATACATCTAAGAGTTGTTGGTTTTAAGTTCATAGGACTACCAATACCTCTGTGCACTAAGTGTTAACTGTCTAGGTCTAGTTTTAAGTTCAAAGGACCACTAGATACAATGGTTATACCCGTGTGTGCAACTAAGCTAAAGGTGTTCCTTTTGACACATGTAGGGGATTGTTGGAGATACAAGTTACATGTGGGTGTGTCAAATGGAACAAGTCCCACATTGCTTGGGAAAGAGAGAATGCTAGTGTATATATTACACCTTGTGAAGTTGGGCTAGTAAATGGGCCAAGAGGAAGAGTGGGCTTGTGCGCACAACAAAGGGCCACCAAGAGGCAAACGTAGTGGAAATCCGGCAATTTCCCCCTACGCTTGAATTAAATACGGACTGGGCACTTTTTATCAAATGTTTTTTGAAAAAATCTACAATTTATTTTTGTAAATAGCTTACCGGAAAAATCCAGTTTTGAGGCATCTAAATTTTGAAGCATCAGTATTTCCGTTATAGAGGTCATGGGCCAGATTTTAAATTGCCAAACGTATGTTTTGGATTTCCAAACGGATATTTTAATTGCCAAATGGATCTGGTCCTTCAATGATCAGAAACGGCCTAATCATGTGGTTTTATTATTGTGTAACCGGCGGTTTAATGGTGTTTATGAGAAGTAAAACGTTGCCCAACGTTCAGATGCATGGAGGCCTATAAAAGGCACTTCCTGCAAGAGGTCCAGGCACTGAGTTCTGACATCTCGAGCCCTCTCTTCCTCTTTGACATTCATCTGTTCTCCCTGCCTTACGGTTGTTTTCGTTTTGCTGTTCTGTCCGCCCTGTTTCTACAGGAAGAATCCGTTTTATCCTCGGGAGTGCCGCTTCCAGTCAGCCGGTGGTCACGGATAAGGACAACGTCCTTGAACGTGACTCGGATTACGGTGTATTTGCAGGAGTTCGACAACAATATGTATATAGGGGAAGATCTTCTATACACCTGGAAGATCTTTTGTACATTGGGGTTCTATTTGATAATTAAATTGTCATTGAGGTATTTTTTCATAATTCTTTCATTTTTTTTAAAAAAAAAAACTTTGGCACGTTTTTCTTTCATTCGGTGGTTCGCCTGCCCCTGTTGATTGTTGAAAAAGCACAGTCCCATAATTTCTCTCCTGAGGGTGACAAGTCAGTCAACGGCTTTGTGTACGATACTACACTGTAGCACTGCCTGTGGATGACAGCTACACCAATTTTCTTAAATTAAACCACGTGGGTGTTCAGGGCGTGAATGCTCCATACACACCTATGGGGAATGGAGAAGATATTATTACTATTCTTTTTTGTTTTTTAAATGAAAAACTGGAATATAAATTTAAAACTAGGTTACAACAAAGGAACAACGTTCCCAAGAGAAAACAACAAAGACAAAATAATAAGTCATGATCAACGAACACCTCCTCCTGAAAGAAAGAAAGGTGGTGGTTATTACTACTCTTTTATTTTAATGAATTGTATACAACTAAACTACTTTTACATTTATTGCAAATCCAGTTTGATCATATCTTTTTTATTAAAAAATGAAAATTAAAATATTTAATATTTGTTGATAACGTGTAGGGAGAAATTGATGATTAGGGTGAGCTTTCCTGTCATCTCTTTAATTTTTTTTTTTTTATGTTTTTTAATGGCAACTGAAGTATCATTCAAAAAGGAGGAAAGTTACATGTTTACCGTGATGTCTGAATAGTGTCATGCTATCACTTTGTACTGTCTGAATAGTGTTTCATCCACCATTCTTCCAAACCAACCATTTAGTGTTTGTGTTTGTTTGTAATAGTTTATTTTTGGGTAATAAGTATTTATAAATCGTGATTCACGGTATATGAGGTGAGTATGTGAGAGGAGTTTTATCTCGGCTTGCGTAATAAGGACTTATTATCCAAAAATAAGTGATATCAAACACAGGTTTTGTTTGGTTGGATGATTATCAGTCTTATAAATGTTTATGTATATAAGTTAAGATAACACTCCTTTTACATACATACCTCGTATACCATAAATTATGATTAAAAAATTATTTTTAGAGATTTCAATCGTTATTTTAAACAAGCACTATTTTATTTATAAAAAAAACCTTACCGTTTGACGCAAAAGAAAAAATGTTTGACTGACCGTTGCTACTTACCCCTCATGTGGTTATTATAAGTTTGATTTCAACTAATCATCACATATTAATGAATAATGAATTACTATCTTCAAGTTATTAAATATATCTTAAATTAGTTAATATTTTTATTGCCCTTATTAAAAATGTACTATTAAAAAATACTTTAGAATTTTGATTATAAATCAACTCCAATATGTTTCACAAGCAAAAATTTAACAAATGTCCAATTTGATTCCTATTTAATATATTATATATAATACCACGTGAGAAGGCATTTTACTCAATTATAAACGAACGGTAAAATTATACCCTTAATATAAAACATTTAAAAAAATAATTTATAAATTGAACCAAATGAAAAAAGCATGTTATATAATAGAACAAGAAGAGCATAATGTTATGCACTCCCTCCTGTCTATCGCCAATGAAATAATATAATAGTTAACTTATTAAATATTACAGCCAATTCTTAATATAATATTTATATTGAGAATGTCTTAAATTGAAAGATTTTTTTTTTTTCAATTTTATCTATATTAATTTAGATTTTAAGGGAAAGACAAAAATACAAAGAGGTTTTAAGCATGAATTACGTAGACAAAATCAATAAATAAATATTAAATATTCTCAAAGTTACTTATATTGTTGATTAAAAAATTCTTCTTTTTGTGATTAAATGCCCTTCTTTTGAATTTATAGTAATTATAGTAATTCCAAAAAAAAATTTCATATGCAAAGGACTTACAATGAATAGGTAGCAGAGGTAAATATATTATGCAAATAGCCTCTCTATATTCACCAATCACCAATCAAAAAAAATTTCATATGCAAAGGACTTGCAATTGTGTTCCCATTTGTGTTGGCACTTTGAGTTTGCTCTTCAGTCAGTCTCACTGATTTCTCTCTGTTGCTCTTAAGCTTGTTTGTGTTTTGATCCTTCCTTTTTGGTTTCTCTCTGTTAAGAATAGTTTATGCTAGCTCTTGCTCTTCATCTTCAACACTTTGTTTGCCCTCTTCTTCTTTGTATTTGGATCACATTCCCTTCACTTTCATCTCTAGCTTCTTCTTCGTGTTAAAAACAAAAAAACAAAAAAGCAAGGAAAATTGTGTCTCTTCTTTTCAGTTTGATCTCCTTTTTATTTGATTTAAAAAAAAAAGAAAAGAAAAAATTGTGAGTCCTACTTGAATCTCTGTTATGCTTATTCTCTCCTATCACTATCGTTTTTGTTGTTCTTCTGGTTCTGATTTTTTTTTTTTTTTTTTTTTTAAAACCTATCCAATCCATCACTTGATGCTGTTTTTCTTTTTCTTCATTTAGTGTTTAATTGTTTAAAAGAAAAAAGAAAAAAACGGAGGCCGCAGCACAGATCAAAAGCACATCGTGCACGTGGAGAGGCGTTGAAATCAGAGGATAAGAGGTTAGTATTTTATATACTCAACATTCTACAATATTACTTGAAGTTGCCAGATGGAGTGTGTATATATACTTATATAGGGGTATATATTGTAGAGAATAAATCGGTAAAATTTTCCAAATACAAACTTTTAGATAAAAAGAACAAACTAAAAATATGTAATTTTTTATCCCTAGATCTGCAACTTTCTTTCACAAAATCTGCAATTTTCTTTTATGATATTCTTGTCCCCAAATATTGCCCCCATTTGGTCGGTCGTTTCCCCCAATTTCCCTGTGTATTGTGGTAATGACTAAATTTTCTTTTATTGTAATTATTTAAATTTAAAATATTTGAGTGGTAAATTTTGACAGCTAAACTGGTAAACTAATCATGCTTTTTCAGTTAAAAAACACATTTAATATGTTTGTTTGTTGGATAGCACAATTGAAACTTATAAAATTTAGCGTTTATATATAGAACACGATTTACAATGAAAATTTAGGCACTCAAAGAATATAAATTTACAAATCTCTTTGAATTTACTACTTAAAGATAATATATTTAACCGTGAGTCCGTGACAGTATGTATGAGCAATCAAGGATAATAATTTGTTATTTGTCCGATATTATGAGTGTGGGTTTGGATTAGCTTTTGAGAATAATTTTTATGATTTACGAGGTGAGTATGTGAGAGAAGTTTTGTCTCGACTTGCGGAAAATAACTTATGAAATTACGATTTGTTGTTTCCCAAATACTCACTTATTGTCGTTAAATTTTTCTTGGTGTGGTACTCTATTGCTCTCATGGTCTCACTTATATATGAGTTTCCACGTCACTAATTGGCTACTCTTCCTGTTTTCTTTTTTTTTTTTTAAATTTATTGTATGGTAGATAGCTCTCCTAAAATTTGTGAGATCCGCGTGATTAGCTGTAATTATTGAATAATTTTTATGAGAAGACTTATATACTTAATTTTATATATTTAATGTATTTATTTCCAATCTGAATTGGAACAAGCGAATTCTTAAAATTTTCAAAAAATAAAGAAATTATTAACTTGAGTTAGTTAGAGCTTAGACTATAACTTAAGGATAAAATGATACACATGTATTACCAAAAAAACAATACACATTTAATTAATCAAGAACAAGTATATTAAGTATATAATTTACATGATTTTATTGTAAATTACGAATATGAAGTGCAAATTATCTGAAAATTAATTTTCATATACGTGGTATTGTGTTGTAAATAGCATAAAATGGGTTACAAATTATATATCTAAAAATTTTTTATATACGATGTAAAATGGACTACTTCTAAGTTCCATAGGATTAATTCTATATATAACGATCCATTGATAAAAAAAGATAAATAATGATTAATTGAATTGTGAATTGTCCATGCCATGTCACCTATTTGAGTCTTTTTTAAATGTGAGGTCATGACTTTGATTCTATAAATATGATGGATGCATGAGTTCTTTTCTATAGGATGAATTACGACAAAAATAATGAATTGTAAATTACACAAATAAATTATAAGTTTTCACAAACCCCCCAAAAAAATATAGAATCATTTCTCAACCAGGGACATTTGGGGCCCGTATATTATTTTCAGATTGGTTATGGACCAATGTCTTTCTCTTAAAACCGTGAAATCGGCCCAAGCCCATTAAGGGCTGAGCTTGTAATTTAAGACGAAAAAAAGGAGGTGGGCCTAAAAGGGCAGCCCTGTAGCCCATGTAATTTTTTGTTTTTGTTTTTGTTTTTAACTAGGCACATGGTAGCAAGTAGTGGTCAGGGAGTAGAGCTAACCTAACCTAACCTAACCCTCAGATCAGAAACGCTCTCACACTTACTCATATCTCATTTGAAGCTTCTCTTCTTTGATTTTCTTTTTCTTTTTTTGTATGTGTACGCCAAAATCCAAATCAGGCATTCTATTATTACTGACATTTGAAGTTTGTAGACTTGTTTGATTGTGGTTGTGAACTTGTTTGATTAGTTTTGGACATTAATTATGGTTTGGACTTAAATCTTAGTGTTTGTGTTTTATTAAACTTGGATAATATTTATGTTTTAAATTAGGTATTTAGTCTTTAGGAAAATAAAGAAAAAAAAAGTCATGGCAAAAAAAAAAAAAAGGAAAAAAGTTAAATAGGCCTAAAGCCCGCGGGCTTTACATAAACGGGCCGGGTCACAAATTTGATGTACTTTTTCGGACCTGAGCCGGCCTGTTTTCCTAGCTATGCTTCTCTATCATCTTTCTAGATCATTAAAAAATGGTGAACAAAATTCTTATAATATTACTTCAATGGGTTTTTACCTTTAATATCATATAATAATAAAAAGTAAAATTTGAACAGGATTATATCCAATGTTCATATTATTAACGTGATTTTTTTATTTTAAATTTTGGGTTAATATAACTTTTGGTCTCTGAAGTTTGATCTAATTTTGGTTTTGGTCCCTTAAGTTTGAAATATGTGGTTTTGATTCCTGAAGTTTGACCCGATTTTGGTTTTGGTCCCTCAAATTTGAAATCGGTGATTTTGGTCCCTGAAGTTTCACCCGATTTTGGTTTTGGTCCCTCAAGTTTGAAAAGGACTTGGCGACCCAATTAAAAAACCCGACCCGACCCAGAAAAAAAACCAAGTCCTTTTCAAACTTGAGGGACCAAAACCAAAATCGGGTGAAACTTCAGGGACCAAAACCAAAATCGGGTGAAACTTCAGGGACTAAAACCACAGATTTCAAACTTGAGGGATCAAAACCAAAATTGGATCAAACTTCAGGGACCAAAAGTTATATTAACCCTTAAATTTTTATGTCATTGATTATAGTTTAGATTATTCCCTAAATTTTTCTCAACATTTGAGTCGATATTGTTTTTTGAATAGGGTCAAAGCAAGAAGCAAGAAGGAGAACCCTTCAATCAGACTTCAAAATACTTGAACAAGAAGTAAGTATAGAATTTCGTAATAGCAATATTTTAATATCTTGATGTTGAATTTCTTCGATTATTATAAGTTAATTTATATAAATTTTTGCGTTGGTTCTTCAACTTTTATAAATTGATTTAGAAGTCAATTTATTAAATTTACAAATCATCTTCTTAAATTCACGTATGGATTCTTTATTTTGCTAAGTTATAAATTTTGTTAAGTTACCTCTAAATATTTGAATAACCAATTAATACAAAGTTTGTTTAAATTTACTTGTTAATCTTTGACGTTGACTTGCATATAATAAAATATTGATTTTTTTAAGAAATTTAATTGTAAATTTAAGATGTTGAGATTTATTTGGAAATCTAAAAATTCTGACTTGTAAATAATGAATTTAATATTTCAACAAAATATTTTTTTTGAACGGTCAATAATCGCCGCGGCAGTTCGGTGTTAGTCAAATGCAAAGGGCATATGTGACAATTTCCAAATGAAATCAATTAAAATCAAATTATAAGGAAATTGAGAGTATTTTAAAACATTTGTGAGTTACTTGAATGTCTATAAATCCCTCTTATTCACACCTTGTATGTAATTTTTCCTTTAGTCATGAAATGCCGGCTAGGAGATGAAATTAAAGGAAGCCTAAAAAATAAATAAGAAAAGGAAAAAAGAACCAGAAAACACTCTCTAAGAACATTCTCATTTATGGGTATTTTAAACTGACAAAGTTTGGAAACATATTAATATTTCTTGTGATGCAGATTTTCCAAAAAAAAAAAAAAAAACTGAGAAGACAACCAATCATATTGTAAAACTTAATTACCATGCATCACTAATAACAAATACTTTCCATTCTATGCTATTGAGATCCCTAGAACATGGCAGGTGTGTAGCTGAAACATATAATAGTAGTGTAGTCATCGATCAGTCCCTGATTTTATCACATATGCATTATATATGTTAGATGGGGGAAATTGTAAACGCCGTGGCTACCCCTGTCGTCGAATCATTGGTAGCTAAAGCAGTGAAGGAACTTGAATACTTGCGTCATTACAACAACTATGTTGGCGACTTTGAAAAGAAAAAGGAAAGCTTGAATGCAAAGAGAGGCACACTGCTTAAAGATATTAAAGAAGCCAAAGAGAGAAATCAGAATGAGACTGAGAATGAAGTTGACCTATGGTTAGGAAGAGCCGATGGTCTCATAAAGGAAGACACAAAAGGAAAGAAGAAATGGTTTGGCTTGGTGACTAATTGCTGTTGGCAGTACAAGCAAGGAAAGGAGTTGGCAGGGAAGATACAAGAGATTGAAGAACTGATGGGAGATAGTACCTTCACTCGTGTTGCACATTCAACTGGGCTTCCAGGCATCGAATTCTATTCTTCTCAAAATTTTATGCATTTCAATGACAGAAAGTCGAAATTTGAGGAACTTAAGGAGGCATTAAAAGATGACAACAAGTTTAGGATTGGACTATATGGGTTGGGGGGAACAAGGAAAACCACAATGGCAATACAAGTAGGTGAAGAAGTTGCAAACTCAAAAGTGTTTGATGAAGTCATCTTTACTGTTGTCTCAAAGGATCCAAACTTGAAAGAGATTAGAGACAACATCGCAAAACAGTTAAGTTTGACTTTCAAAGAAGGAATGGATGAATCTGAACAAGCACAACAATTGTGGAAAAGAATAGCAGAAGGTGAAAAAAAGGTACTCATAGTACTAGATGACGCATGGGAAAAGCTTACACTTCGAGGGATAGGGATTCCTCTTGGTCGTCATGGCAAGGGTTGTTGTGCTATTTTGCTAACCACACGCAGTCGGAAAGTTTGTGGAGATATGGGAGGCGATGAGACTATTGAACTTGAGGTCCTAAATGAAAAAGATGCAGTTAATCTTTTCCTATCTTATGCTGGCCAGAGAATAGATGATTCTTCCAATGATTTTAAGGATGTGGCTTTAAGTATTGTGAAGGTGTAATATCCCAAAATGTACTCAAGGGTTAAATGTACAAAATAGATGATGGGATTAATGACAAAATTACCTCTAGAAATTTTGTTATAACTTCAGTTAAATTTCACATGCAAAATTGGCAACTAAATATCATATTGCAAGATGATATTTTACAAGATCATCTTCTTCTTCGAAAGGCCATGATTCACGTATGACAAGGGAAAACCAAGAGAAAAATACCTATTGACTATTAAATATGACATATGGAAGCAATTGGACCAAGTTATAAAAGATGAGGACTTGGTCAACAATCTCATGCTAAGTCTTTTATCACTTTTTCTCTTCTTCAATTCGGTCAAGGAAATGCTAAGAGAGATAGAGTAAGCATTTAATCAATAAATTCCATCCCCTCAAGTCAATTATTTCGGCTATGTCATCAAGAAAGAAAGAGAAAAGATGAAGCAAAGATATCTTGGCACATTTTGGACGTCCAACACATGAATAAAGAAAAGACTTGGTGAATCAATTTTAACCACAACTTTTTACCACCTTTGGACCACAATTTCGGCTGCCTCTTTAAGTGATAAGGGAAAGGAAAATCTGATCAGTTATTCACTCTCTCTCTCATTCTCTAAGTCGGTTCAGCAGTGCAAACCGAGAGAGCAAGAAGGAGCAAGTGAAGGTAAGACTTTAATCTTGATTTTCACCTCCTTAACCTCATCTATGGCTCAAGAGTCCTTCATGAAACTTGTTCCCCTCTTCCTTAGCTTCATTTCTATGGTTTTTGTTTTTGAAGAAGAGGAGTTTTCAGCCTGAACAGAATTCCAGCGAGGTACTCTGCTTGTGTGGTGTTTTTGGATAACCAAATGATCTCTAAAAATTGTGAAACTTTCCAGTATTAAAGTTTACATTTCAAGCTTCAAAATGGACATATAAATTGTGTCATTTCGTTTTTTGAGCTGTGAGTTCTGGTTGCCCAAAGTTTGATGTCGAAACTGGACTTAATTCTGGAGCAGTGTGGGATTTTGTGTAATTCTGGAATTGTGTGGTGATTTCCAGTAATGATTCATATTTTTCCTATGAAGAGGACTTCAATAGCTTTCCATAGGACTTGGGATCACCTCATTTCGATTTTTGTAGAATTAGTTATGATTTTTCAAAGTCTGGAGAAAATTCTGGCAGATTTGGTCTCTTATGCGAAAATTGAAAATGTAATGGCATAATGTAGTATTGTTGAACTTTGAGGTTAGGAATTGGTCTTTGAGGTTAATTGACCACTTTAACTCCTTAGTTGATTTGATTAATGTCCCTAATGATAACCAACTTGAGTATTTGAATTAAAGAATTGGATTAAGTAATAACATGTCGCCCGTAATTCTAATTATAGGATTTGACATTTGCCCTGCGCGTGATAAAGCAGTGCCAGTGCACGAGCGGAAAGAACAAGGTAGTGACTCTTTCTCTTATTCTGTGTATGATGCCTTGCATGTATGTCATTTCATTGAATATGCCGTGATATAACATTGCCGTTGTGAAATGCCGTTGTTGTGCTGTTGTGAAACATGCTGTTGTGAAATATGCCGTTGTGAATGCAGTGAAAGCTATTGCAGAAATGCTGTTGTATTGTTGTTGTTGTGATTTGCTTACATGCTTTGTGATTGTACATGTTATAAGTGAATTGTTACTACTGGGATTCTTTTGAATCTCATTCTTTCCAATGACTAACCTACAGCAAGGGCAAGTGGTTCGAAGGAAAAGTAAGTGACAAAGGGCGGTTAGAGCTCCTAGCTAGGAGTTTTAATTTTGGTAGTTGGTTGTCATATTTTGTTGGGGATTAGTTGCACATGTTGTATATATTGAATAGTGTTGTGTAATCCCCTATATGGGAAACTAATCGTTGTAAACCCTTTATTACGTAATGAAACCTGAGCGTTGTCAGGAATTTTTGGTTGCACTCTGATATGTATGAATGAAACCGAACTGGACAGACCAATTATATTCGAGATGTGAATGTGAGACCGTACTAAACAAGTTTTGAAAAAGTTTTAAATTAACCACTGGTCTCTATTTCAACTTAATGACGCATTCTCGAACTATAAATTTGGCTATTAAGGTAGGGGGTTACAGAAGGAGTGTGGAAGATTGCCGGTTGCAATTGTAGCAGTCGCAAGTGCATTGAAATCTAGCCCTCTAATAGAATGGAAGCAGGGTTTGGATAGATTGCAGAATCCCAAGGCAATTCATGATGCCAATGAAGATTTAAAAGAGGCTTATAATTCTTTGAGATTAAGCTATGATTATTATCTCGAGAATGAAGAAGCCAGAAATCTCTTCCTCTTGTGCTCTCTCTTCCCAGAAGATTATCAAATACCTATAGAACTTTTAACCAGAATTGCTAGATGTCTCGGGCTTTGTGGAGAAGCCAATAGATACTCTACCACAAGAAGTCATTTCACTCAAATTAAAAATGTGCTCATGGATTCTTGTTTATTATTAAAGGTTGAGAATGAAGCTGTAAAAATGCATGACTTGGTTCGAGAAGTGGCTTTGTGGATTGGAACCAAACTAATTCAGGTGGTCATGGATTCTCACACAAGGTTAATGAAGAATATCCAATATTCATCTTGGAACATGATTGACTTTCCTGACCATTTTGATGATACAAAACTTGAGGTTCTTTTACTTTGGATCAGTAATAATGTATATTCTACTACTGTGAAAGTTCCAGATGGTATCTTTGAAGGGATGGAAAACCTCAAATTTTTGGCTTTAATGAATCGGTCGTATATTAGAATTTCATGTGTGTCCTTATTTCAATCTTTTCCCTCATTGATAAATGTTCGCACTTTATCCATAAACGGATTTGAGTTAGGAGATATATCTATTTTGAAAAACTTAAAAAGCCTTGAGAGTCTTGAATTGAGCAATTGCTCAATTATTGAATTGCCAAAGGAAATTAGTGAAATGGAAAAGTTGAGATTGTTGGAGATAGCGGGATGTCATATTAAAATAAATAATCCTTTTGAAGTGATTGGAAGTTGCTTGCAATTAGAGGAGTTGTATTTTGTTTTAAATCATGTGGATAAAGATGCCTGTAATTCATCATCTCAAATTACAACTTTTCCTGAATTTGAAAGGTATCAGATAAAGGCAAGGTATCATTTTGGTGATTATAAAGTGGATTTTTCAATATCTAGATATTTTGATTCAAAGGGCTTAAGAGTAAACTTCTGCAACAAAATATTTAAATCTCTAGTGGCAAGAGCAGAAGTTTTGAAGTTAGATGGAGATTATTATAATAGAGGATGGACAAATGTTGTTCCTGACATCTTACCTATGAAAGATGACAACAAGGAAGACCACTTAACTAGGCTTTGTTTGCAATCTATGAATGGGATAACGTGCCTAATTCGTCCTCAATCTCATGTGGCTATCTTCTCGAAGTTGGTTGAACTGGAGCTTTCTGACATGGCTGTGAGAGAACTATGTTGTGGTTCATATCCAATTAACTTTTTGAAGCAATTGAAGAAGCTGTATTTATCAAAGTGTAAAAATCTGGAAGGATTATTATTTGATGGAAAACTAGATATGTGTAATCTTAAATCCATACGTTTAGAAGAATGTTCAATGACATGCCTTTTTCATCCATTCACAGCACAGAGTCTAAAGCAGTTAGAAATGTTGGATATTAACGACTGTTTTGAGTTGAAATACATAGTAGCGGAGCCAATGGAAGATCATGATCCCCATCAAAAGAGTCATGACTCAATTTTACCAAAATTGAAATATCTCAAAGTCAAATTCTGTCCTGAATTAGAATTTATTTTGCCAATATGTACTTGCAAAGACCTTCCACTACTAGAAAGTATGCAGATTGTTGATTGTGAGAATATAGAATATATATTTGGGCAATATCCGGAGCAGCGAGATTTGCACCAAATAGGAACAGAAGCCATCCTCCAGTCGCTAGAAGAAGTGGTAATCTCTAAACTATCAAATTTCATGAACATATACGCAGAATGCGATCTCCCCTCTGATGAAGTACGAAAACCATCAACAAGTACAAAGGTGGAAGATGGGAGTAGTGGTTTATCAAAGACTCCTCTGTGCTGGTTTTGGCCAAAATCAAATGCCTCAACTATATATCACCCTTCTCCTTCCATGAACCAGGTACTCATCTCTTTCTCTATTTTGTTGGAATATCTTTATTCATAATATTCGATGAATAATCCAAATATGATTCGTTGAACTTCTTTTAGCAAAAATTTGTTTGTTTATAAATTAATAGTTGTAGAATATTTAATAAATATGGTATTGCATATAGCAAACCTTTTACAATTACCAATTCCAACCTAACTTGGCCAAGATCCATTGTATAATATCAGTTTGTATAAAAGCACTAAATTAGCGACAAGTTTTAAAAGCATGCATTGTGCGAATTTAAATTAGCAAAACACTGTTTAGTTGGTAGAGAATTTCAATACGATTTTGAAGAGACTGCAGTTTAAATTTATTAACAAGAACGAATTTAGGGAGGATAAGAAGACAAATTAAAAAGATAGTAACTTGTATTTAATTCTCTTTATGCAAAAAGATTCAATAGAGCACAATGATGTCGTACAATCCATGTAACTGACCTCACTTAGTGGAATAAGGCTTTATTGTTATTGTTGTAGTATCTAAAAAGAAGTATTTACTTCCTTTTTCTTTTTTCATTATATAAATATATTCAACAGATGCAATTATAAAATTAAAAAAATATGTTAATATAAAATGCAATTTATAAGATTGTAACAAGCACATTATTAAAAAAATTGGCAATATTGCAGCGCGCTCAGTGATCAAATTCCTTATAACATTGCATAACGATATACTCATCCAAGTATGAAATAGTTTAAATAAATTCAAAATTGAATTTAAATAGAAAGGGCTTTTCAACACACACATATATTATAGTAGAATTTTCTTGTAATATCAGAAAAGTTTGATTCTTAAACCTCTACCATAACTTGTCTCATATCTTTAGAATTGATGAAAGAAGAATTCACATGTTTGTAGGGAATACAGGCGATGAAGGTGAATTATGTTGTGAATAGAGCTCATGTACTTTTTACATCACCATTATACCTTTTGAGAAGGCTGAGGATATCTGAATTGGTTGAGTTAAAGTCACTCTTTACCCTATCCATTGTCTCATCAATGAAATTGCTGGAAATATTGGAAGTCAAAGTTTGCGATACACTCGAGCATATAGTAACAGACAAGGAGGATGATCATGATCATATGAATGTTAACTCTATCTTCCCCAACCTGCGGAATGTTGAAGTCTCTGACTGTAGCCATTTGGAATATATATTCCCAGCTTTTTACTCTAAAGACTTTCAGTATTTAGAGTCTGTGTCCATCACCAAGGCTGAAAAGTTGACACATGTTTTTGGAAAATGTCAAGCTGATCAGAATCATAATGTTCATATTGATCTTAATCTACCTGCTCTGAAACGATTATACCTTAGTAGTATACCAAATATAGTTAGTATTTGTGCTCAAAACTGTTCTATGAAGGAACTATATCTAGAAGATATTAGTTTGGAAAGATGTCCGCAACTTCCATTGGAAACTTTGATAGAGTTATTATTGGTTGTTGGACATAAAAGACAAGAAGATCTCTCAAGCAAAAAGGTAAACCTCCTCCAACTTCTTTTTCTACTTGATTCATAATTGATCACGTAAGAAAATCATTAATACTAACATATCTTATTGATACCCACAGGCTTTACCTCTTCAGGAGAAAGGTGAACCACCTTGCAACTTGCAAGAATCACTGGCGTTCAAGGATCCTAAAAGTTACACGAGCTTTCAAAATCTTTCTCGGCTAAGAATCCAAGGATGCAAACAATTGAAATTTATTTTGTCTGCATCCACCACAAGAATGCTACAAAAACTGCAAAAGTTAGATATATCAGAGTGTGAAGAGCTGGTGAGCATTATTGAGGAGGATGAAGAGAGTAAGAAAAATCTTATGGCTCCACATCAAGTATACTTCCCAGAGCTACGTACAATTGAAGTAAGGGACTGCAAAAGTATGAAATACTTGTTCTCTATAGCAAGTGGTAAGCTTCCACGACTCTTGCATGTGGATATAGAAGATAGCCCTCAGCTTGGGGAAGTATTGAGAAGGAAGCATGGGGAGGGACAGGAGCTGGTCATGGAGGATGTGTTTGCAAGACTATATGCTATAAGACTAGTAAACCTACCAGTTCTTCATAATATTTGTCAAGGCATTGGTTTTCACACTGTGATATTGCGTATTGTGCGTGAATGTCCCGCTATTTCTTTAACTTCAGCTAATGATAGCCCGAAAGAACGTAAGTGTTCACGTTGGTAATTCATCACAACTGCTGCTACAATTTCTTCTCATAATATTGGAATTGTTTTATTTTGTCAGTTGGTGAATTATCAGATTCATTTGGAAGAAACTCTGTTGATGAAGTCGAAAGCATCCACTACGTAATATTGAAAAATTTGGCCTCGGTTAGTATCAAGCTTATTAAAATGGAATTATCATTCATTCTCTAGTCATGATATAGACTTACGAAGCCAACAAATTCTCCCATATACAATGACTACTTCCTTTGCTCCAAATTTTAGTAGGATGTCAATAAATCTATAAAACTTTCTATTCTTGAGCTGAGATTTATAAATTTTACCACAGACTCGACTCATTTCATCTTTTCTTATATGTTTTGTGATTGTTTAGATTAAAAGGCCAGATGCGCAGGCTCTTGGAGTAGCCTGCATCCCCAAGTGGGCTCTTCCACCAAATTTGTCAGAGGTACAACATTATGCTTCTGTTGTGAAAATAGAGAAAAAGGGAGAATAGGCTTACTTACTATAACAACAGAGCATGACATACATATATAGTGTACGGAGGAAAACCAAAGTGAACAAATGGAGAAGAATGAAATACACATGTCAAGAAATTACATAAGCAGCTCTAAGAAATTTTCAAGGTTTTGCTAACATGTTCTCAAGAATTAGGCTTGTGATATTGCTGGGCTTTGTCCACGCTGATTGTAATTATAAACTAATGTATTATTGTTTAGACTGAAGAAGAGGGATCAGAACAAGATATTGGAAATGACTCCCCAGTGCCCCAACAGAATAATGGTTTGCCAAATTTTGCCAAAGTATGTGTTATATATATATATATATATTTTTTTTGATACAAGTTATATATATATATTTTTATAATGTATTATTGTTCATTTCTTCAAAATGAATGAAGATTTTTCTTAAAAAATTTGTGTGCTAAGTTTATTATTGTTATCAATAACATCAAAAAACTCAATTTATCTCCTTTTTAATTATTTCTTTTTGTTGATGTTTAGAATGAGGAAGCACCGAAGGAGATTGCTGAAGAAGACTCCACAACAAATAGTAACTTGTCAAATTTTGCAGAGGTATATATTTTATGCTTTTCTATAACAATAGGGACTCAGACCAACAAACAATTTTTCTTTTTAATTAATATATGATATGCTTCTTAATTATTTTAACCTTTTTAGTAACTTATTTTATGATCTGCATAGAGTACCAAAACATCAGCAAATGAAATTGTTGAAGAAAAACTCTCTACAACTCCATCATCTGATTCAGACATGGTAAGTTTTATTCGTCAATTAATATATTAGAGTTTGTGGAGGCCTCTAATGCACCATTGGCTACATATTACTCCCTCCAACTCACTGACCAGAACATAGATATGAAAAGTAAAACAATTCTCAATTTACTCTTGCTAAAGGCACTGTCTTTAAAAATAATCATATTTCTTTCACATATACAATTTCTTACCCTAGAAAATTACAAAAAGGTAAAAGTGAAAGACAATAATTAATAGTCCTTAGGTTTATGCAAAGTGACTTATTAAAGGGACTGTCATTTTCTATAGAAGGTGACTTATATATTAGACCAAAGGAAACACAAAATTTAGTAAATGCAGAATATGAAGGGATGACACTTAAAGTAACAGCAAACTAAGGAAACAATGGAGCTAAGTGTTCAATATGGTCCTAAATAAGATGAAGCTAGCAAATCAAATTAAGTCATGAGTTTAGAATTAAGCAACTGATTGTCAACAACATTGCCTTTCCTTCAAAAAATGAGACTCCACATGTAAAAATAATATTCTTCCTGTTATGGGGAATTTACGATAAAAAAAAAAAAAAAACCATGTAACGTTTAGTTGCTTTTTTCATATTTTCTTTTATGGTGATTTGGTCCACAAAGAATCCAAGAGAGAGAGAACCATATTAAATCAACAAGCACTATAAAATAGATGACATGATATGCACTATAATTATTTACAAAGTTCTAGCATTCTACTATATTATATACATTGTTAGTCTCATAGAAATAAACACTTACATACCATTTGATGTTGTGCAGAATCTCAAACCAACTTTTGGAGAAGGTCGTTGTTCAGAAAAATATGGCAAAGCAAGTTCATCTAAGGTAGGTTTGCTACATTCATTTGAGCTTTAAATATATGTCTTCCTTATACATTCCGCTGTTTAGGAGTTATGTGGAAAGGAATCAATGGGTGATGATCAACAAGCACTTGGAGAAATAAAAAGCTCCAATAATGAAGCTCCTCAAAGAGTTGAAGAACTAACCAATAAATGTTCTTCCAAAGAAAGATCAAACGAAATGGCATTGGCGATTCCACAACCTATTACTGGAAGGACATCTCCACCGATAAATATTTGGTTTTAAACATATTTGCACCACTGATTCATTATTGACTTTCATTCATATTAATTCTTTTATTTATATGCTCTTATATCTCTTCAATATCTTCTCTTAAAAATCCTCAAATAGCAACTTCAGTTGCTCAAGTGGAAAAGGAATCAGGGAGCTCTGCTATTACTGATCATTCTATACAAGTAAGCGTTCACTTTATTGCATCAGTTTTGAGATGTAATTTTATCCTTTAAAACACTCATATACTAAGCTAGAACAGAACTATTTGATAGTCAACTAGTACTCCTCTTTTTTTTTTTTTTTTGAAGCAACTAGTGCATATATTTTAAATTTACTATATACTCGTATTACGTTCTGTTCAGTTTGATCACTAAATAAACTAACTTGTACGAACAATTCTTTTCAAGAAGGTCAACAATTAATAACTTTGCTTCTATTGCTTAGATATAAACCTTTTTTTTGGGGGGGAGGGTGGAGGCATTTTACTTTATTATATCCTATTGGTTATAATATAGTCATTCCTGATATGGGTTGAGTTTATGCTAAATGACATAACCTTATGATAGGTTTTGCATATTTATGTTATTTTAGGACAATCTGATTTGCAAAGCAAGTTCATCAACTCCTTCTGAGCTAACAATATCAAATCAGGGGACATCAGCTTTTACAAAGATAGGGTTGTTTCATTCATTTTTGCTCTAAATAGATCACTTTTTGCTTATTTATTCCTTTGCTTAGGAGTTATCTGAAAAGGAACCAGAGGGTGATCAAGAAGTACATGAAAAAAGTGCAAGTCTTCATGAAGGTCCTCTACGAATTAAACTACCTATAATCGACCTCTCCACCAAAGAAACAACCAAGGAAGTTGCATTGGAAATTTCATCTACTACGACTGAAATGGCCTCTGCCCTGGTAAATAATTCTTTTTTCTATGTATTCATATTGGATTTTTTTTTTTTTAATTTTCATTGAGATAAATTTTTCTGGCTTGATGGCCTTGGGACCCTTCAATATCTACTTTTGACAAGCCTTGAATAACAACTTCAACTACTCATGCAGAACGAAAGAGCTCATAATCAGACCTATTTGATATTTCTTTAACTAGTGAATTTTCAATAAGGCTCTAAATTAGATGAAACTAGCAAATCAAATCAAATCACATCGCCAACAACATTCTCCATGTTTTTTCAGAAAATGAGTCTCCACGTACATGCAAGAATATTGTGCTTCCTACATTAGTTGAATTTATGATTAAAGGACGTAACCTTCATCTTCTTTTTTCATATTTATGTTCATTTAGGATAATTTGGTCCACAAAGAACATAAGAGCTAGAGAACCATATTGAATCAACAAGTTCTTTAAATAAAGGACTTGATCTGCACTTTAAATTCTAATTATTTACAAAATGCTAGCATCCTATAGAAGATTATATTACATACAATGTTAGAGTCAGAGAAACATTAAACTTACATGTCTTTTGGTGTTGTACAGAACATCCAAGAAACTTTTGGAGAAGGTCCTTTGTTAGAAAGATATGACCAACCAAGTTCATCAACTTCTCCAAAACAGAAAATTGAAAACCCTTACACATTAACTCCTTCTAAGGTAAGCTTGCTGCATTCATTTTTGCTTTAAATACATGTTTTTCTGTTTATTCATTCCTTTGCTTAGGAATTATGTGGAAAGGAATCAATGGATGATCAACAAGAACTTGGAGAAAGTGGAACCTCCAATGAAACTCCTCGAAGAGTTGAAGAACCTACCGGTGAATCTTCTTCCAAAGAAACATCAAATGAAGTGTCATTGAAGATTCCAATGACCTTTGCATTGGTAAATATTTCTTTTTTAATATATTTGCACTATTGATACATTATTGATTTTCATTCAGATTAATTTTTCCATTTCTATGGCATTAGAGCTCTTCAATCTCTTTTCCCAAAAAGCCTGAAATATCAAATTCAACAAGTCACAAGCAAATGGAATCAGGGGTCGGAGCTACGACCGGCACTCCACAGGACGAGGGTTCGAATCCTGGGGGGTGACAGAAGCGATAATTAACGCAGCCTCAAAGAGGTTGTCCCATCGGTACCGGCTTTACCCCCGTAAGGGCTGCCCGGATGGGATCCGGATTAGTTGGAGGGCGGGCAATGAACCCAGGATACCCCCAAGATACCGGGTGATTTATATCAAAAAAAAAAAAAAAAGCAAATGGAATCAGGGATCTCACAATCTGACCTGTCAACTATTTCTGCTATTACTAATGAATCTTTTTTTTTTTTGGACATAATTACTAATGAATCTGTACAAGTATGTCTTCATTTTATTTTTATCAGTCATGGGATCTAACTTAATTCTTTAAAACTGGGATATCCTAATGCTGGAATAAAACAATTTGATAATCAATTGGTACTCTTTTCTTCCCCAATGAAGCAATTGGTGGCGTGCATTTTAAATTCAATGTATATTATTTTCTCCGGTCCTTAATTATAAGATCCGATTGACTTTTTTAGAAAGGTTAAGGAAGCTAAATAATGACTATTTCTTTTGCTCCAAATTTTAGTAGGATGTCAATAAATCCATAAAACTTACTATTTTTGAGCTGAGATTTATAAATTTTACCAGAGACTCCAACTCATTTCATCTTTTCTTATATGGCTTGCAATTGTTTGGGCTGAACAGGAACACTGGAAGGCTGTTAGAGAAGGCTACTCAGAACACATACAGATCCGTATTTCAACAAATTTGTCAGAGGTACAAACATCATGCTTCTGTTGAGAAAATGGAGAATAGGCTTGCTTGCTATTACAACAGGGCATGATATACATATATAGTATAAAGAGGAAAACCTAATTGAACAAATGGATAAGAATGAAATACACAAGTCAAGCAATTACATAAGCAGCTCTAAGAAATTTTCAAGGTTTTCAAACGTGTTCTAAAGATTTAGGCTTGTGATATTGTTGGGTTTAGTCAACGCTGATTGTAATTGTAAACTAATGTATTAATGTTTATGTTACTCAAATATTCTCTAAAGTATGTATATTTCATTCATGTATAAGGTATTTATATACAAAAGGAGGAGCCTCTGAATTAATGGCTCATTATGATGATTGATTCTATAATCCCTAATTTAGTGGGATACTCACTATCCCTGATTATGTGGGATATTTACATTATTTCCTAATCATACAATATTTCCTAACAGTTTAGATTAAAGAAGGGGGATCACAACAAGATACTGGAAATGGCTCAACAATGGGCCAACAGAATAATGGTTCGCCAAATTTTGAAAATGTATGTATATTATATATTTTTTATATATCCAAGTAGACTTAAGAAACTAGCTAACGATTTCTCTCCACCTTATTGCCTTGTTAATTTATTCAAAATGAATAAAGATTTTTTTTAAAAAAAAATTGTGTGCTAAGATTTGTTATGGTTTTTAATAACATCAAAACTCAATTTATCTTCTTATTATATCTTTTTATTGATGTTTAGAGTGAGAAAGTATCAAAGGAGATTGCTGAAGAAAACTCCACGACAAAGAGTAATTTGCCAAATTTGATAGAGGTATGTATGCTATGCCTTTCTATAACAATAGGGACTCAGACCAACAAATAGTTTCTCTTTTTAATTTATGATTTGCTTCTTAATTATTTTAAACTTTTTAGTAACTTATTCATATTTTATGAGCTGCATAGAGTACCAGAACATCAGTGAATGAAATTGTTGAAGAAAAACTCTCTACAACTCCATCATCTAACTCAGACATGATAAGGCTATTCTTCAATTAGTTCAAGAGTTTGTAGAAGCCTCTAATGCACCAATTGGCTCTATATTACTCCCTCCACCTCACTGGCTAGAACCAAGATTTAAAAAGAAAAACAATCCTCAATTTACTCATGTTAAAGGCATTTCTTTAAAAGAAATCATATTTCTTTCACATATACAATTTCTTACCATAGGAAATCGCAAAAAGCTAAAATTGAAAGACAATAATTAATAGTCCTTGGGTTTATGCAAAGTGACTTATTAAAGGGACTGTTATTTTTTTAAGAAGGTGACTTATATATTGGACCAAAGGAAAAACAAAATTTAGTAAATACAGAATATCAAGAGATGACATTTAAAGTAACAGCAAACTAATTTAATTTATTCACTACTACAAAAAACCAAATCTGTGGCGCTTATAATTGCATTAGCTGTGGCGCTTGCGAAATGCCACCAATCTTAACGCTACTAAAAAAAGCTGTGGCGCTTGGAAGCGCCACAGATTTTTTTTTTTAATTAAAAATAACTTCCTGTGGCGCCTGACCTACCAGGCGCCACAGGAGGCCAGGCGCCACAGGAGCTAAGCCTCCTGTGGCTCCTGGCCAGCCAGGCGCCACAGTAGGTATTGTTTTTTTTTTTTCCATTCTGATTTTTTTAGCATATTTTTTCCTTTTTTTTTATTTTTTTCCGTTCTGGTTTTTTTTAGCATATTTTTTCCTCATGCATATATAATTATCCCATGCATATATAATTATAGTCTGCAAGGTTTAATAAGAACAATAATAGATAACTTGAAAATGATACCAACAAATGATTGATTAGCTAAAGTAGTAATGAAAATTGTTATACAATATACTGTAAACCTAGCTGAATGAAATATAATACAACAAATTCAACTTGAACAAACATGCATGACACAACAATTATATTGGCAATTAGAAACAACACAAAAAAAACCATCTAGCTAGTGAATTTAATAGTAAATATAGCTACCTAGGGATTTGCTTAAACACATATTCACACCATTCCTCGATCACTTCATTAACCTGATGGTCTGTCAAAGCGTCACAACGTTGATCTTCATAATACTACAGATAAATACAATCAGACACAAGTTAGAACGAATTAAAATCAGTAAAACATAACTGTCAGGCACTAATTCAATTTCATTACAACACAATATGAAGTGCAACTAAATGACTTACTTTTTGAGGAATATATGGTTGATCATGCATAATAACATCCTTCATAAATTTCATGATATAGTACCCACAATCATTGTCATTAGGTTGGAAAGGGCACTGCAATAATATAATGCAATATTTAACTCTGTTCATGAATAAAAAGTGTTTACTAACAAAGTCTAAGTAAATTAAAGTCAAATATCAATACCTGTATCTTCTTCCAAGGATAGCTAAGGCTGGGGTCAGTAGCTTTAGAATAGTTTAACCCGACAGACGATCGATACGCAGTCAATGCGCTAATAAAAGAAACAGAAAGTTATTACTTTTGGTTATTCAATCATGTTCGCAAATATTTATTTATAGGCACGTATACTTACCTACTGATCAATAGCAACATATCAAAACGGTTTTGTGGAAGACCATTTTTCAGAGGATCCACATAACAAATGCGAGGGCCTGAAGGTTCCGCTGGATTGATAACGATCAATATCCAATGGCGCCTAAAATATGTTTTAAAAATATTTTTTGAACAATCATGTTATGATAGAAGTTAAACAATAAAAAGAAAAATTGTACCAATAATAACTTACCCCGCATTATACGGCACTAAAAATAATGTATTTGCTGTCGCTTTCTTGCTAAAGTAATCTTTCAGCTCATTAGACTGCGCAGTCACATCCATTTTACCCTCATGATGACCAACGAGAAAAGGGTTGACAAATGCGAATTGGACCCTGTGTGTATCCATTAAAACGTCCTGGTCTAAATGCCTGGTATAAAACATACAGTGTCATGAGAAACAAAAGAAATGGAACGAGATATATTAATAACAGTGATAAACGATGATAGTGAAGTACCTTATCCAGATGTTGATAGCCGAAGCACTAACCCAATCACGAGCACATATTTCATGCACGACCTCGGCAGTAATATAATCAACTAGACCACCAACATTGTAGATATGTCTTGGAATACGTAATGACACTACTCCCTCACCGATCAATTGTGGTGCAATCAATATTAATTGATCGAGATATGAGGTATGTCTTCTTCTGCTCTGATGGCTGGCCGATGCTTTTGACTTGGGTTGTGTTGTTGAAGACTTTGAAATCTTACCCTGCGCAAATCAGGAAATTAAATCACAGTTCGAGATGAAAGTTTGAAGGAAAAGTGCAGGGAATTTTGAATGAACGACCTTTCCACATGGCTCGATAAGACCTATTGGCCAAGCAACATAGCCACCTACAACATCTGCCACCTTATTTTGCTCATCCTGAGACGGGATCGGTAAGAGGGCGTCTTCGTTCGTGCAGACGTCAACCCTAACCCTGAGTGTGTTATCGGGCAACGGTGAATTGTGCAGTATGTCCTCACCAGTGTTGTAGGCAACACCCACTGCAACCGCATGCTTGGATGCTTGCTCGACATATAGCTTGCATTGAAATTCGCCCTACGGAAAATAGAGTTAATATGTTAAATTCGCTTAATTATAATTTAACATAAAGTTAAGTAGAAAAGAAATTAATTACCGAAGGAAAAGGGACTTTAGGCATGGAATTGCAGCTATCTCTGAAACTTGGGCTATCACAGAACGGAACATTTGGTGTTGGCCTACCCTGGACCAACTGTTGTATTTGCGTTGTTAACAACGCATTCTGTTCTTGCAGCAAACGCATTTGTTCGGTGAATTGTTCTTCTCGTTGTTCCTTGTAGCGCATTTGTTGTTGAAGTTCTTGCATTTGATGCTTAAAGCTAGACATCTCGTCACATAGGTGGGAAACATCACTTCTACTCGAGCGCTTCTGACGTCCGAAGTATGCTGATGGGGTGACTGCAAAACCAGTACCCCGAACACGACCATCATACTCGGGTATTGGTAACGCTCTGCTCAATAAATCATCCCGACCAACATAGGTCGCCAACGCAGGATCCTCCTGTGTCATTTGTCGCTTTCCCAAAAAGAATTACAATGAAAATTAGTTATTATAAATGGAGTTCATTTAAGTAAAGCCAATTATTTATTGAACGTATAATATAATTGAATACTTACACAATATTCGGCTACTCTTCTTGCTTCCTCACTACGAATTTAACCTTTCTTATTTGTGACACCCTTGACCCATAGCTCATGTCGTGGAACCTGTGTAATATCTGAGCCTGATTCTTGTATCTGCACATCGAAGTTAGTCGAAGTTAAATGATATTCATACAATTTTTATTATGAATGAAATAATCATCAGTTCGTACCATTTGTTTTTGTAAATTTCCGTATGAAACAGGTCCTTGTGTGTATCGGTATGGCATGTTGGTCGCGTTAGCTCGATTCTTCTCGCTCAACTCCTAGTTAGATCAAAATGATTCATATAAATATATAAATGTTACTTACAAATACGTACATTACACGTAATAGGGAAAAATAAACAAATCCCCTTACCAGGAAATCAGGAGTTGTATGTGTTGTGATAAACTCATCCCACATTGCTTGAGTGATGATTCCTTCGTACAATGGATAAGGCGGTGTAGTAATGATATCATCATTATCATCCCTCAAGAAATATTTGACGAGATCAGAACGAAACTTTCGCAAAATTTTTCCTGCTTTTCTTATTACGAAGTTCTTCCGATCATCATCAATAATAAAAACACTCTGTAAACAAGTCAAAAAACATATATCATATGTAAGATTGAAATGAAGTGAAACAAAGCAAACCGAATAAATATATAATTAAGGTGTTACCTGTATTTCAGCCCAGATCCCATCCTCATAACTTTTCTTTACCATTTTCCAATTTTGAACTGTAATAGGGACTCTGTCTCGAACCGTAGTCCCGATGAAGTTATTTAACGAGGTACTGTTCTCCCCAAACGGGTTTCCATTTTCATTCCACTCTAGTTGTAACTTGATCCCGTTACTTCTCAGTTTGATCAACCTCGCCATAACTGTCCTGCCACGTCTGACGTTCGCCTCAAATCTCTGTCTACCAATGTGCCTGGGAACGTCATCAATGTCATCAGGTACGGGACTAGGAACGTCATCAATGTCATGATGTGGTGAGTCCATACTCCTGCAAGTGAAATAAACCAAATCAAAACATCAGTGCACAATGGTCTTGTATGTCAACGAAAGCAAATTATTTTGAAATTTATAAAAACATACGTACAAGTAAATGAGTCAAGGCAATCATTATCTTTTCCTTTTTCTTGTCTGATTTAAAATTTTATTCTTCAGAATTCGTGTTGGATTGAGAATTGTGTTCCTTTTGACCCAAGTTCCCTCTTTATGATCATGTCTCACGTATAGGGGTCCATCTCCATCTTCATCTTCATCTGCATCTCCATCTATATCAATCTCTGCTGACCACAAATTCTCAAATGAAGGATCATCATTATTGATGTTCAAATATTCATTACTTTCAAAATCAACTTCTGCTTGACGATTCTTGTTGGATGGAAGTACAATAGACCAATTCTTCTTAGCAGGATCAGGAATGTAAAATGCTTGTTCTGCCTGTGCTGCTAAAATAAAAGGATCATCTTCATACCAAACCTTAGAAAGGTCCACTTGCACAAAGCCTAAGTCATCTATCCGCAATCCACTGTTGTTGTTAACCCATTGACATTTGAAGACAGGGACCCTGAACATAGAGTAATCTAACTCCCATATGCGTTCAATGACACCAAAGTATGACATTGATGCATAGATAGGGTGTGTATCTTTAGCACTGGATCTATGCCAAGAATCAGCAACAAGTGTTACCCCACTATTCTGCATCGTGCTCTGTTTATCATGGTCTTGTGTATAAAATGTGTAACCGTTGATTGCATAACCATTGTAAGATAATACATGTAAGCTCGGTCCCTTCGACAGGCACTTCAATTTTTCGAAAACTGAATTAGGATTCCTCTCCATCTCATCGTTAATACGATTTTTCAACCAGCCTGCAAATTGTTTATTGTGTTCTGTTGTTAATAAATTTTCATTCCCATCACCATGTACCAATCGGAGAGCATCCTTGTGTTCTTCTACATACGGTTCGACCTCATCAGTGTTATGTAGGACATACAAGTGGGCTTGATCCCGTTCAGTCACTGATATCGTTATTACATCACTCCCTGTTGTTCCTTTCCCTGATCTTCGGCCATCATGACGGGACTTGGGGATCCCTACAGGGTCAACATTTGATAGAAAATCAGCACAGAAGTCACTTGCTTCTTCAACCATGTAACTTTCAGCGATACAACCCTCTGGACGGTATCTATTTTTCACATACCCCTTTAATATTTTCATGAATCGTTCATTTGGGTACATCCATCTCAAGTACACTGGACCGCACAATTGAGTTTCTTTGACCAAGTGTACAGTTAGATGTACCATAATGTCAAAAAAAGAAGGCGGAAAATACATTTCAAGTTCACACAGAGTACACACAATCAGCCTTTGCAAATCTTGTAACCTGGTTGAATCAACCACTTTACTCCAGATCAACTTGAAAATAACGCAAAGTTTTGTGATAGTGTTCCTTAATTTTTTGGGTAAAATGGATCGTATACCAACCGGTAGGAAATTTTGCATGAGCACATGACAATCATGAGATTTAAGGTTCTTTAACTTCAACTCTTTTACCGATACAAGGTTCTTTATATTTGAAGAGTAGCCCTCAGGGACTTTAATTCCTTGCAGAAACTCACAAAACAATTTCTTCTCTTTCCTCGACAGAGTGTACGCCGCTGGCGGTAGATAGGTACGACACCCTTGCTCAATCGGTGCCAACTCTTCTCTAATTCCCAAGTTCACTAAATCCAACCTCGAATTGACATTGTCCTTGCTTTTTCCTTGGATATTAAGCAACATGCCAATTAGACTATCACAGATATTTTTTTCTATGTGCATCACATCAAGAAAATGCCTCACATATAAAGACTTCCAATATGGAAGTTCAAAGAAAATAGACTTTTTCTTCCAACCGCTTGTCTCGATTTGTTTTGCAAAAGGTTTGCCAAAATTGTTCTCCAAGTCTTTTACCTTGGAATACACCTGGAAACCGGTCAACATCTTCGGCGGGCTACCTTCTTCTGTATCACCATTGAAAGGCTTTTTCCACTTCCTCCAACGATGTTGTGATGGTAAGAATCTTCGATGCCCCATGTAAACATTTTTCTTACAATGATGAAGTCGCATTGAATGAGTGTCATCTTCACATATAGGGCATGCACCATATCCTTTGACGCTGTATCCTGACAAATTTCCATAAGCAGGAAAATCATTAATTGTGCCAAACAACATGGCTTTCAAAGTGAAATTTTCTTCCATGTATCCGTCATACACACTAACGCCTTCATCCCAAAGCAGCTTCAAGTCATCAATTAAAGGAGCCAAGTATACATCTATATCATTCCCAGGTTGCCTTGGCCCAGAAATTAACATGGACAACATCATAAACTTGCGTTTCATGATTAAGTGTGGAGGAAGGTTATAAATCATCAATATCACCGGCCACGTGCTATGTGTGCTACTCTGAACACCGTGCGGATTAATTCCATCAGTTGACAGTGCAAGGCGAAGGTTCCTGACTTCATCAGCAAAGTCAGGGTACTCATGATCAATTTTTTTCCATTGAGGAGCGTCTGCAGGGTGCCTAAGCTTCGTGTCTTTAATCCTTTCATCTGCATGCCATGTCAACTGCTTAGCAATCTCTGCATTACTATACAGTCGCCTGAATCTCGAAACAATGGGAAAATACCATAGCACCTTCAAAGGACGTTTTCCTTTCTTCTTCCTATATCGAGATGCGTTGCATTTAGGGCACTTCTCCAACGTTGCATACTGATTTCGAAATAATACGCAATCGTTAGGACATGCATGTATCTTCTCATATCCCATACCGGTTGTAGAGCAAAGAATTCGCTTTGCCTCGTATGTCTTGGTAGGAAGTACATTTTCTTCTGGAAGCATATCTTGCAACAGTTCAAGCAATGCGGTAAAACCCGAATCACTCAATCCGTAGCGAGCTTTAAAATTGTACAACTTCAACACTGCTAGCAATCTTGTGTATTTAGTACTTCCGACATATAATGGTTTCTCTGCATCACCTTTCAACTTCTCATATTCGTTAGGGCAGTTATGAAGCACCCCTTCAACCATATTTACCATTTCTTCAAGAGCATCATCTTCATCAAACATGCTTTGATCAAATTCATCCGAGGCACCACCCGTGGTATGCACGCGATCACTATATGGCTCGTTGGTCTCACCATGCCTTGTCCATCGTATATATGTTTGATCAATACCATAACACACTAAATGATCTAGCAAATCAAGTTGACTAATCCGCTTTCCAAAACAACAGGATAAGCAAGGACATAAGATTTTGCCAGGATCTTTTGTGTGCTCAGTTGCAAATGTAATAAAATCCTTCACCCCATCTATATATTCCCTTGAACATCGATTAGATGACATCCATTTACGATCCATCTATGGGCTTCAATCTATTTTTTTAAAAAATTACGTGGTTAGTTGTATGACTATTGCATTTACTAATTACTTTTATATTCTCTTACCAATTTTAATTTAAAATAACATACACCACATGAATCTTCATAATTGAAGCTTTCTAAGTCTTAAACTGAATATTTAAATTGCCAAATAATTCATTAATTATTCTCAGGCATTATAATAAAATTTTACAACTCATAACAAAAGAAACCATATTTGCCACAATAATATATCATAGTTAAATTAGAAAACATTACAAGTCAATAAATAAAATACAAGTGTTAAGAATATATAAATAATTATTTTGCTTATGCAATTAATCAATAACAATCATTAGAACACCTACAAATTATAACTATTAAATTTAACTAAAATCACATTTGTAAGCTCAAAATTTAAAAAACATACCGTAAATAGAAGCTTCAATAGACTGATGAACTGAAACTACAAACACAAATTAAACATAAACAAATCAATAAAATATTTCAGGTTCTAAGTTATTTTTTTAAATAATAATATGTGTAATAAACATCAAAATATAATAAAATCAAAAAATATGATTCAGAAAAAAAAATAAAGAAAATAAAATAAAATTAAAAAGAAAGCATAATCCTTATTGTATGTTTTTCCCTTTACGGTTTTAGTTAATATATTTAAAGTTAAACAATATAGACAAATTATATTTTATTTTATTAAATATTAACATTGATATATTAAAGTCATTTTATTCATATTTTAAAATCTTTAAATAAGTTAATGACTCAATTAACGAATTAATCAATTTATTCTGTTGATTTCAATTTTTCCTATTTTCATTTGGGTTTATATAGGATTTTCTCTATTATAGTTTAATAAGATAATACAAAAAATTATTTTCTTACCTCTACAAAATAGCACTAATAACACAAATATATATTTAATACATGAAATAATATTAAATAAATGATTTTGATTTTTGGAAAACAAATAATTTGAAGAAGTTTTAAAAGAAATAGCAATATTATTAAAAGTTAATTTGATTATCTAATTTCAAGTTACTTGTATATTAATTACTGTTGTTCAAATTTATGGTTATATATAACATATAAATTCAATTCTTTCATTATTCTTGTAACTTGTTGCATTAATTTTTTTAGAACTAGTGAGAGCTAAAACACAGTACACACGCCTACAATGGGGATCGGATAAGTCTCTAGTAATAGGAATATATATATGTACACACACGCCTGGCTACAATACACACACGCCTAGCTACAAACAACAAACACATTTGTATATTATATATAATATATATATATATAGGTGTTGTACATGTAAAGAGCAAAGAAACAAAACTAGATGGTCCCACAAAAAAAAAAAATCCTGCCGACAGAGAGAGAGAGAGAGTGCACGCAGCATAATACATATGGGCATTGTCATCGTGCTCAATAATTTTAGTTACATTATTCTATATTTTTTCCCTCTGTTGATCGGATGAAATTACATACTATGTACATATCTATTTCTAAATTGGTTTATGTAATAGTATATTAACACCATCCATGAAGAAGATGACTATATATGATATATAAATATACAAGCATGAGTGTCATAACAGGGAAAAAAAAACCATATCAAGCATGCCAAAAAAAAAAAACAGCAGAACAACCTGAAAAAAAAATTAATAAAAACAAAACGCAACTTTAACTTACAGGTTGATCAGGGCAGTGGAGTGGGGAACCACGTAATTGCCGTTGGTGACGCAATCTTCAGTGAGGGAAGAAAGAAATTTGAGCTATCGAGTGGGGACCAAAAACTTGTAGACAATACAAAGAAAAGGGAATAATAGGGACAGGAGTGGGGTTGGCAGTTGGGATAAAACAAAGACGTGTGCTCGTGTGAGTGTCGTTTTAAGAAGTGAAGATAAGAAAATGGAAGGAGGGGGAGAGCACGCACAGATACTGAGCTACATGAAAGTGAAAATGAGATAAAGAATTATCTAAGGTAGTGAAAAAGGTGAAGAAAGAAAAGTGGGGGAGTATCACGCGGGAAATGAAAGTGATTGGGGGGAGGGAGGCGGGAAACCATATAGGATAAGGGGGTGGGGCGGGGTGGGTTCTGATTGGTGGGGAAGGGATAGAAAATCAAAATTTTTTTTTTTAAAAAAAGGGTCAGGGGTGGCGCCTGACCAGGCAGGCGCCACCCCTAAATTTTTTTTTTTTAAAAAAAAAAGGGTCAGGGGTGGCGCCTAGCCAGGCAGGCGCCACCCCTGATGAAAATTTTTTTTTTTTAAAAAAAAAAAAGGGTCAGGGGCAGGCGCCCATGATTAAAAATTTTTTTTTTTTAAAAAAGGATTAGGGGTGGCGCCTGACCAGGCAGGCGCCACCCTTAACAAATTTTTTTATTTTTTATTTTAAAAAGGGTCAGGGGTGGCGCCTGTCTGGTCAGGCGCCACACCTGACCCAGACCCTAGTGCCAGGCGCCACAGCTGGTCTTAGCAAGTTAAGTGTGGCGCCTGGCTGGCCAGGGGCCACACTTAATCATACCAGCTGTGGCGCCTACCCTTTTAGGCGCCACAGCTGGTTAAAAAAAAAATATAACAAAAATAATAAATGAGCAGCTGTGGCACTTCATTAAGGAAGTGCCACAAAATGTGCGCCACCTTTCAACCTTTTTGTAGTAGTGATTACTCTATGCTAGGCAATAGTTTGCTAAGGAAACAATAGGGCTAAGTGTTCAACATGGTCCCAAATAAGACGAAGCTAGAAAATCAAATTAAGTCATGAGTAGAATTAAGCAACAGATTGCCAACAACATTGTCATTCCTTAAAAAAAAAAAATGAGACTTCACATGTAAAACTGTTCTTTTTCCCGATATGGGCTGAATTTACGATAAAAATACATCTAACTTTTTGCTGCTTTTTCATATTTATTTTCTTTTATGGTAATTTGGTTCACAATGAATCCAAGAGCGAGAGAACTATATTGAATCAACAAGCACTACAAAAATAGGACATGATATGCACTATAGTTATTTACAAAGTTCTTGCATTCTACAAAAGAAATATGAGAACGTACATATCATTTCATGTTGTGCAGAATCTCAAAGCAACTTTTGAAGAAGGTCCTTCTTCAGAGAAATATGGCAAAGCAAGTTCATTAAAGGTAAGCTTGCTACTTTCATTTGAGCTTTAAATATATGTCTTGCTTATACATTCCGCTGTTTAGGAGTTACATGGAAAGGAATCAATGGATGATGATCAACTAGCACTTGGAGAAAGTAGAAGCTCCAATGAAGCTCCTCAAACAGTTGAAGAACCTACCAAAGAAACATCAAACAAAATGGCTTTAAGAATTCCACCATCTATTACTAGAATGATCTCTCCACCGGTAAATATTTGGTCTTTAATATATTTGCACCAATTGATACATTAATGATTTTTTCATTCAAATTAATTTTTTATTTCTATTTCAATATCTTCTCTCAAAAAGCCTCAAATGCAACTTCAGCTACTCAAGTGGAAATGGAATCGAGGAGCTCTGCTATTACTGATCAATCTGCACATGTAAGCCTTCATTTTATTGCATCATTTTTTGGATGATGTAATTTTATCCTTTAAAACTAACATATACTAAGCTAGAATAGAAGGATTTGATAATCAACTGGTAGTCCCCCCCCCCCCCAAAAAAGAAAAAAACAAGCAACTGGTGCATATTTTTAATTCACTATATAGGGTGTCCTCTAAAAAGAGGTAGAGGAAGACCAAAGTAAATACTCAATGATATTATAGAGCGAGATCTATTAGTTAATAATCTGTTTAAAGATTTGGTTTTTGATAGAGCACAATGGTGTTATATAATCCATGCAGCCGATCTCATCTAGTGGGATAAGGCTTTGTTGTTGTTGTTGTTATAATTATATATTATCTTCTGCTCAGCTTGATAACTAAGTAACTAACTTGTATGAAAAATTATTTTCAAGAAGGTCAACAATTAATGACTCTGCTTCTATTGCTTTGCCATAAACATGTTTTTTATTTTAAATTTTACTTCATTATATTCTATTGGCTTCAATATTGGTTGTTTCATTTGATTCACTTCAACAGAGTAAAATCACGAATCAATCAAGAACCTCATCTGAGAAAAAAATTAAGTTTGACCAAGGAAGCCATCAGTAATTTGTAGAAAATAAATATCCACATGTAAGAATATAGTCATTGTTGATATGGGTTGAGTTTATGCTAAATGGATGGCAAAAAAAAAAAAAAAAAAGAGTTTATGCTAAATGGCATAACCTTATGATAGTTTTTGTATATTTATCCGTTGTTTAGGGCAATCTGGTTCGTAAAGCAACTTCATCAACTCCTTCTGAGCTAACAATCTCAAATCAGGGGACATCAATTTCTATGAAGGTAGGGTTGTTTCATTCATTTTTGCTTTAAATAAATCACTTTTTGCTTATTTATTCCTTTGCTTAGGAGTTATGTAAAAAGGAATCAAAGGGTGATCAAGAAGCACTTGGAGAAAGTATAAGTCTTAATGAAGGTCCTCCAAGAGCTAAAGAACCTACAATTGACCTCTTCACCAAAGAAACAACTAAAGAAGTTGCATTGGAATTTTCACCTTCCACTACTACTACTGAAATGACCTCTCTATTGGTAAATAATTCCTTTTTCTGTCTATTCCCACTCTATTAATTTTTATATTATCATTTTATTGATATTCATTTAGATTAATTATTCTAACTTGCTGGTCTTAGGACCCTTCAATCTCTACTCCCAAAAAGTCTCAAATAGCAACTTCAACTATTCCTACAAAACCAAAGAGCTCACAATCAGACCTACTTGATATTTCTATAACTACAGAATGTCCTCAAGTAAGTCTTTGGTTTATTGAACTTGTGTTGGGACTTGAACTTTTTTTTCCTCTAAAATTTGTATGTAATAATTCCAAAGTGAAGATAACAACGCATCATAAGTATTTTAAATTCAGTGTAGCTTCCCTTTTAATTTAATACCTGCCTTTGTATATGTAAACAAACTTTTAAATATGTAACTACTGAATGATGTTTACTTCTTCTTATTCCCTCCAGGTTGAAATTATGACCAATGATGAGACTTGCGCTGATGAGGAAGAAATGAAGTTTGACCAGAAGTCGTCGTCTCAAATATTTGAAGAACATGATCTGATGAGGCTATTCCAAATGATGAAGGAAGGTGCTGATATGGAAGTTGACTTGTCTTATGTATCTAAACTCATTGCTGATCTTCAAGACAATAAAGAGGCGACTACGGCTCTTGCTGACTTGGAAGCCTTATTGAAGATGGGTCTAACCGAAATAGCTTGCTCTGAAGAAAGCAGACTTCGCCTTCAGAATGCTCTCAACATATTGTCCTCCCATTGTTCTGAAGATGGAGCTCCCTCTCATGGCCTTCAAGCTACAATTCACTCTCTGCAACAAGAAATCCAAACTATTATTTCTTCCTTCAGCCAAGCCTATGCCACCATTGACACATTCACCAAGCTTGACCAAAAGGAGAAGCTTATGATTGAACAATGCTCACAACGAGAGAAAGATGCCAAAACCCTTTTATCTGACATTAACACCACCAAGAATTCTGTTGCTGAGGCCCAATTGAATGAAGCAGAGTTGAAGGAGCAGATCTCTAAGTTACAAGCTGATTTGCGTAGCAAAGAAAAAGAAATCAAAGAGTATGAGAAGAAATTGCTATCTCTTCAACAACAGGAGAAGAAGAGTGTTTCTGACACAATAGGATTCACAATGGAGTTTCTGGCAATGGAGAAAGAGAGGTCTCACATGGTGGAAGATCGAATGAAAGCAAGGCAACAACTGGACAATATGGAAGCTAAGTGGTCTTCTTGTTTATCCAATTTGAAGAAAACTATGATGTTGCTTGGAGTCCATCTCAAGCAAAAGCTTTGAAGATTGAATATTGTTATTAGAGTAGTATGTAGTCAAATTTATAAATTGGGTTATATCATTTTATGTTAGTACTAAGTGAGTGGTGGTTGAGTTTTTTTTTTTAAAAAAAAAAGCAAAAATGAAGGAAAAAAATAGGGTGTGTGGTTATAAATATTTGTTGAAGACCAGTTATCATTGTACATTTGATTGCATTATAGTGGAGTTTTTCTGGATTGAGTCACGTGGTTTTTATCTCTCACAATGAGGGAGTTTTCCATATTAAAAAATTGTGTTTTCTTTCGTTTTCTTTTCCTTATCTATTATTTACTTACATATTATTTATTTAATATTTTTAACAACTTTAGAAACATTATCTCAACTCACTTTTATTAAAACTAAAAAAGAAATTAAAGTGTTTGGAAGATAATTTGCGCAAGTATAATATAATATAATTAACTCCTACATGGAAATTTTATATTATAATAAAGTAATATAACACTTCATGGAATGACAAACGTGTCACTTGATTTTTCTCTCGCACACACATAAAGAAGTCTACCAACTTAATTGCCATGCATATATAAACAAAAAATTCCACAGTTGCTGAACAAAAATTATTACAGTAATTTTGTCACTATCTCCTTTGATGAGATCATACAGAAATTCATGTGACAGAGTAAATTTTGGTGCAGAATTCAAATGATAATATAAATAGATTTTTATGTCTCAAGGATTTAATGGGAAATCAAATCATTATTGATTGCAATAATAATGATTTGGAAAGAGAAGTAGTATGATATTCTAAAATCAAATCATTATCCACCATGGGATATATATGTATAGATATTGGCTCTTTTTCCACCATCTTTTCCCATATGAGCACCTAGCACCATATAAAAATTTTAGGGTCATTGAAAAACGTAGCAAAAATGGTACAGGCGTTTAATATATGAACATTGATCGTGTTTTTAAAAAATTTGACCAAATATGCTGATGTGGGCAGCGATATGGCAAAGTGTGTGTGGGTAAGTAGTACGCTAGGGTAGAAGCATACAATGTTTGAAAAGAAAACAAGAGCCTGAAACAAATTTAAGGGCTAAAACGAGTGAATGAAATCGTGAGGAGTTAGAGTGTGTTTGGTTTGTGGGGGAGGGGAGGGGTGACAAATTACATTTTTGTACGGGAGAAATTCAAAATTTATCCTTTCATTTTTTTAAATTTTGGCTTGCTGTCTAAAATTTATCCTCTTATTTCTTTTAAATTTTGAAATCCCACCCAAAATTTAAATACCTTTAACCTAAAAATATGAATAAATCTCAATAGAGGGAGAAAGGGACAATCGACTCCAAAGACATGAATAAATCTCACGGCAATGGCTAGTCCTGGGTATCTTCACCGATCTCAAACTCACAATCTGTACCATCTCTATTTTCAACGGTTCCTCCCCCAAATTCTCGCACTTCTATCACTATCTTATCCACTGTTGGTGGGTATTCTAATCTTTGGAAGCTCAAATGGTCTCTAGTATTCTTCTACATTCTATACTTGCATTTGGTCAACAAGAAAGTTGGGTGAAGGAAGAAAATCCGTTATACTTCTTGTTTTTTCTTTCCTGATGAAACTCATGCATTTTTTGATTGCCCTTTGTAGCAGCACAAAAGAGGAAAAGATTGTGTCATTTCAGGTATGAGGATGAGAATCTGCCAAATTTTACTGCCCGTAATAGCCCCATGCCATTATCTCCTTTCTTTCCTTAAGTCTCGACTCTCTCCTCACCCTCTTCTACACCTTTAATTCTTCTCGTCGAACCTAGATATCGCCTTTAATGGAGGTCGCAATAGAGAGGTAGGCGACGGCTTTAACTTTCATCACCCACATCATTAATCGTTCTCACCTGCCACGTCGAACTCTCACTTAATAATTGTAGATAGGTTTGTCAACTATTAAACGGACGTTTACTCCATCAAATAGTGGTAGCATTTTTACTACTTTTTTTCGATGACTGTGGGCATTTCTGAATCTAAAATTTTTATATGGTGCTAGGTGCTTTTGTAGGATAAGATCATGGGTATTTTTGCTCCTTTACCTTTAATCATAATCTGTCATAATCTTTAGTCCAAAGGTTTTCGTTATTTATGTTCAAAATTTGAATATGTAAATGCACTCACAAAAATGATCAAAGGAGGTTGTTTTGAACAAAAGATATTCACAGAAATAGAAGGGCTGTTTGATTCAATTTTTAAAAACTGTTTTTTTTAAAAGCCTGTTTGGTAATTATTTTCACCTAATTATTTTTAAAAACATAAAAAACATGGATTTATTTTTAAAAACTAAAATTAGAAAACAGTTTTAACATGTTTTCTGTTTTCTGTTTTGGTTTTTCTTGTCTTCTATACTGAAATCGCGACTCTATCTTCGATAGTCGACGGCAGTGGGAGAACTTCACTCGTCGCCTAAGCTTCACCGCTCGCCGTCTTCTCTGCTTGTTGGTTGCCATCTCCAATCTCTCCTTCCTCCGTCCTCAGCCCTTAACCGGTGAGTGCTCAGCAATTGCTCTCTCTTGATGATTGGGTTTTTCAACTAAAACTTGATCTGTTCAATGGATTTTTGTGTATACAATTTGTTTACTTTCCCCCTGTGCTGAAGTGTTGTGTCTGTTTAATCTTGCCCTTCAAGGGAAACAGATGCATGGGTTGATAGCTAAAATGGGTTTGAGTTCTGATTTGCACATTGGGAATTCATTGATTTATATGTATTCAGAGTTTGGGAAAGTAGGAGCTGCATATGATGTGTTCGATGAAATGTCTGAGAGAGATGTGGTGTCCTAGACTTCTGTGATCTATTGCACCCAAAACAATAATCCACTAAGACTTCAAGTGAGACACATACATGTAAAGCGTGAGGGTAATAACCTTATATGCCATTGTGTCTGTATGAACGTTCTTCCTTGGTGCTGGTTAGAAATTTTGCATGGCTGTCAATAATTCCAGAGTTTTATCCAGTTGTTTTTTTGCCCCTCATCCACTTTTTTAACATTTTGTTTTGCTGTGGCTTAGCCTTTTTATTTTCCAGTGAGCTAGTTAGCCATGTAACTCACAAAGTCCCAGCATGTGTCGTTGGTATGCCCTGACTTTTTGAAGTGTTCCCATCATTTATTCTCTTTGTTACTCTACTTAGAACTATGAGAATCAGGGTTGTGAGACACCATGTGTTAAGAGTAGGAGAGAATATAGTAATGAATGTAAGATATTACTGATTCACTAGCCTAAACCCATACATCCTTTTACTCTCATATTTTAGACTTCAAAACCCTATTCCCAAATTACCCCTTTACCTAATCACCCTTGCTTGTACTTATCACCACATATCACCATGGTTGGGGCTTGTTTATTTGTATTAAATTCTTCCTTTAAGTCTCCAACACCACTTTCCTTTGAGATTCCTCTCTTTTGACTTCAGCGAAAACTTCTCAGGTGGTTGGCAGTGGTACTCTGCTCAGAATTCTCCCTCGAACATCTTCGTCAAGATTATTATTTAATCCTGTAAGGAATTCAATTTACTTTTCTTTTTTGACCTTCTCTTTTTCGGGTATAATAAGCCTTCTGTCCATTGTACCTTCAGTAGCAGTCCTAGGCCTATTCCTTTTACAAACTTAGCCTAATGTGATACCATATGAGCAAAGATGATAAATAAAAAGGCCAATGAACTATGAGAATTATTAAGGAATTTCCATGATAGCAGTAGTTGCTTTGTGATTAATTACTTTTAACCAATGAAATTCTGTGTCCTATACAGCCTCTCCAGCAAAGTACACCAAATGCCAAGATGGCAATAACAGCTCCTGCTGCAACCACGATTCTTCTATGCTTCAGTTTAAGGAGGTAATAATTCATGATAAGGAAATTGTGCATAAATGTAATGGATAACTCCTTACTGATGTTTTTGATACAGTGAATGACCTATTATAACTTAATTCTGTAGTATCTTGGTCTGACTTGTCTGATACTAGGTTGGTTGTGAGTATAATAAAATTCAGTTTAATGTTTCAGAGTTCAAATTGTGAAAATTTGAAATGAAGACTGAAATAGTCTAATTATATAGTGCAAGTTCATAAGTTACTGATTACTTCCATAGGAGTAATTTGTCTTCCCTTATTATAAGATTGTAATATTTAAGTTTTGGCCTCAGCTGCGGGGAGATATATATGTTTCTATTCCATGTCCCTGTTGTATGATATGGGGTTGTGGATGCAGGGGTGAGGCCAGGAATTCGAGATCGAAAGGAGCATATGATACAAAGTTTATATAAATTTGGGAAGCTAGAGAAATACAGAACACCTATATACAATACCAAAAATAAATTACATGATGAATTCCTGACAGTATATGCATATATGTCCATGATTTGGGAATATGGTACTCATCCTTCAAAACACCCAAGTTCATTTGTGTAATTGAAGGTTGTTTGATGACAAAATGTATAAAGAAAGAGAAACTGAAGAGCATGAGAGAAAATTGTTACCTCTTCAAGAACAGGAGAAGGAGAGTGTGTAGTTATAAGTATTTGTTGAAAATCAATTGTCATTGTACATTCGATTGTATCATAGTGGAGTTTTTCTGGACTGGGTTATGTGGTTTTTATCTCTCACATGAGGGAGTTTTCCATGTTAAGAAATTGTGTGTTCTTTCATTTTTTTTCCTTTATTTATTTTTTATTTGACATATTATTTATTTAATATTTTTAAAAACTTTAGATGCATTACCTAAACTCACTTTTATTAAAAACAAAAAAGAAAAGAAAGGTTAAGTATATTATATTGCAAATTATCTTCCAAACACACTTTTAATATAACACTTCATGGAATGGCAAATGTGTTACTTGATTGGTCACTAATGGAGAAGTTGTTTTACACACACACACACATATAAAGAAGTCTACCAACTTAATTACCATGCATATAAACTAAAAAATCCACAGTTGCTGAACAAAAATTATTCTAGTAATTTTGTCACTATCCCATTTGATGAGATCACAGAGAAACTCGTGACAAAGTAAATTATGGTGTACAATTCAAATGATAATGTAAATAGATTTTTATATCTCAGAGATTTAATGGGAAATCAAATCATTATTGATTCAATAATAATGATTTGGAAAGAGAAGTAGTATCATTCTAAAATCAAATCATTATCCACCATGGGATGTATATGTATAGGTATTGGCTCTTTAATCCTAATCTTTCATAATCTTCAAACCAAAGGTTTTCGTTATTCATATTTAAATTTTGAATCTGTAAATACACTCATAAAAATAATCAAAGGAGGTTATTTTGAACAAAAGATAGGCTTCCACATAACAGAAGATTTAGTCGTGTACGTAGTTTCCATGGGATTTGTAGTCTCATATAATGCTTAGTTTTCTTTCACACAAAATAGAGTAAAATGTTTTGAATTAAAACATATGCCAAGAGGTGCAAGACAACACCTACACAGTTCACATGATTAGTTCAGAGCATGATTATTAGGCAGCACATTTGAATAATGTTGTGTGGTTGCATGCATATTAATTCATACTTGCTTTCAACATATCATTACTATATATATTTATATCCAAGACAGCATATATATATAGACAATGAATTATATTATGTGGGTTTAGCCAAAATAACTCCAAAGTCTACAACAGGTGCTCTGCCACCAATGGATTCTGCTATGTCTCTGTCGAAAAGGCGGATAGTTCTTTCAGTTTCAGCTTTGAACTCTAAACTTTTAGCCTAAAGAATCCGTTTCGCATCCACACAGCTCAAATGCTTCCTTTGCTGCTTCACGATTCCCTTCCAAAACGTTGTCGTTTAGTGATTTATTTGGCTTCTTAATTGCACGTTGCTGTGTCTGCGAGCCAGGTTGTGAATAAACTTTTAGAGGGTTGGGTAAGTTTACTGTCTTTTAATTAAGATAATTGATTGTTTGAAATAGCTTATTTTTAACTTATAAGTGCTTATAAATCGTGATTTATGGTATATGAGGTAAGTATGTGAGATGAGTTTTATCTTAACTTACGTAATAAAGATTTATTGCCAAAAAATAAGTGATGCCAAATATGCTTACAAAATTTACTTCTTGCTTTGGAGCTGTGTCAGATGCTACCTATGGCAAAATAAAAAATGTGTGGTATTAATATATATATTTATATATATCTTGTGAAAAAGCATGAGCATGTAACAGCAAAGATAGCAGCAAAAACTGAATCACATTTCTCAAGAGTTACTTTTGAGGAGACTGTACTCTGCTTGAGAATTGTATGAGCATATTACTGCAATATCCTAGGATCCTGTCACGTCTTAAAATACCAAAGCGTGACTGACATGAAGTATAAATTAACCTTACTTCGTAAGTCTTTTTTATTCACTATTTTCTATTTCTAATCAGCAAGTTCCATTTCCACAATATAATATCATGTGACATTATAATTATTCATTTAAGAGCCTTCATATAAATATTTAACATAATTCTCTTTAAATGAACTTCCCAACTTTATTTGCAGCAATCAATCTACAAAAGAATAAATAAATTTATTTTCAAAAAATAAGAAACAATAATAAAATTTTTTTAAAAAAAACTTGTTTCCTTAGAGGAATCAACACAAAATGAAGAGCAGGCGCAACGCAAAAGTCAAAAATAATAGGCACACTCCAAAACTAAAAATCAATAAATTTCAATAAAATATGAAAAAAAATATTAAAATTATAAATTTATAATCTCCAAATAAATAAATCTATAACCAAGAAAATCTATTAGAATTAATTTTTGGTGGTATAATTTTGTTGGCCTGTATATGTGTGAGTGTTTAAATAATTCTAGTGTTACAGAGATATTTTGGTAAAAAATATTTAAAAGTCAAACTTAACTTTTAACTAACAGTTTGGATAAATGAAAACAAAATCTTAAAATATAAAAGGAAAAATCCTATTGAAATACCATTTCAAATGTCAAAACCCACAAAAGTCTCTTATAATTTGAAAAAGACAGATAGGTGTTCAAGGACCAATTTGGGTTACTGAAGTTTAATTCAAAAAACCAAGATGCCCTTCAACTCATTTATTCTCACACTCATGAGGAACCAAGACCAAGACCAAATGCTCTGTATTCTCTCCCTCTCTTCCATGCCTAAGCCTTTTTTCCCCTGCAAACCCAAACCTATACCCAAACTTAGAACCACAGCCCTTCGTTGCTTCTCTGGTATGCTTCTATTTCTCCTTATCCTTTTGTTCCTCTTCTTACTACTATTAATCTTGCATCTTCCCCTTTTCTCCGTTCGACTAGGTTTGTTGGTACCCTCACATTCGGTGGTAGACTCTGTTAGAGCAAGCGTTTCACCCAAGAGGGGGGTGAATTGGGTGATCTTAAAAATTTCGTTGCAAATATAAAATTTGACGTTGAAATTAAAACTGGAAAGAATAAGGAGAAATATCACCGAAGTGTACACCAGGAGTTATACTGGTTCGGCCACAACCACTTTGACCTACGTCTAGTCCTCAGAGCTTCACTGAGAGTTTCACTATAACTTCCAAGATTCAGTGGGTTCTTGGCACCTCAGTACAAGCAAGTTCCTACGTCTGGACACTCGCTCCCCCTTACAAGTTGTAATTCAATCCCAACTCAAGGTTCCACAACCTTAAGTTACCTCAATAACAAATATTGAGTTTGAATGAAATATCTCTCTCACAGAGTGAATAAGAATCACTGAAGTATAGAATTACAAGTATAATGTAAAACAGAGTAATGAACTTGATGAAACGTTCGTGAGTGTGTTCTAGTTTTCTTCTCTGTGTAGATGTTCCCATATATATAGATACGTTGGTAATGATTGCTGGAACATATTTCTTCATGTCCGTTGGAGCGAGCACAGCCACTATTGACTTTTCCAGTTTTTGAAAAACATACGTTTGCGGTAGGTGATGGTCGGTGACATTTGAGCGTTGCTTTTGACTTTCCTTATTTGGTAAGATCTCTTCATTGTTTATCTGTTGAAATGCTAAGAATACTAATATAATGAAAAGTTAATCAAATAGGAAACAAAACAATGATCGTTGGAATGATTTCAAACTTTCTGGGTTTGCTTACTCGAGTAGGTACTCGAGTATCCCTTGAAGTTTACTCGAGTACTTACTCGAGTATCATCGGGAAAGCTTTGATTAACTTCAAGTCAATAAACAAATATAAGATTACTCGGGTAGTGAATGGAATAACTAAATTTCAAACCTTTAGAAATTCATGTTTACTCGGGTACCTACTCGAGTAATGAACTTATTTCTTCATAGTCTACTCGGGTACCAACTCGAGTAAACCTTCAAATAACTTTTGATTACTTGATGCTTTACTCCAGTAATGTTGGCAGAATTTCAAGTCCGAGAGCACTTCAAGTCTGATTACCTTATTACTCGAGTACCTACTCGAGTAAACTTACTTTTTGTACATAACTTACTCGGGTAATGACTTGAGGTTTTCCTTCAAACATAACTTTGCATACTCGGGTACATACTCGAGTAATCCACTTAAAATAGAACATTAAATACTTGCATACTAGAGTAAGGACTTGAGGAAAGTGAGATAAAATTAAATCAAGTTATTCGGATATTACCTTCAAGTTTTTACTTACCTCAGTGTGTTACTCGAGTAGCTACTCGAGTAACATTGGCAATGGTACAAAGTGCCGAGAGCAACACATTTTCTGAAACAGAGTTACTCGAGTACTTACTCGAGTATCATTAGTAGTTCGAGAGCAACTTGAAAACTTTTACATGGTTACTCGAGTAGGTACTCGAGTAACATTGGCAGGCCGAGAGCAACTCCAAGTATTTACCTGGTTACTTGAGTAACTACTCGAGTAACATTGGCAGGCCGAGAGCAACTTGAAAACACTTACACTATTACTCGAGTAACGTTGGCAGGTTACTGGAAGGTGCTTCTGGTTACTGCAAGTTTTGTCTCATTACTTGAGTACATACTCGAGTAATGCCTTAGGAAACTTGCTTCTCATCAAGTTTCTCAGCTTTTTCTCTTGGTCTTTCTTCATTACTCCAATGCTTACCTCAAGTGATGCTTATCCCTGTTATTACTTTGTTCAAACTTATTTATTGATCAATTCTTTTTCATACCATTCTTTTGTTATCATCAAAACATGAGATCTAACAGACTCGTCGTCGTACCCAAATCGGGAAGCGTGGGTAGAAGACGGCGCCGCGTCAGACATTTGCTGGTGGGGGAGTATAGTATTTCTTGTTAATGAAGCTCAATGTCTTATTCTATGTAACATTGTTTACTCTTCAAATCATGGGTTTGTTGAGGAAGTTTCAGTTTTGGGGATTTATTTGCCTTTTGAAGCATAAAAAACCTGGGTACTAATTCAATGTTGTCCACCGATGGAATGGTCAGACTCGAGAATCTAATAATCTAATATAGAATTGTTACTTGTTCTATGAATTTTTCCTTCCCTATACGGAAGTAGAGATTTGAAAGAGCAAGATAATACTTTATAAATGCAGTGTATAGCGTTTGAGTTTGGGGAGTTTTCTAGTCAAAAGTAGCATGTTTTGTACGTGAATTTATTTAACCACGGATATGTATCTAAGTGGTCATAATTGAATATATTTCACTTTGATTACTTTTTGCCAAACACACTGAGATTGCTTTTATGCTGTTTTAGAATTATCTAATTGAAATGTGTTTTGGCATCTTAAATTCACAAATTGTAGTCAAAAGGGGTGGCCACTGATAGGTTCAATAATGGGAATAACAAGGTTTTTAATGGTTTTGACAAGAATGGTAATGGGAATGACAAATTAGTCTAACCAAACATTATGTGTGGATTGTCCAAAAAGGGTGGCTTCTGACAAGTTCAATAATGGAAATGACAAGGTTTTTAATAGTTTTGACGAGAATGGTAATGGGAATGACAAATTAGTCCAACCAAACATTATGTGTGGATTGGCCAAAAGGGGTGACCTCTGACAAGTTCAATAATGGGAATGACAAGGTTTTTAATCATTTTGGCGAGAATGGTAATGAGAATGACAACTTAATAGTTCCAAACATTATGTGGGCAAGTATTTGCCCAGAAGGGGGGACGCTGACAAATTCACTGATGTAATTAACAAAGTTTGTAATAATTTTGACGAGAATGACAAGTTTCATAATTGTTTCAAACATTATCTGGGCAAGTGTTTGCCCAGAAGGGGGGACGCTGACAAATTCACTAATGGAATTAACAAAGTTTGTAATGTGTTTGACGAGAATGGTAATGAGAATGACAACTTAATAGTTTCAAACATTATGTGGGCAAGTGTTTGCCCAGAGGAGGGGACGCTGACAAATTCACTAATGGAATTAACAAAGTTTGTAATGGTTTTGATGAGAATGGGAATGAGAATGACAACTTAATAGTTCCAAACATTATGTGGGCAAGTGTTTGCCCAGAAGGAGGGACGCTGACAAATTCACTAATGGAATTAACAAAGTTTGTAATGGTTTTAACGAGAATGGTAATAGGAATGACAAGTTTCATAATGGTTCCAAACATTATGTGGGTAAGTGTTTGTCTAGAAGAGGGGGACGCTAACAAATTCACTAATGGAAATGACAAAGTTTGTAATGGTTTTGACGAGAATGGTAATAATGGGAATGACAAGTTCTGATGACATTGACAAAAACCACCAATGTTTATCACAACAACTACCAAGTAAAGGGTTCAAATGAAAATTTAACATTGCTCATTCCACCTACACCCAATGCATACAAGCCATGAAACCGGAAGAAGCACTACTACATAATTGAGATATAACCACCCCCAAGGACGTCCCAAATTGAAAATTGGGTGGTTAAAAAGGGAGGCGGTGGCATTTTCGTAATTATACATATGTAGGGGAACCTTTAGGCGTCTCAAATTTAAATTTGGGACGCCTAAAGTGCTTCCAGGCGCGAAATATAAATTTCGTAAATTTTTTTAGCACCTGGAGCTGGGATTAGACGTCCCAAATGAATTTTGGGATGCCTAAAGTCTGGGTTTAGGCGTCCCAAAATCATTTGGGACGCCTAAACCAAGACTTTAGGCGTCCCAAATGGCATTTGGGAGGCCTAAAACACCTTTAGGCGTCCCAAATGCCATTTGGGACGCCTTTGGCGCATGTCAGACAAGTGTCTGACATGCGTCTTCTCATCAACTACCTCCTCACATGTCTTCTCATCTTCACTTTACTCTTTTACTCCTCCCCACCCACCGTCGGCTCCCTCCTCCCTTCTTCCTCTTTGTTTTTCTTCAACTCCTCCCTCCTCCGTTCTTCTTCCTCTTTGTGTTTTTTCTTCAACTCCTCCCTCCTCCCTTCTTCTTCCTCTTTGTTTCTTCAACTTTGTTTCTTTGTTTGTTCAACGCACGCAACCACTCGACCCTGCTGCAACTTCACCTCCTCCACAGTGCGTAGATTTTTGCTCTCCTCCACCTCCTTCCTTCCATTGTTGTGCACACCACGTTGGATCTCCAACGTCCTCTCCAGCAAACTAGTGGGCGCCCCTGATCAGGTTCGTTTATTTTCTTCTTGTTTTTTTGTAACAGAATGGTATGTATATTTTGTTTTTGAAATATAAATTTACTTGAAATGGTTGAGGTTGTGCTTATATATTGCTTATATTGAGATGGTTGAGATTAGTCTGGTGTGTTTGGTGTCTTATATTGTTTAAATTGCATGTATTCTTCAACTCCAGTGCAATGGTTTATTTTCTTGTTTAAATATAAATTTACTTGTGTATACCATTAATTAGTATATATAATAAATTAAAATATGATTTGTTTAAATTAAAGAAATTCTTGTATTCCAAATGAATTATGAAGAATAATTCAAGCCAAAACTAAAAAGAAAACCATAACCCCATTATTCATTAAATGATTTTTATCTAAATATTTTCAATAAAACAATTTTATTTTTGGAAGAACTCAACTTAAAATTGTTTTGTTAATATGAAACTCGTTTTTTTTAAATCTTCCAAATCTCAAAAAAAATTCTTTAATTTAATCTTATAATATTTATTTTATTATACATTAATGTTTATATACATATACTTATTAAAAAAATAAGTTACATAGCACTGAAACCCTTTTAAGAGGAGAGAGGAGGCTAGAAGGGCAATAAAGTTATTAAGCCCATATTTTAAAATCCTAAATTGGGTTGATAACTTAATTAGGCAATCCCATCATATGTCGTTGACAATTATACTAAACGTGTGAATGTTATTGGGAATGCCTTAGGTGGTAACAAAATGGATCATAGTTGGATGAATGCTTTGAGAACTAGTGAAGAATATGAGAAAAGGGGTAGAAGAATTTATTGAATTCGCTAAAAAGAATGCTCTTGCAAAAAATGGGAAGTATTTTTGTCCTTGTGTCAATTGTTTGAATGAGAGTCGACGGGATGTTGATGTCATAAAGGATCACCTACTTTGTGATGGAATAAATCTGCAATACACAAGGTGGATATGGCATGGTGAGGAAGTAACGAATTGTCCGTCACACAGGATGGAAGATGTGGATATCATAGGTGAAGATAGAATGGAGAAAATGATTAACGATGTTGAGGCAAAATCCTTTGCGCAGTCGCAGGAGTATGACAGCCTGCGGAGTGATGCAGAGACACCATTGTACAATGCTAGTAAGTACACGCGGCTGATTTTAACAACCAATTGCATCCCTTTGATTTAAAGTGCCCTCGGCAACCTGACAACACTGAATGCGGATATTATGTTATACTTTATATGTATAACATAACTCAAAGTGGAATTACTAGCGATTTTGAAAAGGTAATCGCTTCTTCATTCTCAAATTATAATATTTTTAGTGTTCTAATCGAAATGCTAATTAATTCATTTGCTTTAGATTCATTTCATTAAAGCTTACTTTCTAATTTTCAGATTTTTGATAATGAAGATGCCTACCTACGTGAAGACCTTGATTTGATCAGAGATCTTTTGGCTGGACATCTTCTTCAACATATAGAGCAGTAAACTTTTTATTTTATATCAGCTGTTGTAGTTGTGTGATGACAGCGTTTTGACACTTTCTGGTTGTTATTGTTGATATATATAGTAGTAGGTTAAATGAGTTGTTATTGTATGTATATATAGTGAAGATTGTAGTGCTGGATGTCCTTACCAGTTTGTAATGGACAGTGTGGTTTATGAATCCATCTTCTATTATGTTTCTGCAGTTTCAATTTGCTGGGTAATACAGAATGTAAATCATGGTATAAAAAAAACATAAGTTTTAGACGTCCCAAATTAAGAATTGGGAGGTCTAAAGTCCTACCCAGGGGGCACTTTAGACGTCCCAAATGACATTTGGGACATCTAAAGTCCCACGTTGGGGGGACTTTAGACGTCCCAAATTTCATTTGGGACGTCTAAAGTCTCACCTTAGATGTCCCTAATATTTTGGACGTCTTTTCTTACAACTTACTACGCCCCCAATATATACGTCTCCCTGTTTTGGGATGTTAAAGGTGCCAAATTTGGGACGTTATAGCCCCTTTTTGTAGTAGTGAAGGTGTTCCTTCAACTATAATTAAATGGTTTTAAGTTCTCACCATTAACAACTGTTTCAATGGAAATGACAAGTTCAATAATGGAATTTACAAAACACTAGATTCTTACTGACAGCACCTACCAAAAACATTGTCAACAAAAAATTTAACATTACTCATTCTACCTACTCCCAATATATAGAAGTCATTAACCCAAAAGAATGTGTTCCTTCATGTGTACTTTAATTACATCAATTGTCATCATTAACAACAGTTTCAATGGAAATGACAAGTACAGTAATGGAATTTACAAAACACTAGATTCTTACTTATAGCAACTACCAAATACATTGTCTAATGACAAGTGAACATTACGATTTCACAAGCATATAATGTTTTCTTGTCATTCCCATAGCCTTTTCCTTTGCCCTATATGCTTGCTTATATGTCAGTTGCACTCCATAATCTCTAGCCAAACTCTTCATTATTTCATTTGCATGCTTGTTTGTGTACTCAAATTTGTGCTCAATACTGAACTTGTGCAGCACCTTCTTGAAATCATCTGCATATGCAAACATTTGATTTACTCCTACCAACAAATCCATCCACTTCTTATATAGTTCATCTCTGGCATCGGTGTTGGTGCGCTCTCAACTTCACATAGAAGGCTAAGAGAGGTCTTGCATTGCACTCATTTTGTACAAATTCATCATTCATTCCATAACATGCAGCATCATCAATGTACGACATTTGCTCCGCAGCTCCTAATAATTGGTCAACCCTGCATGGATATTAACAAGTGCTGTGAACACATATTACCAAAAACACTATAGCAAATAACTTTTTGTGTAACAAAAAAAAATGACACTTGCCTTTTTGTATCATCCATGGCCCTTCCTTCATTATCACTTCCTTTACATTCTATATATACATGTGTATTGGTATCATTATAATGAAACATATTTTCCATTTCAGAATCATCGATAAGATCTACTAATATCTTTTCATCAAAGCTCAAAGTGTATTTAATGTGGCACCTATGCCCATCTACACCAAACCATTCTCCTATTATTATATCAATTCTTCATTTGTCATCCCCTCCTTCATTGATTTTACCCTCACACTCCCACCACTATATTTAACTCCACCTTCAACTTTACTTACAAACTCCCCCTAACATGGAAAATACATAAAAGTGACTTTGACGAAGGTGTTGCTTGAATATTTGATGTCATCTTGCATGATAACCTACAAGAAAAAAAATCAGATTTCATGACATTGTTAGTCTCGTACCAATGAAAATTCATCACTAAAAAAATTCCCCACAACACACCTTCTTGGACTATTAACTACTTCATCAATATGTTTGATAATATCACTTTATTCCCAATTAATAACAAAGTTAAGCCTTTACTAAGTATTTAACCTCCAACTCCAAACCCATGTCATGCATCATACATTTCTCAACGATTTTACTAACTTACTGTTGTTCTTAAACAAAATATATTTTGGGATTTAAAACAATAGTAAAGGTATTAACAAAGTCTGTAATAGATTTGACAAGAATCATTAACTTATAACTACATGTGCTAAACGATTGAGCAATAGTTTTTCCTTGTCATCAATTAAGTTATGCGAGTTATTGCCTCACAAAATGAGTTATTGCCTTCACTACTATTGTTAACACTAATGACAAATTTAGTAATGGTAATGACAAATCCTGTAATGGCATTGACAACAAGCCAGATGTGGTAATGACAGCAACTACCATGTACGTACAGATATGGTTATGACATCTTCATTACAGATTATTCATTCCACTTACACCTACTGAACAGTCAGTCATCACATCAACTCAATGCTATCTATTTCAAATCATTAACCTCTTCATTATGCTCCCTCTCATAGCTAATAAGGCCCAAGACATACATAACCCACACCACACCGTCGATGTCGCCGTAGTTATGTAAAGTTCAAACCTTTAATCCACTAAACCTATAAAACCCACTCACCCACAACCAAAACTGCCATAAATAACCTATGATCGTAGCACCATCGTCATTTCATAGCCCTCATTCACAGCCCCAAACATGTTAGCTTCTATACACCACGTGACTACCCATCTATTTACTATTCATGCACCCTCATACCCACCAAACAACACCCAATACCCACCAATATGAACAATGACGATAAGATAGTTATAGTCCGATTCATTTAAAAAAGATTATGTTTCTCAGGAAATTACTTACACTTGTCCAATTGAACATTGATCGGCGCCTTGTTCTTCACCTTCCCCGTTGCTCTACGGACATCACCTTTGACTTGTTTTTTTTGTAGCCTTTTTCCACAGCAGCCACCTCATATGTGAGACAAATTTTAAAAGGGGCATTTTGGTCTTTAACCTTAAACTTCAGTAACCCAGATTGGTCTCTGAACACCTATCTGTCTTTTTCAAGTTATAAGAGACTTTTGTGGGTTTTGACAATTGAAATGGTATTTATATGGGATTTTCCCAATATAAAAGAGATTTGTGTAATATACATTTTAATTTTAAGGAAGCTCTATATTTTTTTTAAATAGAGGTGAATTCTATGTAATTAAGGTGAAACAGAAGAGTAGTTAAAGTATTTTACTCTTTTTTTAAATCTTCCCTATCATATATTCTTCACTTTTTGGTTTATTTATTGATTATTGATGATTAAATAATGCTTTCTTTTGTATCAACCTACTAATGTTATGGAGTACGTTCTAAAAGACTAACATGTTTTTTTTGCCAATTAAAAGACTAACATGTTAGAAGAATAGATTTGTGAGATTTGAGAGTCATGATATTTTGTATGCGTGTATCTAATGGATTGTGAGGCTATGAAATAACTCCTTTCAGTCATCTTGGGGTTATAAAGAATAAAATTGAATTAATGTAATATAGTGTATAACTCGGGTCGTTTCACTTTGAGGAGCCGATTATGAAACTAATTCCTAATAAATTAAATAATTACAATGTAAATTTGACAAAAGGTAAAACATGATTGATTGATTTTGAAAACTATGAATTGAATGCAATTAAAATAAATATTTTTGGGATTTTCTAATAAGGAGGAATGGAAATGGATTAAGAATGCAAATGATGAAGATATTTTTGGAAATGGTTTTCAATGGCTATCCTTGCTCAAATAAGATATTTGGAGAGTTAATACACTATGCTTCTAATATTCCAAACATCATTAACCAATGAGTCTAGCATCACAAGAGAGGAGTCCCTACCCTTGAAATGCTATTAAGCCCTCTTAATGTAATGAGTTTTTAAGAGTTTTATAAAATACTAAATCTCAATTACCATTGAGTTTAATGCTTAAACTTATGAACCCATTTATTTAAGCATTATTAAAACCCTTTAGAGAGTGACTATGGAATAAGTAATGCATCTAGGTTTAACTACAATTCCAATTCAATCAAACTATCTAACAATATCATGTAAGTAAAGAGAAACAATAGAATTATAGATAAACACATATATAACTATATATATTGATAAGTACAAATCCTTGTTACAAATTCCAAATCACAACTCAATCCACATAAATCAAAATTAAAATCATAGTCTGATTACATAAATGAATTCATAAACATAAAAAATCACAAATATAATGAGCTATAGATAAAACCAACTCCCTTTTAAGCACATGTAAGCTCAAACCATCTTCAAATCATTTCTAAGAGCTCAGAATTTCCTAATCAATCATGAGAATAGCTTCAACTAAGATTCCAGACATTTAAGACCACCAACACCCAGCCATAAAATCACATGTTAGAATCAACAATTAGCACTAATTCAATTTGACTTGGGCTGAAATTAAACCAAGCAATAGAACAAAGGATAGGCACGACTGTATGAGAAACAGAGGCAACCACAGACTGTGATGATGTAGGAATAGGGGAAGCTTGCCGGAGAATCACAGAGAAGGGACGGTGGCAGTGATTTATAGTGGTAAGGAGAATGAAGAAGAAGGCGATGGTGGTTGGAGGCGACGGTGGTGGTTTTGAAGGTTATGTGTTGTGGCTGTGATCTCTACTTCTCTGCCTTCTGGTTAAGTCTTCTCCAACTATCAGCTCTCTGGTTCTCTCTTAGCTCCCTCTCTAAAATCCTCATGACTCCAGCGCTCGACCCTCAGCTCCTCGCTCTCAGCTCCCTGAATTCCTCGCCGCTGCCATTCCCGATCCTGCCTCCGAGCTCACTCTCCTCTCTAATTCTGTCTTCTCCTCCCTTCCCAATTCAATTCTGCCTCCATCTTTAATGTCGAATTCAGCTGAGAGGAATGAAGACTAAGTCGGGTCGGGCAGGTGGTGTGTCGGATCCCTTGGTCAAAGGGACTAAATGACAATTCTAAAAGCTTGTAGGATAGACTAAACAGGAAATCATGGAAACTTTTGTGGGCAAAACTATAATTTTCAAAAAATTTGGGCCCTTTACTGTAATTGTCCCCAAGTCTTTTCTCCATCAATTTGTATTTTCTAAAAATCCTGGGTTCTTTTCTCAAAGTGTCACCAAGTTGATCTACAAATAAAATAAACCCAAAATGTAATACCTTATATTCTAAAAATTAATCAATTGAGGTAAATCATAAAGTATATGACATTTTTGCCATTTTTTAACCTTAATTTCATTTAAACACATTTAATCACAATTAATCAAAAAAGATACATTTTAAGCTCAATTATCATGACAAAATTCCCCAATAAAAGTATGAAAATATATAATAAAATAGGGATTTGTCAGGCTAACTTCAATATCATACTCACATTTACAGTGGATTTGTTTCATCATATCCAAAATAAAGAGGCTTCGAAATGCTGCCAACAGTGCTGATGCTGCTGCTGCTGCAACAAAATGTGCTGAAATATTGATAGATAAAGTAATAAAGGAACTTCCATATATGTGTTGTTACAAGAGTTATGCAACTGACTTTAAAGAGGAAAAAGAGAAGTTGAAAGTTGCAGTGGGGAGTGTGAACATGAAGATAAAAGGAGCCCAAAAAGGGAATGAGACTCAAATTGACCCTATAGTTGAGCAATGGGTTCAAAAAGCTAACAAACTTATTCAACAAGAAACAACAACAAAAAAATGGTTTTCTGTTCGCTACCGCAAGTGCACGGATTGTGTCAAGTAATAAAGTGATAAGTAAAGATCGTTCCCTCGAGGATTTGAGTAACAAATTAGTCAAGCAATAGATTTGGTGAATTCGATTAAGTTGAGCCAAAACATGTTGTTGTGTGTGGAAAAAGGAATTTCAAAAGATATATTTGTAAAGCTGAAATTTACTGAACAAAACTTTGATTTGTGTGACTTCAATCAAGTATAATAAACCTAGGATTGTTCATCCCCTTAGTATTTCATAAACTTACTTTTCCTCTCTAAGGATCCTTTTCATGGGGTATATATATGTCAGTTTAAGAATCCTAAGCATATGATTAAGCTCTCTCAAGTCATAACCAGTTGTATATCTTCTATTAGCATGCACAATCTCTTGCTACAGCTAAGAGAAGATATTCATCACATACCAATCTTAATTTAACAATGCTAGGTTAATAACTATATCTCTATGTTACTAACAAATCATCTGTTTAGTTGTAAACTTCAAGTCTAGCATGATTTCACTCAATTCTGCAATTAAATTAACTCTCTCAAGCTTAATTCAATCGAACACATCATCCATAGTGATGGCCAGTCACATACAGCAGTACAAACGGAGTGAAATCAACATATATATGCCATTAGATACTTAGAGAGGAAAGGAGTCAAGTTTAATCCATACAAATGATGATAAACAATCCTAGAAAAGGACTCTAGCTATCCATGTTCACCAATGAATCACAGACATAAGCTCTCATTACAACCATATCAGAATTACAGAGGAGAAATGGAAGGAATACAGAAAAACTAGAGAATTTGAGCTGAAATCTCTGTAAATCTTCAATCTCTCCTCGATTCTCCTTGATTTCAGAAACACCCAAGCTCAGAGGATGCTCTCAGCCGCCTGCCTAGGTCTTTCCTAATCTGGATCCCCCTCTTCAGCCTCTGATTTTTATTTTTATAGTTCCCAGGTGACAAAACGCACAACAGCATTTTTGGGGGTTGGCCGCAGCTAGGCAATTTGTGGACAGCGGCCAGTGAGCTTCTGTCCAGTTTTTGGCCGCGGCCTATGGATGCTTGGCTGTGGCCAGTAACTGTCTGACCTCAAATTGGCTGCGGCCCATAGATGCTTGGCCGCGGCCAGTAACTTTCTGTCCTCTTTTTGGCCGCGGCCCATGGAATGGTTGGCTGCAGCTAGGCATCTCTGAAGTTCAGCTTCCTCTCTTTCTATGCTCTGTTCTCATCCCTGCTTGTATTTCCTTGGCATGGTTGATGGCTTCAACTTCATTTCACCTCCTCCCATTGAATTTGGCTTTCTCTGGTCCAGCTATGACTGAATTTGTATCCTTAAACACAAAGAACTCACAAACAACCACAGTTGAATAATCATAGCAGTTAGTAACATATTTCCTCTATAGTTTTTACTCTTTTTGTGCCAAGCATGAATAGAACACATTTCTTCTACTTTAGCACTCCTAAATGCCCACTAATATACCCAAAGTGTGGGAGAAATAGGAGGAAATGTGCAATTCTGACAAGAATTTCATGCGGTTAACATTTTCACAGTATTCATTGGCATAGAAATTAGAGAGGATGACACAGGAGATTCCAACAATGATAGAGAAAGCTGAGAACTTCTCACAAGTTGCACATGTAGCTGAAAGTCCAGGCATGAAATTCTATTCAAAAGAGTTTATGCCTTTTAAGAGTAGAGACACAGTAGTTCGAACAACTTAGGAAGGAGTTGAAAGATGGCAATATATGTAGGATTGGAGTGCAAGCAATGGGAGAATCGGTGAAAACCATAATGGCAAAAACAATTGGGAAAGAACTTGAAAATACCAAGGCATGTGATAAAATAATCTTTATTGAAGTGCACAATCCTATTGATGAAAAGGAGATTCGATATGAAATTGAAAAGAAATTGGATTTGGACATGGAGGATGACAAAAAAAAAATAAAAAAAGATTTAACACAAGCAGAACAAATATGGATTAGAATTGCCAACACTAGAAATGTACTCATAATCCTTGATGGTGTCTGGGAAGAGCTCAACCTTGAGAACCTAGGGATTCACCATGGCATTCATAGGCAGGACTGGTGTTGTGTTTTTCTAACCATATGCTATGAGACGGTTTGTACAGGAATGAGTTACAAAGAGACCATTAAATTAGGAGTCTTAACTAAGGATGACGTAGTGGATCTTTTCCTACATCACGCTAAAAAAGGTGGGAAGGATTGTCCTAATAAATCAAAGTTGTTAGCATAAAAAATTATGAAAGAGTGTGGAACCTTACCAGTTATAGTCATAGCAATAGCAAGAACCTTTAGAAATTGTGATCCAAATGAATGGGAGGATGCTTTTACATCAATCGAAAAATATTCACCCTTAAGGCATGGAAATACTGATAAAGCAACGAAAATTTTTTACAATTCTTTGAAAATAAGCTTCAAGTGTTTAGATACAAGGGGCCAAGATCTCATCCTACTATGTTCTATATTCCTAAGAGCATATGAAATATCTGTAGATCTTTTAAGCAAATTGCAATAGGTTTTGGGCTTTTTGAAAATGTTGACAACTATTAGAGAGTAAGAAGTCAGGTGCTCTCAATAAAAAACATGCTCATAAGTTTTTCTTTATTGTTGACTTCTAGACAAGGATATGTAAAGATGCACGATGTGATTCTTGATGTGGCCCAATAGATAGCGGATAAAAGGGTTCAAATAATCATGGATTCTAAGACAAAATTGTAGGAGAATATAAAATAGTAATCTTGGATCATACATGACTTTTCCAATTATTTTGAGGGTAGCAATCTTGAGGTTCTTCTTGTATGGGTAAATGCAAATGGTTCTTTGGAAGTTCCTAACATATTCTTTAGAGGTATAAAGGGACTTAAGGTTTTGATTTTGGGTTCTAAGGTTAATTTTACTGGGAAAACATTAGCCTTATCACTGCCAAAGTCAATTCATTCACTTGAAAATATTAAAACACTATCCTTAACAAATTTAGAGTTGGGCAATATATTTATCTTGAAAAACCTAAAAAAACTCCCAACTCTTGAATTGACAAATTGTTCAATTATTGAATTGCCATATGATGTTAGCCAGCTGGAGAAATTGAGATTGCTAGGCTTGGTATGTTGTTCATTCAAAATGAATAATCCATTTGAAGTGATTAGAAGATGCTCAAAGCTTGAAGTATTGTACCATATTGCAAATGATGATGCTAATGCAAAGCCTTCTAAATTATAGTTCTTCAAGAATTTAAAATATATCATATAGAAGGCAGCTTCTCATAGCATTCTTTCCAATTGGATGCTTCAACAAAAAGATATTTCAATTCAACAAAATTAAAAGGGATCTTGTTTGAAAGCAACGTCAAATCCCTAGTAACAAGAGTAGACATTCTCGAGTTGACAGAATATAATGAAACAAGATGGACAAATCTTATTCTTGACATGGTTCATCCTACTAGAGATGGAGGAATGAATGACTTAATTAGGCTTTCTTTGAAATCTTGGCATGCAATGCAGTGCCTAATCTATACAAATGGCATTCCATTTGATGCAACTATCTTCTCCAATTTAGTTGAGCTGCAACTTCATCATATGCGTGTGAGGGAATTATGTCATAGTGATTTTCCTAATGACTTTCTCAAGCAATTAGAGAAGCTAGACATAAGTCATTGCGTTGAACTGCAAGGCACATTATTCAAGGGCAAACTAGAGAGTAATCTTACGTTTGTAGAATTAACAGATTATTCGATGGCATGTCTTTTCAATCTATCCACAGCTCATAGTCTAAAGCAATTGGAAAAGTTGTACATAAGTGCATGCTCAAAGCTGATATGCCTAATAAGTGATGACGAGAGATCAACAAAGGAGGAAGTGGATGATCATCAGTATTCTAATCAAAAGAACCATCACTCAACGTTCCTGAAATTGAATATTCACTCTGTCTTTCCCAACTTACAGTGAGTATATGTCAACAATTGTAACAATTTGGAATATGTATTCCCACTTTTTATTCAAAAGACTTTAAGAACTTGAAATCAGTGAGCATCTGGATGGCAAAAAAAGATGAAATATGTGTTTGGAAAATGTCAAAGTGAACAAAATCATAATGTTCAGAGTGAACTTAATCTCCCATCTTGAATAGACTATACCTTGATGATTGTAACTAGAATATTCACTGAAGAAGATATATTGTTCATGTATACACTAGGTATTTATATACAAAGTAGGAGCCTTAGCATTAATGACTCATTATGGCTCATTATGGTGATTGATACTAATCATAATCCCTAATTATGTGGGATATTTACATTGTTTCCTAACACTCCCCCTCAAGTTGGAGCATAGATGTTAATAAGGCCCAGCTTGTTACAAAGATAGTCAACCCGAGTGTCATCCAAGGCCTTAGTCAAAAAATCACCCAACTGATCACTAGACGGTACATGTCTTGTAGAGATAAAGTTCTCCTTAATCTTATCATGTACGAAGTGACAATCAATCTCAATGTGTTTTGTACGTTCATGGAACATGGAGTTGGAGGCTATGTGTAAGGCAGCTTTATTATCACACCACAGCTTCACAGGCAATCACATGGCAAGACCAATCTCCTTCATTAACTAGTGAATCCACACAATCTCCTGAATGGACTGAGACATGGCTCGATACTCAGCCTCTACACTAGACTTTGCCACCACATCCTGCTTCTTTCTCTTCCAAGATACCAAGTTTCCACCTACAAGAACGCAATAGCCTGTAGTAGACCTCCTAGTCTTCTTTGACCCTGCATGATCTGCATCACAGAAACACTCAATCTTTGTGTGGCCGTGATTCGTATAGAGTATACCACGACCAGGTGAGCCCTTCAAATAATATAGGACATGCTCCAAAGCTTCCTACTGAGCTACGATTGGTGCTATCATGAATTGACTAAGCCTACTGACAGGAAAGGTCACATCAGGGTGAGTTACCGTGAGATAGTTCAATTTTCTAATTAGCCTTCAGTATTGCTCAGGGTAGGTAAATAGTTTAATCTTCTCAGGATCAATCCTTTTTTGCACATCCTCGGGTAACTCATCAAACGGCATACTATCATCAATGTCCAAAAAGGGATTAGGAATTATGGGACAACTACTGGGTGTTGCTCTAAGTTTCCCAATTTCTTTTAGCAGATAAAGGACATATTTCTGTTGGGTTAAGAAAATGCCTTTCTTGCTTCTCATAACTTTGATCCCAAGAAAGTACTTTAACGAACCCAAATCCTTTATTTGGAAATGAGAATTAAGAAAGACCTTGAGTGATGAGTCCCTGACGTATCACTACCTATAAAAACAATGTCATCGACATAGACTTCTAAGAGAATCATGCCAGTATCCGTTCATTGATAAAACACAGAATGATCACATTTACTTTGATTTAGACCAAACTTAACCACAGAACTGAATCTGTCAAACCAAGCATGAGGGCTTTGTTTTAGACCATATAAAGACTTTTGAAGGTGGCATACCTTGCCATGCTCCGCCTGAGCAACAAAGCCAGGCGGTTGCTCCATGTAAACTTCCTAAAAAAGATCACTATTCAAAAAAGCATTCTTAACATCCAGCTGATAAAGATCCCAACCATGGGTAGCTGCCATAGAGATAAAGAGACGAATAAAGGACAACATGGCCATAGGAGAGAAGGTTTCAGAATAGTCAATACCATATGTCTGAGCATAACCTTTAACAACCAGTTGAGCTTTCAATCGTTCTAAGGTGCCATCAACTTTAGTCTTAAAGGCAAACACCCACTTACACCCAATAGCCTTCTTTCCAGGAGGTAAATCAACGAGAGTCCAGGTACTAGCTTTATTAAGGGCCATCATTTCCTTGTCCATCGTAGCATGCCAATCGGGATGGGCCAAGGCTTGGAAAAGGTTGGTGGGAATGGTAAGAGAGTCTAAGGAGGCTATAAAGGAATATGAGGTGGGTGACAGGTGATGATAGGAAACAAATCAGGAAATAGGGTACGTATAAGTTCGTTTACCTTTGCAGAGGACAAGGGGCAGGTCAGCAGAAGGGGTAGTATGATCGAGAGTAGCAGGCATGGATTTAGGCACTGGTTTAGGGTTAGAGGCAGGAGGAGGTGAGGTGGCTAAGTGCGGATCAGGCGTCGAGGCGGTCATTGGTAGGTCAGAAAGACGAGCAGCAATATTACTTTCCTTAGGATGTTTCTGATAAACATGGTGGATAGGAGGTGGAGCAGGGGCCGGCACTGGTGGGGAATGAACCTCATACACTAAGAGGTGATCAAGATCAGGGTTAGGGGTAGAAGATGGAGGCAAAGTAGAGATAGAGAAGAACGAAGTGGACTCATGGAAAGTGACATCTATAGACACAAGATAACATAGAAGATTGGGAAAATAGCACCGATAACCCTTCTGAACCTTAGAATAGCCAAGGAAGACGCACTTGAGATATTTTGGATCAAGTTTGGTTACAGTGGGACGAATATCTCAAACAAAACAGACACAACTAAAGATTTTCGGATCAATAGGAAACAAAGGGTTAGAAGGAAACAAAGTTGTGTATGGAATATCACCACTGTGAACAAGAGATGGCATATGATTAATAAGGAAGCATGCGATGGACACAACATCAGACTACAAGGATTTAGGAACTTGCATTTGAAACATTAGAGCCCGGGCAACTTCTAATACGTACCAGTATTTTTGCTCTGCAACACCATTTTGAGCAGGTGTATCAACACACGAGGACTGATGAATCATGCCATGTGTGAGCATATAGTCGAGAAACTGGCAAGAAAAATACTCTTTAGCATTATCACTTAGTAAGGTTTTCACAGAGACACCAAACTTAGTTTTGATCTCAACATAAAAATAGAAAATTTGAGAAAATAACTCAGAATGATTCTTCATTAAATAAAGCCAGGTGGTTCAAGAAAAAGCATCAATGAAAGTAACAAAGTACTTAAAACTAGACCTGGACACGACAGGAAAAGGGCCCCAAACATCATAATGAACCAAATCAAAGGGGGATGCAGCCCATTTATTGACACGAGGTGCTAGTGAACACGATGGTGTTTGGCAAACTGACACAAATCACACTTTAAGGATGAAAAATCATGAAACTGAGGATACAACCTCTTCAAAGATGACAATGACATATGACCTAGACGATAATGAACATCAAAAAGGAGAGGAACTACCAGAGCAAGCAACAGAACGCATCACCCAATCGTCAAGAAAGTAATGGCCTCCAGATTCATATCTCCTACCAATAATCCGCTTTGTTGTAAGATCCTGAATCACACAATGGTCAGGGAAATGTAAGATAAAGCAATTCAATTGGTGAGTAAGCTTACTAGGAGATAGAAGGTTAAAAGCAAGGTTAGGAACATTAAGGATTGAGGACAAAGAAATAGAGGATGTAGGTGTAACAGTGCCGGAGCCAAGGACACAAGAAGAAGAGCCATTGGCAATAGTTATGAAAGAGGGGTTGGCATAAGATGTATACGTAGAGAACAAATGATGGTTACCTATCATGTGGTCAGTGGCACCAGACTCGATGATCCACTTTGAGGAAGAAGTAGCAAGGCATGAGTCACCGTTACCTGTAGCAAGTGCACTCAGAGTGGATGGAACTTTGTCAGATTGATCTAAGGATTGGGCTATATGAGCAGCTCCAGTACGTTACAGCTTGTTTTGCAACTTATGACAGTAACATTTGGTACGACCTGGTTCCTTACAATAGAAGCAGACAACAAGACCAGGAGTCAGAGGATTGGTGTCAGAGTGTGGAGGACCTTGGTTCAGAAAATCAACAGAGATCAATGATGTTATACTATTTCTAGATTTCATGAAACTCTGTGACAGTTATCAGTGGGACCATGGCTAACGCAATAGCATTAGGAGTAGGAGTCGGATGTAAGAAACTATCTGCATGTAGCACGCGAGAGTACACATCCTGAAGTGAAGGAAGTTTAGAACTAGACAGAACCTAGGAACAAACTATCTCATAGGCTGGATCAAGGGCAGTAAGAAAGATGATAATCGCCAGTTACTCCATATTATCAACTTGGAGCTAAAGGTCAGTGGTAAGCGGCATTAACATCTTCAAATCTTCATACATTATCTTAAACTCCACATAAAAGTTTTTCAAAGAACGGCCCTGCCGTTCAGCACAATAGAATCCCTTACAGACATCATGAATATGAGTAATATTGCTTTTTCCAGAGTATAGAAATTTCAAGCAGCTCATAAGTTCCATAACAGTATTAAAGTGACTAACCGAGGGAAGGATTTCACTGTTAATAGAATTCTGGATTTGTAAGAACAAACGTGCATCAGCTCGGGCCCAAGCCATCTTAGGGTCATCCGTAGGAGGCGTATTAGTCAAATGGCCCTCCTTCTCAATACTAAGCAAGTACATGCGGACGGTTTTGCTCAAATCTATATAGTTCGTCCAGGTCAATTTGTGCTCAATGATTTTGTTAGTCACAGGAACAATTTCAGTAGTGATACTAGTCTTATAATCAACCATTGATGCAAGGAGAGAGCACCAAACCAAAAAAAATATGAACCCCAAACAAGTACACACACCAAAGAAGCAACCAACCAACCAAAGTGGTCTCATAACCACAATAACCAAACAGCCCCAAAAGAGCTAGTAAAGCCAAAAAAGGCAGAAGCAATAACCAAATAGGCTTCCAAACAAGCTAATAGAGCTAAATAGGGCAGAAACACACCAGAGACAGAGGCAAGGACACAACAACAGTAGCAAAGAGAGAGAAAACAATAACCACACTACAAACGATGGATATCCATGGCACAAAACCACAAGGGAAAGGACGGTGACAGTGAATCGACCTCAACGCAGCAAACGGTTATAGAAAATACGCCAGAAACCGCCCTCACGCGCCGACGAGTGGAACTTCGGCAAACTAAAAAGTGGCGCGTGAAGGCCACACGCAGGTTAGATGGTGGTGAGACTCCAAGGAAGGGCTGATCGGACAACGGCGAGACCAACTGTGGGGCGCGTGTTCACAAATGGACCCGGCCACCGGAGCTCCTTGTGCGTGGAACAGTGATTGACAGAGGAAAAAAACCAGAAATTGAACAACGTCGAAAAAATGAAAAAAACAGAGAGCTCCTAGGCTCTGATACCATGTAACTAGAATATTCACTGAAGAAGATATATTATTCATGTATACACTAGGTATTTATATACAAAGTAGGAGTCTTAGATTAATGACTCATTATGGTGATTGATACTAATCATAATCCCTAATTATGTGGGATACTAACTATCCCTAATTATGTGGGATATTTACATTGTTTCCTAATAATAATGTACCAAATATGGTTAGTATTTGCACCAAAAACTATTATGTGAAGGCGTTATCTCTGCAAGATATAAGTTTGAAAAATTGTCCACAATTTCACATAAATACCGTGAAGGATTTATTCATTGATGTACAAAAAGGAGAAGAAGATCTCTGGCAGAGAAAGGTAAACCTCTCCAACTAGTTTTCCTAGTTTGTGAAGATTTCAGCTTCTTGTATCTTGTGTGTGTGTGCAAACTCGTATATTATTTGTCACAAAAAAAGAGACATACTGTTGATTTTGCTGACTTGACCAAAATATGCCATGTATTACTTGCAAGTCATTTTTTCACTCGTGACTCCCACACTAAGACATTTGTAACTGTTAAATTTTCCCTTATCATTTCACCTTTTTGGTTACAGTATTTGGAACGTTGAAATGTTTTTACATTCTTAATAATTTTGAATATAGGATTTAATGCCATATGAATTAAAACATATAATTCTTTTTGTTACTTTGAATATGATAGCATATATATTAAAACAATTTTGTTCATTTATTTGAAGAAGAATTCATATGTGTTTTCCAGGAAAAAGGAAAAAAAGGAATTCACATGTTGGTATATAAGCAAGACATAAAAAGCAAAGTCTATTCCAAGTACAAACTTACATACCTTATCTTCCAAAGAGAAAGGTAAGCCTCTTCCCATAACTTGCAAGAGTTTCCTGATTCAAGGGATGTATATGTAGGACCCAAAAATGTTTTAAGCTTTTGAAAGCTTTCGAAGCTAGAATTTGGAGGATGCAAACAGTTGAAATACATACTTTCTGCATCTACCTCAAGTAGCATACCAGAATTGAGGGACCTATTCATAGCAAACTGCGAAGAGTTGGTGAGCATCATTGAGGGTGATGAGAGAATCAGCAAAATCCTTTTGATCCCCATCATCAAGCATGTTTCACGAAGCTACTTTACATTCAGGTGAAGCAGTGCAAGAAGTTGAAATGCCTATTCTCTATCTCTACATCTGCTAAACTTCCAAGACTCTTGATGTTGGATAAAGAAGATGCTCCTGAGCTTGCACAAGTATTTGAATGGAAGCGGGGTGCGCCTCAAAAGTTGGTCATCAAGGATGTGCTTCCAAATCTACTTGGAATAAGATTGGTAAATCTACCAAGTCTTCATACTATCTATCAAGGAATTGATTTCCAGACAGTGAAATTCCGTCTTGTGTGTGATTGTGACATTATCCCTTCAGCTAATGTCAGCTCCTCTGAGTGTAATTATTCACATATTTGTGTTAATCATAGCTTCTCATAATACTAGTGGCAATGACATTGTTGTTTTGCTTGCGCAGTATTACCACATGACCAGATGAACTTTGCACGGTATTACAAGGTTAGTGCCAAACTTCTACTAATTTTGGTAGAAATTCAATAGTTGCCCTACCTTTTTTATTTTGTGGTCTAAATAACACTGTCTTTTTTATGACGTCAACTCATTAATTTCTTTGTTATCACTGCTTAGGGACAATCCGAGGAAGGATCAAAGGGGGTTCTTAAGAGAGAAGGGATATATTAGATCTATCAGATGTAAATGCATAATAATTTTAAAAAATAATTAATAAACCTTAGAACAAGTCAACAAATTTGTTTCTCGCTTGTTGTCTTCTACCTTTTTATATATCTTTTGTGATTGATTGTTTAGAGTGAAGACAAATCCAAGGAGGCTGATTAAAAGGACTCCACAATACAAAAGCAGAAAAGTAGTCCCCCAAATTTGACAGAGGTACAAGCTTATGCATCAGTATAATGAAAAAAGCTTATTAACTAATAAAGGATTCTCTGTCAATAATTGTATGATATGCTTGTTTATGAATTGAACTTCTCTACCAACTCATTCCATAACACAAATTCATTTCTAATACAGCAGTAACAACTTCATCATCTGATTCTAATATTGTGAGACTCATTTGTTAACATATGCTTTCCCTTGTACTTTCCCCGAGATTTTTCCTTAATTAATAAATGACTTTCTTCCATTGATTAACTGAACTTCTTTAACAACTTATTAATATTTTATGGGGCTATGCAGAATACTGAGACATCATTAACAAATGAAATTGTGGAAGAACAACTTTCTACTTCAAATACAGTAGCAACTCCATCATCAAAGTTTGATAGGGTAAGGGTTTTTTTATCAACAAATGCTTTCACATTTGTCCATACTACTTCCGGTCTTTAATATAAGATTTTGTTCATAGTGCATATTTATTAAGCATAGCTTAAGTACAAAGTAATGTGGAAGCAAAAAGGTCCTATAAATAGTATTGATAAACATCCGTCAATTCACACCTTTAGTATGCATTCAGAAGCACTATGGTTTAGGGAAATGATTAATTAAGGCCCCATAAACTAAAACTTACATATTTATCTTAGGGTTACTAGTCATTTGGTATTTCTATATTTTTTGTCCAACTTTAAAGATTCATATCTAATTCTAGCAATTTCATATGACGATGCTATAAAATTTTATTGAAAGCTCTTGAAGTTGTCTTCTTGATAAAAATATCATTCCAGCTTAAGACTTTCAAAATTGAATAGTTTATTGACTTTCTAAACTTGCTCTGTTTTTCAACAAATTCTGAGCCTTAACTTTGAGAATTCTTAACTCACAACATACGCATCTGATTTCAGAAAATCATGGCTTGGTTTAGAGCATAGAATGTGTAGTAATTATAGACTAAATTTCATGGGCAAAGAATATCATTTGCTCTGTTTTGACATCACCCAAAATTTAGCCCTCTTTTAGGGGTATCTTACTCTTTAAACTTGCCATAACTTGATTCATTGGAGAAGCCATTCACTTTGCATATTCCTACTCTAGCATTCATATCCCATTGTCCAACATACCATTTGCATAACCTTCACATCACATTCATACGGCCTTTCAAAATGAGATGACTAACTTGAACATAAAATCATAAGAGCATAAAATTCTTCATTCATTCACCTCTTTTCCTTTCCCTTTGAATGTACTTGAACCTATTGTAAGTAGCACGAATATGAAAGAATGAGATTTCAAAGAAATCCTAGTAGCAAGAATTATTAACTTAAACATTAAATTGTATGGTTATAAAACTTTAAACATTTCAAATGCCATGAAAAGAACATTACTTAAGAAAATGGTGTAATGGTTACCAATGAGCTCGTAGGCTTTGAACTTATCCTCAGGTCCAAAGTTCTAGTCCTTAGGGAGGCGTATTCCTTCTTTTGGGTTGGAATAAATTCCCAAAAGGGGGAAACAGTTCCTGCTTGGTGTCCTGGGCATGTCGGTGGATTCCGATGCCGCGGGATGGTTGTGCCAAGCTGGTCCTAGTAGTGACCTGTGGTTCGTGTCCTCAAGTAGGGTCATTACACTTTCTCTCTTCTTCTTCCTCTACTTCCCTCTTGGTTCCTCTTTGTTTTTGTTTCCTTGTTGTTTCTGACGACATCTCGAGGGCAATGAGCTTCCACCTCCTTTAAGAATATTATTTTAATGACTTGTCTTGATCCATTGGTATAAACTCATCTTTGCTTTTTCCTCTCATGAGATCACGCCACCTATGTACTATTAGGGCATATGGATTCATCTTTCCAAAGCTTAATCATCTCACTTGACTTTTTCTTCTTAATCAAGGATTAATCCTCTACAAATGTTTTTGAAATTCTTCAATCATATAACCAATGTGAGACTATAAAAAAGTAACACTTATTTGGGAGTAATGTCCCAGTTTTTCTCAAGCTCAAATTTGGCCTCTAAGTATTTTTCCTATAATTTTCAAGAAATTGCCTTATTCTTAGATAAAATGCCCATAAAATATTTTTTTAAGATAAAATTTTCATTTCTAGAGCATGAAATCATTTTTATAAATTCAAATTAACCTCAAAATACTTTTACCTATTTTTTCACATTTATTAGAGGCCTCTTGGTATTTTTTTTTATAATTAAATTTTTCTAAACATATTTTATTTAGCCAAACTTCAATAATTATTTAAGATTCATTTTTAAGGTGATTTTCTCATTTACACCTCAATTAAGCCTCAAATATAGTCAGAAAATTATTCTCTACCTTTCTGCATCTTTGGGGATTTTTCTTGAAATTCTGGGCATAATTTTCAAAATTACCATTATGTACATGTAATTTTCATAAATTACGTGTTTTTCCCAAACTCAGGACAATAGGTATATAATTTTACCTTGGCAAGTGTACTATTTTAGTTGTCATTAAGCTAACCTTTAATTATACATTTAGCCTCTATTTGGAGGGGCCAAATTACATAGTCCCTAATAATTATTATATTTTTTTGGACATTTTCTCGACTCATTCTAAACTGTACTTAATAATCTACTTAATTCAACCTTATTCTTGAACTTCTAGGCCCAAAATTTGGGATGTTACATACTTGATTATCAGAGTTAATGCTACAAGGTAAACGAATTAAAACGGATTTTGGAAACCAACACAATATTCTTTCCATCAACATATTATAAGTTTATATAGTACCAAAGCCAGCAGCAGCAAATGAACTTGTTAAACAATTTCATATTTTGCTTTAAATATATCAGTTTTTGCGTTTTTTCTTTTCCTTAGGAGTTATCTGGAAAGGAATCAAAGGGTAACCAAGAAGCACTTGGAGAAGGTAAAAGTTTTTATGAACGTCCTCACAGTGTTAAAGAACCAACTAATGGCCTCTTCATAAAAAAACAACTACTAATACAGAAATGACCTCTCCACCGGTAAATATAATTACTTTCTCTTTTCATCGTATCCTTCCTCCATTGATTTTTTCAATATTACGATTTTGATGATCTCGATTGAGATTAATTTTTTTGGCATGATGGTCTTAGGAACCTTCAATATCTACTTCCGACAAGCCTCAAATAGCAACTTCAACTGCTCACACAGAACCAAAGGGCTCACAATCAGACGTATTTGACATTTCTATAGCTACTGAATGTCCACATGTAAGTCGTTTGTCTATTGAATTTGTTTTGGGATTTAAACTTTTTTGCCTCTACAATTTGGATATGCTGATTCTAAAAAAAAGGAAACATCAAATCATATGTATTTTAAATTCATTATAGCTTCCGCTTTAATTTAATGCCTACATTTGTATAGATGAACAAACTTTTAAATGTGTAACTGATGAATCATGTTTTCTTCTTCTGATTCACTCCAGATTGAAATTATGACCAATCATGAGACTTCCAATGACGAAGAAGAAATTAAGTTTGAGCAGAAGTCTCAAATATTTAAAAAACATGATCTGATGAGGCTATTCCAAATAATGAAAGAAGGTGTTGATGATATGGAAGTTGACATGCCTTATGTATCTAAAATAATTTCTGATCTTCAACATAATAAAGAGGTAAGTAAGGCCCTTGTTGATTTGGAAGGCCCATTGAAGATGAGTCTGAATGAAATAGCTTTCTCTAAAGAAAGCAGCCTTCGCCTTCATAATGCTCTCAGCATCTTGTCCTCCCATTGTTCTGAACATGGAGCTCCCTCTTATGGCCTTCAAGCTACAATTCACACTCTGCAACAAGAAATCCAAACTGTTCTTTCTTCATTCAACCAAGCCTATGGCACCATTGACATATTCACCCAACTTGAACACAAAGAGAAGCTTATGATTGAACAACGCTCAAAACGAGAGAAAGGTGCCAAAACACTTTTATATGACATTGACAATACCAAGAATTCTATTGCTGAGGCTCAATTGAATGAAGCAGAGTTGAAGGAGCAGATCTCTAAGTTACAAGCTGATTTGCGTAGCAAAGAAAAAGAAATTGAAGAGTACGAGAGGAAGTTGTTATCCCTTCAAGAACAAGAGAAGAAGAGTGTTTCTAACACAATAGGGTTCACAATGGAGTTTCTGGCAATGGAGAAAGAGTGGTCTCACATGGTGGAGGAGGAGGAGGAGCAGCAGATGATGATGAAAGAGGTGTGTGGTTATAGGTGATCGTTAAAGACCAGTTGTTATTGTACATTTGATTGGATCATAGTGGAGTTTTTCTGGATAGGGTCATGTGATTTTTATCTCTCATATTGAGGGAGTTTTCCACATTAAAAGGTTGTGTTCCTTTTTCCCCCATTTATTCATTGTTTACTCCACATATTATTTATTTAAGATTTTAAAAACATCATACGCATTATCTTAACTCAAGTTTATTAAAAAAAAAAAAAGAAAAGAAAAAGACAAGGAAAAGTTAAGGATGTGCAAATTATCCTCTAAACACACTTTTAATATAACACGATGGAATGGAAAATGTGTGTTACTTGATTGGTCACTAATGGAAAAGAAGTTTCATATATATAGAGTCTATAAACTTGATTGCTGTGCAAAAACTCAAAGTTTCACAATTGCAAAACAAAAATTAATAGAGCAAAAGCAACCTTGCGGTCATATATATGAATTAAGAGACAAGGCAGAGAATTTTTTTTTTAATGTAAATAGATTTTTAATTATATCTCAAAGATTTAAAGGTAAATTCTCTTGGGTGAGAATTATCAATTATACAAAGTATTTGAGCGAGAGAGAAAGGAGAAGTACAGGTAGATCAAGTCATTATTAATTGCAATAATAATGATTTGGAAGAGAAATATCATATTCTGAATCAAATCATTAGCCCCCTGGGATGTATATGTATAGGTATTTAATTTTAATGTGTCATAATCTTCAGCGCACAGGTTTGCGTTATTCAGATTCAAAATTTGAATCTGCAAATCTGTAAATAGATATACATCTTATGAAAATGAATGAACTAGTAAACCTGATTTATTGAGCTATCTAAGGCTATGTTCTGCACTTTTTATTATTAATGGACAGCCTCAAGTATCATCAATTATTGTGTAAATCTAACAGGAACGATAGCAGCAAAAAACGAATCAACAGATTTCTCCAGTTACTTTTGAGGAAAACTAGCACTTACTCCCCACTTTTGCCAATATAAAATGTCAAATGCACAATTCAGACACTTCTATAGTGTTTCTAGGGGTTATACGAGTCTATATTGAAAAATAACCAAATTGCCCCAGGGACCCCAGCCCGATCCCGCTGTACCCGGTCTGATTGTACTTTTCCCAAAATTTTGACATAGTCTATTTTGACATATTTTTGCTTAAGGAATCCACTTTTTACCTCGGTTTTCTCAAATTCCAGCCCTAATTATGAATTTACCCCTGACAGCCCCTATGTGAGGGTTTTAAGGCTATTTTTGTCATTTCACTTTCTAGGGCTTTTCTCACTTCGCACCCTGCATGCAATTTTCCATTCTAAACACAATGGAATCATAAAAAACACCAAAATCCAATCCAAACACAGCCCACAATAGATATGGAAGAAATTCTATAAAAATTAGAGAAAATGGAGTTTTATTATTTCAATCCATAAAACCCCTTTTTATCACCATTAATCACTTGTTTAACCACTTAATTACACTTTTCACATGATTAATCCAAATTTGGGTAGCACTTTCCCTTAGGATTTGAGTTCCTCAAAATCACAAAGTTATGAAAACCAAACCAATAATCAACCAAATCACCAACAACAACAACCATACACTAAAGGAAATAGGATTCTTGAAGTTACCTTTGGTTTCTCCATTTTCTCTATTTAAAACCATCCTCCTTCTCTCCCTTAACCTTGATATTAGCTTGTTAACATGGTGATCATGGAGAAAAAGAGATTAGAGAAGCTATTATGCAAGAAAGGAAACTTGAATACAATAACAACAATACTTACCTTAGATTTCTTCCTCCTTGAGCTCTCCTCTTCTCTCTATTTCTCAAGCTCTCCCTCCCTCTTTTTCTTGTGTGCTTGACGTAAATGAAGCCAAAGAAAGAGATGAGAAATTCTTAAAATATCTCACTTTATCTCTCTTGGAAATATAATATTTGTTAGATCTCATGTTTTGACGATAACAAAGAATATTATGAAAAAGATTTGATTAATAAATAAGTTTGAACAAAGTAATAATAAGGAAAAGCATCACTTGAAGTAATCATTGGAGTAATGAAGAAAGGCCAAGAGAAAAAGCTGAGAAACTTGATCAGAAGCAAGTTTTCTAAGGCATTACTCGAGTAAGTACTCGAGTAATAAGACAGAAACTTGAAGTAACCAGAGGCACCTTCCAGTAACCTGCCAACATTACTCGAGTAAGTACTCGAGTAATAATGTAAATGTTTTCAAGTTGCTCTCGGCCTGCCAATGATACTCGAGTATGTACGCGAGTCCCCTGTTTCAAGAAAAGTGTTGCTCTCTGCAATTTCAATCCTGCCAACGTTACTCGAGTAGCTACTCGAGTAACTCACTGTGGTAAGTAAAACTTGAAGGTAGTACTCGAATAACTTGATCTGTTTTTTATCACACTTCACTCGAGGCACTACTCAAGTATGCAGGATTCAATGACTTATTTAAAGTGGATTACTCGAGTAAGTACTCAAGTATGCAGAGTTATTTTAAAAAAACCTCAAGTCATTACCCGAGTAAGCAATGTAGAAAAAATGATGTTTACTCGAGTATGTATTCGAGTAACAAGGTAATCAAACTTGATATGCTCTCGGCCTTGAAATCCTGCCAACATTACTGGAGTAAAGCATCGAGTAACCTAAAGTTTATTTAAAGGTTTACTCGAGTTGGTATCCGAGTAACCTATCAAGAAAAGAATGCAATACTCGAGTAGGTACCTGAGTAAACCAGTATTTCCAAAGGTTTGATATTTTGTTTATTCCATGCACTACCCTAGTAATGTTATATTTTCTTGTTGACCTGCAGTTCATCAAAGTTTTCCCGATGATACTCGAGTATGTACTCTGGTAAACTTTAATGAATACTCGAGCAACTATTCGAGTATGCAAGTCCAGAAATTTAGAAATCATTCCAACATCTATTGATTTGTTTTATATATGATTAACCTTTCATTGTATTAGTATTCTTAGCATATTTACAAATAAACAATGAAGAGATCTTAACAAATAAGGAAAGTCAAATGTAACGTTCAAATGCTATCTACCGCCAACGGATATTTTCAAAATACTGGAAAAGTCAACAATGGCGTGCACTCTCCAACGGATGAGAAGAAAATGTTCCAACGGTCTTTACCAACACATCTATATATATGGAAACATCCAAACAGAAAAAGAACAACAAGAACACTCATGAACGTATCATCAAGTTCATTACTCTGTTTTACATTATACTTGTAATTCTATGATTCGGTGATTCTTATTCACTCTGTGAGAGAGATATTTTATTCAAACTCAATATTTGTTATTGAGATAACTTAAGGTTGTGGAACCTTGAATTGGGATTGGATTACAACTTGTAAGGGGGAGTGAATGTCCAGGCGAAGGAACTTGCTTGTACTGAGGTACCAAGAACCCACTGAATCTTGGAAGTGATAGTGAAACTCTCAGAGAAGCTCTGAGTATTGGACGTAGGTCAAAGTGGTTGTGGCCGAACTAGTATAACTCCCGGTGTATACTTCGGTGATATTTCTCCTTACTCTTTACTGTTTTAATTGCACGTCAAGTTTTATATCTGCAATGAAATTTCTTAGTATCACCCAAATCACCCCCTCTTGGGTGAAACGCTTGCTCTAACATTTGGTATCAGAGCGTAGGTCTTCTTGTTAAGGTATAACAACCTAAGAAGGATCCAATGGCAAGCATGGGTGAAGGAATTCTAACATATAGAGCATCCATCACTAGACCTCCCAGTTTCAGTGGAGAATACTTTTTCTTTTTGGAAATCAAAATTTAGAGTGTTCGTGATGGCTACCGAATATGGGCTATGAGATGTGATTGAAAGTGGAAACTATCAACCTACAAAGGTTGTAGACTCTCAGAATGACAAGAAACTTATCACTCTCAATAGCAAGGCTATTTTGATGTTACAAAGTGCCTTGAGTCAAAGTGAATATTTCAGAATTTGCACACTTCCAACAGCAAAGGAAATGTGGGAAGCTCTGGAAATAGCTCACGAAGGAACTTCGGGAATAAAGGAGAATCGGATCAATACCTTGGTCACTGAATTCAATTTACTTCAAATGAAATCAGGTGAATCAATACCTAAATTTGAACTTAGATATACTCATCTTGTTAATCAACTTGCAGCTCTTGGGAAAGTCTATGATCAGCATACCCAAGTACGAAAGATTTTGAATATTCTTTCTAAAGAATGGGAGGCCAAAGTCACTGCGATAGAAGAAGCAAAAGGAGAATCAATGAGATCAGTTGCTTCTCTATTTGGAAGTCTTTTTGAATATGAAAGCAAACTAAAGTTTAAACGGGAACTAGATGACATTGGTGACAAGAAAAATAAAGGCCTAGCACTAAAAGCAAAAGAAGAAAATCAAGATGAGGATGAGGAGTTTGACGATGACGAAATGAGCCTAATCATAAAACGATTCAGAAAGTTCTACAAGAAAGGTCAAGGCTTCAAACACTTTAAAAAAGGAGGAATTACCAGCAAAGATCATATCATTTGCTACGAATGTGGAAAACCAGGACATATCAAATCAGAATGTCCAGAACTGAATCAAAAGAGCAAAGAAAAGAGAAAAGGCAAATTCTTTAACAAAAAGAAGGCCTTTGTATCTGCTATATGGGGAGATGGTTCATCTAACGAAGAAAGTGATGAAGAAGAAGTAGCCAATATATGTCTTGTAGCTCAAGAAGAAACAGAAGAAGAGGTAAATGATTTTGATCCTACCTATGATGAATTACTCTCTGAATATAATGCTTTACATTCTGAATTCATCAAAGTAGTTAAAGAATTAATTGTTTTCAAAAAGAAAAACAAAGCTCTTGAAATTGAACTTAAAGAAAGTTCAGAAAAAGATTGTGAAAATTGTTCTTCTTTGAAAAAGAAAAACATTGATCTTACAATAACTCTTGAAAAATTTACTCAAGGAAGTGAGATGCTAAATGTTATTTTAAAAGCTCAACGATTTGTAAATGATCGATCTGGAATTGGATATGATCCAAAATCAGATAAAAGGAAAGGTAGAAAGAAAGCAGGAGGTAAGTCATATTTGAATTATTTCCAGCATTCTGTGCATACATCGGATCCGTTTGCATTTTGTAATTACTGTAATAGAAAAGGTCATTATACCTCTTCATGCATTCATAAGAAGAAAGGAAACATAGGAACCTACAAATGGGTACCTAAAGGCTCATATATTCAGAAAATTATTTGTACTAACCCAAAAAGATGTGGGTACGTAAGACTTAGTCATTTGATTGCAGGTATGTCTCAAAGCATCCAAAAATAGCAAGTGATACATAGATAGTGGATGCTCTAGACATATGACAGGAGATTTCGAAAGTTTTACCACATTGCAATCTAAGGAAGGTGGAAAGGTAAAATTTGGAGGAAATCAATCCGGAAAGATAGCAGGAATTGGTGAAATAAAAAATGAAAGGGAATAAAAGTCAAAGATGTATATTATGTTGAAGGCTTGTGTCACAATTTGCTGAGTGTAAGTCAAAGTGCAGATAAAGAAATCTGGGTAATATTTGACTCAGAGGAATGCTTAATTATCAACAAGAATGACTTACAACTTGATAAGAAGAATATCAAGGCTAAGCTCAGAGCAAAAAGGGAAGGTAACTGCTATACACTAGACATTAGTAGAAATGAATCTAAAAATTGTTTTCTAAGTAATGCCGATGAAAGTTGGCTATGGCATAAGAGATTGGCTCATGTCAATATGCATCAATTAGGCAAACTACTCAAAAAGGATTTAGTTCTTGGATTACCCAAAGTAACTTTCAAAAAGGACTTGATTTCTGACGCATGTCAAAAGGGTAAACAAACTAAATCATCTTTCAAATTAAAAAATGAAATTTCAATAAATAGACCACTACAATTATTGCATATGGATTTAGTTGGCCCAGCAAGGGTAAAGAGTCTTGGTGGCAACTTATATTCATTGGTCATTGTTGATGATTTCTCCAGATTTACATGGGTTATTTTTCTATCATCAAAAGATGAAACCTTTGAAGAATTTATTGTTTTTGCCAGGAAAGTGCAAAATGAGAAAGGTATGTCTATTGCAGGTATTAGGACTGATCATGGTGGAGAATTTGAAAATCAAGCCTTTGAAGAATATTGTGATACTAATGGCATTGATCACAATTTCTCTGCTCCAAGGACGCCTCAACAAAATTGAGTTGTGGAACGCAAGAATAGAGTACTCACTGAAATGGCTAGAGCAATGTTGAATGAAAAGAACGTGTCTCAAGTTTTCTGGGCTGATGCTGTGAGTACAGCATGCTATATTTCAAATAGAGCCTATATCAGAACAAAACTTGGAAAGACACCATACGAGCTGTACAAAGGAAGAAAGCCAAACATTGCTCATCTACACATCTTCGGTTGTAAGTGTTTTATTCATAATAATGGTAAAGATAACTTAGGAAAATTTGATTGTAAAACTGATGAAGGAATTTTCCTAGGATATTCTAACCAAAGTAAAGCATATAGAGTTTTTAATAAACGAACATGTGTTGTTGAAGAATCAATTCACGTTGTATTTGATGAATTTGAACCCTCTGACAAAACCATTTATGAAGAACAGGAAGTTGTTTTAAATCAAGAAAATGGTCAATCTATTTCTAAGTCTCTTATTCCAGAAGTTGATGAAACTAAGGAAGAAGAGCAATCACTAGGACAACCTAAAGCCTGGAAATACAATAAAAGTCATCCCTTAGATCAAGTCATAGGAGATGTGAATGAAGGGATCAAAACTAGAAAAAGAATTTTTAATGAAGTATGTTTTTCTGCATTCATTTATGAGATTGAACCTTCTAACATTGATGAAGCCCTATCAGACAATGATTGGGTTATAGCAATGCAAGAAGAACTAAATCAATTTGAGAGAAATCAAGTTTGGGATTTGGTATCCCGACCCAAGGATCATCCGATCATTGGAACTAAATGGGTATTCAAGAACAAACTCGATGAATCCGTAATTATTGTTAGAAACAAGGCAAGGTTGGTGGCTAAAGGCTATAATCAAGAAGAAGGGATTGATTATGAGGAAACGTATGCTCCAGTGGCTAGATTGGAAGCTATACGCGTACTCTTAGCCTTTGCATGCATCAAAGGATTCAAACTCTATCAAATGGATGTAAAGAGTGCATTTCTAAATGGTTACATCATGGAAGAAGTGTATGTAGAACAACCACCAGGCTTTGAAGATATTACCAAACCTGACCATGTTTTCAAACTCAAGAAAGCTTTATATGACTTAAAACAAGCTCCTAGAGCATGGTATGAAAGGCTTAGTAAATTTCTCATTGATCAAGGTTTTGTACGGGGAAAAGTTGATACAACACTTTTTATAAAACGAAAACGTGATGATATTTTAATTGTTCAAATATATGTTGATGACATTGTTTTCGGTGCTACTAATGAATCTCTGTGTAAGGAATTTTCTGAGATAATGCAGGGAGAGTTTGAGATGTCAATGATGGAAGAATTGAATTTCTTTCTTGGTTTGCAAATCAAACAAAGAAAGAATGGAATCTTCATATCTCAAACAAAGTACTTAAAAGAGCTATTGAAGAAGTATGGAATGGATGAAGCAAATGGCACGGACACACCTATAAGCTCAACTACGTTGCTTGATGCTGATGTCAAAGGGAAAAACTACAACATCATAAAATATAGAGGAATGATTGGATCATTACTCTATCTCACGGCAAGCAGACCAGACATTTAATTTAGTGTTGGCATATGTGCAAGATATCAATCAGCACCAAAGGAATCACATGCCGAAACTGTTAAACGAATCTTTAGATACCTTACTGACACACCAGAATTGGGTCTGTAGTATCCCAAAGGAAGAAGTGAATATTTAGTTGCATATTCAGATTCTGATCATGGTGGATACAAAATAGACATAAAGAGTACTAGCGAACAAGGACAATTTCTTGGAGGATCTCTTGTCTCATGGTTCAGCAAGAAACAGAATACAGTGTCTCTTTCGTCAACTGAAGCCAAATATGATGCAGTCTCAAGTTGTTGTGCACAAGTGATATGGTTAAAACAACAACTACAAGATCTTGGTATTTATCTCAAAGAAATACCAATCTATTGTGACAATACTAGTATGATAAGCTTGGCGAAAAATCCAATTCAACATTCTAGAACCAAGCACATCGATGTCAGACATCACTTTATCAGAGATCATGTCCAAAAGAAAGATGTGAAAGTGATATTCATTCCTACTCATCTTCAACTAGCTGATATATTCACAAAACCCCTTGCAAAAGATCAATTTCTATACATTAGAAGAGAATTGGGAATGGTAAATCCCAATGAGTTGTAAGTTATTTCAGTTTCTCATAATATTAGATGAAATCATTTAATAATGTTTTAATGATTACTAATTTAAGCATCAGAGTATATAGAAACTTGTTTTGCAGGGAGATTGAAACTCTGTTTTGAGAAACAAAAACAGAAGTTATCAGAGGACACCTTTACTGGAGTACCAACTTGAAGTAATGACTAACAGTGAAACATTACCCGAGGAACAACTTGAAGTAAAGAAGCACTTTACTCGAGTAACTACTCGAGTAATGGTCTTCCAAAACTGGAAGTAACGGATCAAGTTACCTGAAATTTAAATCAAATGATTCAGTTGTTAGGAAATGAACAGTCAGAAGTGAAAAGACAGTTTACCCGAGGAGAGCCTCGAGTAAACTTGAAGCTTACTCGAGTAAGGACTCGAGTAACTGCAAGTCCAGATTACCAATTTGATGACAAACAACTCAAATCTACTCTAAATTCGCTACAAAATGATCGAGGGAACATACATGGATGATTACAATATTATTCATGCCAGGTACGCAATTTAAATGAATTATTTTAGAGATTTTCTGTATGATCACTCGAGTAAGGACTCGAGTAACTATGAAGTTTACTCGAGTAAGGCCTCGAGTAATGTCGGGTTTTAGGTCTTTATCTGTTGCAAACTCGGTCATTTCCACAAAATCTCTTCGAGTAAATCACTCTGCTCTCTTACAAAAATTTTTCACAATCTCTTCCTTACATCATTTCCGTCAAAACCCAACAAATTTCAACCCCATAAACTTCCTATTCTGCTCATATTTATCTCGCGACTTCTTCCTCTATTTTTTATGAGATTTTCATTTTTCACAGAATCAAGATGGTTAGAACCAAAAATATTACTCCCACAGATTCCTCTGGATCCCCACAACACTTTGACCCTCTTTCTTTTCCTCCCAGAAAGAGAAGAAAACTTACCCCTAGATCAAAAGCCAAAAACCAACCCAATCCTCAACCTCAACCAAAACCTAAAGGGGTTGTTATCAAAGAGCCAGTAGTTACAAGGGCTCAATCCAAAAAGAACACCTCTACTGGGAAAGGCAAAAGTGCCAAATCTCCTTCTCCTCCACCCTCTGATTCCTCAACTCCCTCATTCACACCAAAACCACCTAAAAAGCCCAAATATGATAAGAATGTGGCTAAGGCAATGGCTAGCATTCTAGATCAAATAGAGAAGGGGCAGTCTTCAAAGAAATCTAAACTGCCAGAAGAGAAGATCACCAAACCTCCAAAGGGGTTCAATGTCAACAAATTGAAAGAGTCCCCGAAGTACCTCACTCAATTCTCCAGGAGGAAAGTGTGCAAGACACACTATGTGGATCTCAAGTTACTTCATGAGGTATTGAAGCATGATCTTAGTTCATTTCTAGAACCTTTTATGCCTTGGCTTTCCATTAGACTTCCTTTTTGCACAAAAGTGGTCACACATTTTTATTGCAATCTTGAGATCCTAGATGAACCAAATAGGACCTTAGCTGAGGAAGAGATGACCACCACTATGAGAGGCCAAAAGATTCTCATCTCACCCTCTAGGATAAACTTGTGGTTAGGAATAGAAAACCCCCCATATGACATTTACTCCCAACTTGACTCAAACCAAATATTTTCTGTACTTAAACCTGGTGTGCTTGTTGGCCCATTAAATTTCAAACCCAGTGATATGTATGATCATCATAGGATTCTATAGTACAGATCCCTTGTGAACAAGGCCAACAACTATACCCACTTCTCTGATAGGGACTTTAGATGGTTTGCTTCATTACTCCTGAAGGAACAGAAAGATTTGGGGGAGTATATCTTTTCTGAGATGAAAAGATACAGAGTGGATGGGAAAGCTACCACATCGATGCCATATCCTCAGATTGTTTCTCTCATTTTGAAGGAGAATAAGATATGGTATCTGGAGAGCAAAGGACACATTGAGAGGATTACTCTGGTTGGGAGAAATCAGATTGGCAAGCTCAATATTGACATTCCTCTCAAGGGCCCTCTGGAGTCTGGGTCGAAGAAGAAAAAGAAAACCGAGACTAAGACTAGCAAGATGGATGACACTCAGTCGTCGGCTCCAGCTGCCACTACATCATCACCATCCTTCCTCAATGCGACACTTCAGTATTTCATGGAAAATATGCTCAGAGGATTCCATATGGATATTGCCAACATAAATGCTGAACTGATAACCAATATATGGCGGAGTTGGTAGAAAAGATGGATAAAAGGCACGAGGAGTTGCTAGCTGAGCAACGTTCCCAGGGTGAGACATTGAGATTGATTCTAGCACGACTGGATTCCTTGGGTCCCGGACCTTCTGCCGGTCCATCATCTTCTGTACCACTACCACCTCCAGATAACATTTCTTCTGATATTCCTCATATTGAGGCTGAGCCTTCTATCCCTCCAGTCTCTAGTCCACCTGAGCCACAACCCAAAGATATCCTATACTCAGTGGATAACCCCGACACCAATGAGACCATTCATATCATCATTGATGATTCACAACCCAAACCTCAGCCTGAACCCTCTCCTAAACCTATTCCATCTCCTACCCATACAGAGGAAATCTCTCCCTCCTCATCATCTGATCATCAAACTCCTGAGGTTGAGACCACCACAATGGTCGTCTAGCAGCCTCCTCCTATTCCTCCCAAAGATGACATCCATATCCCTCCACTTAATCTTCCTGAACCAGTATCTTCTAGTTCTTTTGACTCCTCTGGTTCATATGATCATTTGGTTCTTCCAGTGAAGCCTATCTCCATGGTCAAGCCTTCTAGTCCTCCACTTGATTGGTGAAGACAAAAAGGGGGAGAAGAGCTTGAGTGTGAGGAGTGTGATTTTGTGGAAGTTTTTGAGTATTTTGTCTTTTTGGGTATATCGATGTATATAGGATTTAGGGAGCTTTTGAACTTTTCAAATTTTCATCTTGTAATGCAAGTCAAGTTTTAAATTATGATACATTGTTGGACTAATAAAGTTTATTATGTATGCAAGGTGAATATGATATAATCTCAATCTTTTTCAAAACATTTTGAATATAAACTTAACAAGGTTTTCAAATTTTATCATTGTATTCAAGAAGTGTTTATTTGAGAACTTATTTTCAAAATTCTTGTTCAAAATCACCAAGTTTTGTCATAATCAAAAAGGGGGAGAATGTTAGATCTCATGTTTTGATGATAACAAAGAATATTATGAAAATTATTTGATTAATAAATAAGTTTGAACAAAGTAATAACAGGGAAAAGCATCACTTGAAGTAAGCATTGGAGTAATGAAGAAAGGCCAAGAGAAAAAGCTGAGAAACTTGATCAGAAGCAAGTTTTGTAAGGCATTACTCGAGTAAGTACTCGAGTAATAAGACAGAAACTTGAAGTAACCAGAGGCACCTTCCAGTAACCTGCTAATGTTACTCGAGTAAGTACTCGAGTAATAATGTAAATGTTTTCAAGTTGCTCTTGGCCTGCCAATGTTACTCGAGTAGCCACTCGAGTAACCAGGTAAATAACTTGGAGTTGCTCTCGGCCTGCCAACGTTACTCGAGTAGTTACTCGAGTAACCATGTAAAAGTCTTCCAGTTGCTCTCGGCTTGCCAATGATACTCGAGTATGTACTCAAGTCCCCTGTTTCAAGAAAAGTGTTGCTCTCAGCATTTTCAATCCTGCCAACGTTACTCGAGTAGCTACTCGAGTAACTCACTGTGGTAAGTAAAACTTGAAGGTAGTACTCGAATAACTTGATCTGGTTTTTTATCACACTTCACTCGAGGCACTACTCAAGTATGCAAGTATTCAATGACTTATTTAAAGTGGATTACTCGAGTAAGTACTCGAGTATGCAGAGTTATTTTAAAGAAAAACCTCAAGTCATTACCCAAGTAAGCAATGCAAAAAAAATGATGTTGACTCGAGTATGTACTCGAGTAACAAGGTAATCAAACTTGATATGCTCTCGACCTTGAAATCCTGCCAACATTACTGGAGTAAAGCATCGAGTAACCTAAAGTTTATTTAAAGGTTTACTCGAGTTGGTATCCGAGTAACCTATCAAGAAAAGAATGCAATACTCAAGTAAGTACCCGAGTAAACCAGTATTTCCAAAGGTTTGATATTTTTTTTATTTCATGCACTACCCGAGTAATGTTATATTTGTTTGTTGACTTGCAGTTCATCAAAGTTTTCCCGATGATACTCGAGTATGTACTCAAGTAAACTTTAATGAATACTCGAGCAGCTACTCGAGTATGCAAGTCCAGAAATTTAGAAATCATTCCAACATCCATTGATTTGTTTTCTATATGATTAACCTTTCATTGTATTAGTATTCTTAGCATATTTAAAAATAAACAATGAAGAGATCTTAACAAATAAGGAAAGTCAAATGTAACGTTCAAATGCTATCTACCGCCAACGGATATTTTCAAAATACTAGAAAAGTCAACAATGGCTGTGCACTCTCCAACGGACGAGAAGAAAATGTTCCAACGGTCTTTACCAACACATCTATATATATGGGAACATCCAAACAAAGAAAGAACAACAAGAACACTCACGAACGTATCATCAAGTTCATTACTCTGTTTTACATTATACTTGTAATTCTATGATTCAGTGATTCTTATTCACTCTGTGAGAGAGATATTTCATTCAAACTCAATATTTGTTATTGAGATAACTTAAGGTTGTGGAACCTTGAGTTGGGATTAGATTACAACTTGTAAGGGGGAGTGATTGTCCAGGCGAAGGAACTTGCTTGTACTGAGGTACCAAGAACCCATTGAATCTTGGAAGTGATAGTGAAACTCTCAGAGAAGCTCTGAGGACTGGACGTAGGTCAAAGTGGTTGTGGCCGAACCAGTATAACTCCCGGTGTACACTTCAGTGATATTTCTCCTTACTCTTTACTATTTTAATTTCATCGTCAATTTTTATATCTGCAACGAAATTTTTTAGTATCACCCAATTCACCCCCCTCTTGGGTGAAACACTTGCTCTAACAATATTTTATTTGGTTTATGCACATGTGCTCTTGCTTGCCTTATCTCTAGTTAATTGGACTTAGTCTTTCCTCCCTCCTAAGCCCAAAAAAAGGTCAATCATGGGATTCTAAATGAACCAAATTGGTCTCTTCCATTACTTCATTCCCTTGCCAAGATATTATATTTTAAGGCTAATTCTGACATGTGTTTTTACTTGGCCAAAGAGGATGACACTTGGCACAATTAGCTTCCAAGTAATATTTTCTTTCTCCTTTAATATTTTTTTAGCAAATATCCGCCAAATAAAGGAAGAATATGGACTTTTATTTAATTCCACAATTAGACAATTGCCATCACATTTATTTTCCAATTTTTGGAATAGTGCCAATTTTGACAGATTTTCTGCCAAAACTTTCAAAAAGCATAACTAAATTTGTAGACATCGTTTCGGAGCAATTCTAAAGGCTATGGAACCTTTATTGAGTCTAGTTTCAATAAAAAATATAGCATCTTACTAGCTAAAAGCATATCATTCTCAAATTTTAAATCATTGCATGCTGTTACAGAAAATAGTCAATTTCACTGAGCAAACTTCAAAAGTTCATAACTCTTTGTATATAGCTTCAATTGATTCATATGACTTATCAAATTAAAGCTTAGGATGTTTAATTTCATCCTGTAAAATTTCATATTGTTACTCATCATTTGGTCATACAAAATCATATGACAAGCTCACTGCCTCACAGAAACATTATTCACCTTCCTATTTCCAATCTTTAGTTCCTATGACCATGGATATTCACCATTTTATTGAATATCATAAATAATTACAATATATATATAGTGAATAAAATTTGGGGTGTTACAAAAACATTAGACCAAAAACATACATGAAGTTTGAGTACATAAAATTACTTACAATTACAATCCTTTGAACATTTTCAAAGCTATAACTAAATTTGGTAAAGGTAGCATAATTCACCAACATATAGCTAACACAAATATAACAACTAACCTTATAAGGGCAAGGAGGATGATATGGCTCATTTGCACATTCTACAGAACAATGACAAATTCTTCCCTTTAGCACACATTATTTGTCTGCAGCATGGGAATGTCTTTCCAAAACCATGAGCCCAAAATCGAAGTTCTTCAAGTTATAGATCAAACAATGAGTTACAGGCTTCAAATCGGGACTTTAAATCCGTTAATGAATCTTTTCCCTAGAAAAACCCATTCACATTATAATAGAAACTCATAAGAAGAAGAAGCAAGAACAACCCAGTGAATAAACATGCTGGCAGGGGAAAAGATTACCTTGGAGAATAGAAATGACTCTGTCTCAAACCTCCTCATTAGTTGAAGAGAACTCTGTCTCATGTCCTTTTTTTCCTTCAACCCGCCTCCAATATCTTCACCGGTTCATCCCCATTGTCTTCATAAATATGTATACTGAATTTTGAAATTCAAATTCAAATTTTGAAATTTAAAGAATAGAGGGAAAGGAAAAGAAACAGAGTTAGAGAGCACAGCATCGAGGAAGTGAAGAAATGGAGAGAGAGGCAGAGACGAAAGGATGAGGGGAAGTATTGAAGAGGGGAGGTAGCATGCATCCAGGGATAGAAGGGGATGGTTTGCCTTTGCTTTGTTACTGTGTTTGGCTTCTTTCCTCCGGTGATTTCAATTCATGGCAAAAACGGGAAAGAGGATGGGGGTGGTATGGATCGAGTGATGATGTGCGTGTTTTCACTTTCTTTTTCCTTAATAGAACAGATTTGTGTTATGACTTAGGAGTGAGCATGGTGCCCTGTAGCCCGGTGCGCCCACCCTGGCTCTACAAAAAATTGCCCAGCCCAGCCCTAAAAAAGTGGCCCGAAAAAATTTTGGGCAGCTTTGGGCGAGCTAATAACCGGGCAGGGTCGGGCATCGGGCAAGGGGTGCTGCCCTTATTTTGATATATCCCAAGACGTGAAATCATCGAATGCATTTGAAGTTTATATTATTTAGGACGAAGTTAAGACATATGGTATTAGTAACTACAGGAATGTTAAAGAAATTCATAAGAAATTATTTTTCCCATATGTGAACAAGATAAGGCGTTATCACTTGGGCAGGGAAGCCTACCTTGCCCAGCCCACCCTTGCCCAGCCCAAAATAGTTAGGGTTTTTAGTGGGTAGGGTCGGGCATCGGGCTGCATTTTACAGCCTGTTCATGCTTCGGGCAAGGCATCGGACAGGGGTCTCGCCCTACCCAACCCTGCCCATGCCCACCCCTATTATGACTCAACCCCACTTTAATAGAACAGATTTTATGGTTACTTCCACTGGCACAAATTTTTATGATAATTCTTTACATTTATTTCAAAAAGATTTTTTTACAAAATAAAATTTTAATAATTGAATGATCTTATAAATCTTTATATTTTTGCCAAAATATTATAAAAATTTATTAAGTAAATATTTCTAGGAATAACTATCGACATAAAAACTTAATCTATAATTTTGAATAATTATATCTTATTTGCTAATTATATTGTTTTTGCCTGCTACAAATTAGATATTTAAGTAATTATAAGATTAAAAATAATATATTTAAGCTATTATAATATGTCCAAAAAATGATTATATATTTTAAATTTCAAAATGAAGGTGTTTTGAATGGTGGGTTGTTTGCAATAAATTGATGCTTTGAAATTTGACACAAAATTTTGAACAAAGTGGGTCCAAGCTGGCCGGTTCCTCACTGAGGTGTGGGGCCAAGGGCGAAATATTAAGTCCCATCAAGAGACATGCATTGTTACGAGTCCAAAGTAGTATTAAAAAATATATATTGAAGCCATTTGATTACTACGAATAGTGATTTGGGAGAGAAGCCGATATGCAAGCCGCCTTGGAAAGAATGGCTTGGTGGAACAATATTCTAATATATATGTACTTTACTTCAGAAATCACTACTACAAAAAACTAAAGCTGTGGCGCTTATAATTGTATTAATTGTGGCGCTAGAAAAGACGCCACTAAAAAAAGCTGTGGCGCTTGAAAGCGCCACAACATTTTAATTTTTTTTTAAAAAAATACCCTCCTGTGGCGATTGTTAGATGAAGTGCCACAGGAGGGGGGACCTACTGTGGCGCTTACGTCAGCAAGCGCCACAGGAGACCCCCCTCCTGTGGCACTTCCTCTAACAAGCGCCACAGGAGGGTCCTTTTTTTTCTTTTTCTTTTCTTTCCTGTGGCCCTTTTTTATGCTTCCTGATTGTGAAGCTTTATATAAAATGAGTTGCTTTCATGTTTATCATCTCTCATATTGCCAATCTTTCTATTTTATATTTCAACCTATTATATATATATATATAATTTTCACATTTAAAAATTCAAGTTCCCCAACAATAATGCTCTTACACAACAATATATTTATTGTCATTTCCCCAACAATAATGTTCTTACATTAATACTCTCCAAAGCTAACATAAAAAATATCACAATACAAGAACTTGATATGTGAACATAGTACATCAACAACTAATTAAGTAAATTAAAATATTACTAAAAAATGCATGGACGAAACAAAAATGGAAAAAGGGATAAGAGAATTTAATGAAGAAGACGAGTGTGTGTTTTTGTTGTGCAAGAGAAAGTGATATCTTTTACAGAGGGAGGGGCGTAAACGTGAGTTGATGAAGAGGGAATAAAAAGGAAAAAGGGAGGGAAAAGATAAAAAGTAAAGTTAAAGGAGGGAAATTTGATTGGCGGGAGAGTTGAAAATTCAAATCCAGCCAATTGTGGCACTTCTTTAAAGAAGTGCCACAGCTGCCCCTTTTTTTTCTATTTAATTTTTTTTTAAATTTTGGGGACCTACTGTGGCACGTGGTCCACCAGGCGCCACAGTTGGGGGGCCAATTGGCAGGCGCCACCCTTGGGTAGGACCAACTGTGGCGCCTGGTGAGCTGGCCAATTGTAGGCAGGCGCCATAATTGTCCCCCTTAGCTGTGGCGCCTGGTGGACCACGCACCACAGTAGGTCCCCAAAATTTTAAAAAAAAAATTAAATAGAAAAAAAAGGGGCAACTGTGGCACTTCTTTAAAGAAGTGCCACAAAATATGCGCCACCTTTCAACCTTTTTGTAGTAGTGAATGCAATGTATTATTGCAATAACCTAGGATCCCTAGTTAATTTTGGCTTCCTTCCTTTCCATGCCACATAATTAACATTAATTAACTCTTTTCTATGTGTTTGGCAAAAAAAAAAAAAAAAGAATTGTTTTGTATTTGAAAATAAATACCACTTATTTGAAGTATGATTGGGCCATTACATTTTGAATTCTCCCTTAAAAATTAAACATACACTCACACAAACATATCAACATACACCAGATTTGAACATACATGAGACCTTATCTAAACATGTGAACTAATTAGACATGTTCCTGTTTATGATACATACCACTAATGAAACTCCATCATCTAGTTCATATAATTTAAGAATGAATCCCTAACTTCGCTTGTATGCGTATTGAGCGAATCTAGTACTTGTATGCTTATCTAGTTCCCTTGTGAGTCTCTAATGCACTACTTGGCTATACATGGCTCCCGTCAGTCTTATATACAAGTCATGCACTTTTAATTATCTCACTGGTCAAAACCAAAAACTGAAAAACCTTACACATTAACTCTTAAGATAAGCTTGCTACATTCATTTTAGCTTTAAATAGATGTCTTATTGTTTATTCATTCCTTTGTTTGGCAGTTATGTGGAAAGGAATCAATGGCTGATGATCAACAAGCACTTGGAGAAAATGTTAATAAAAAACAAAATAACCACATTGTAATTTATTACTTGAAACTCTTCCATTGGAAATCCCTATAAGACCTACAGCCCATCTGTTTGACAAAATTAAAGTCAGTAAACACGATGATCAATGAGGATTTAAACCATAATGATGCAAGGAGCAAAATTGTCTAAAGTTTCCTCTAACCCACGAACAGCTTCTGCACAACAAAAGCTGCTACATTGCAATTGCCATTTTAAGTAACATATTATCTTTTGGAAGCTCTATCACCATTTAATCAATTACATACTTTTCACTGTTGATAGCTGGACCAAGAAAAACTCCGTTTCTTAGCCACGTGCAATCCATTTGAGAAGATAAATATTTGTAGTACATAATGTGTATTTGAAACAATGATAGGAAAAATGACTTTTTTTATTTAACTTTTTGTAATCTTACTTTTAATAAAAGCTAGATTGTGTAATATGATTTATGTTTGGGTTGGTGGTTACAAAAATGACTTTTGTAAAAATAAAACTTGTTTGGATTGGCTTAAGCATAAGTGACTTTTGTGATGATGGTAAGAGAGAGTGGGTGGAAAAATATTTAAAAAATCAAGTAAATATTTAAAAATTACTTTAAAATATTAGGTGCTACTTGAAAAATATTTTAGAGTGGATGGAAATCAATATTACAAGTTTTAGGTGCTTTTTATTACTAACAAAAATACATTAAAGATAAAATTATAATCAGTCTTCTAAGATTGGGTAAGGGTTAAAAGCACCAAACAATATTTTAAAGTAACTTTTGGAGCTGAAAATGTGCATTGAGGGTAAAATTGAAATCAGTTTGATAACATACTAAGTATAGCTAAAATTTTTTTTAAGGGGTTAAAAGCACACAAAAAATATTGTAAAGTAATTTTTGGAGCTGAAAAAGTACATTAAGGGTAAAATTACAATCAGCCTAATAGCACACTGGGTACAACTGAAAAAATATTTTAAGGGGTTAAAAGCACACAAAAAATATTGTAAAGTAATTTTTGGAGCTGAAAAAGTATATTAGGGGTAAAATTACAATCAGTCTGATAGCACACTAGGTACAACTAAAAAAATATTTTAAGTGTTTAAAAATACTAAAACATTATTGTAAAAAATAATTGGAAATTTTTGTAGGAGTAATTTTTTTAATTATTTATGTACGATAGATGCAAGGTGAACGAAGCTTCCATGAACTTGTGAATTTTCAATTATTGATGTAAGATAGATGGAGGAAGGGTCAAGGAAATATTTGAATTTTTAACTATTGATGTACGATAGATGGAGGAAGGGTCATGGAATTTTTTTTAGGAGTAATTTTTCAATTATTGATGTATCATAGATGGAGGAAGGGGCATGGAAATTTTTATAGGAGTAATTTTTCAATTATTGATGTACGATAGATGCAAGGTGGACGAAGCTTCCGCAAACTTGTGAATTTTCAATTATTGATGTACGACAGATGGAGGAAAGGGCATGGAAATTTTTGTAGAAGTAATTTTTTAATTATCGATGTACGACAGATGGAAGGTGGATGAAGCTTCCAGGAACTTGTGAATTTTCAATTATTGATGTATGATAGATGGAGGAAGGGGCAAGGAAATTTTTGTAGGAGTAATTTTGGAATTATTGATATATGATAGATGCAAGGTGGATGAAGCTTCCACGAACTTTTGAATTTTCAACTATTGATGTAAGATAGATGGAGGAAGGGTCATTGAAATATTTGAATTTTCAACTATTGATGTACGATATATGGAGGAAGGGTCATGGAAATTTTAGTAGGAGTAATTTTGGAATTATTGATGTACGATAGATGGAAGGTGGAAGAAACTTCCACGAACTTGTGAATTTTCAATTATTGATGTACGATAGATGGAGATGGGGCATGGAAATTTTTGAAGGAGTAATTTTTCTATTATTGATTTATGCTTGATGGAGGAAGGGGTAGGGAAATTTTTGTAGGAGTAATTTTCAATTATTAATGTATGACAGATGGAATGTAGATGAAGCTTCCACAACTTGTGATTTCTCAATTATTGATATACGATAGATGGATGACAAAGCATGGAAATTTTTGTAGTAGTAATTTTGGAATTATATATGTATGACAGATGGAAAGTGGAAGAAGCTTCCATGAAAACTTTAATTTTCAATTATTCATGTACACGTCAGATGGAGGAAGGGGAATGGAAAGTTTTGTAGGAGTAAAATTTTAATTGTTGATCTACGACAGAAGGAAGGTGGACGAAGCTTCCAGTAACTTGTGAATTTTCAATTATTGATGTACGATAGATGAAGGAAGGGGCATGGAAAATTTTGTAGGTCTAATTTTTCAATTATTCATGTATGACAGATGGAAGGTAGACAAAGCTTCCACAACTTGTGATTTCATAATTATTGATATACGATAGATGGAGGATAAAGCATGGAAATTTTTGTAGGAGTAATTTTGGAATTATTGATGTACGACAGATGGAAGGTGGAAGAAGCTTCCACAAACTTGTGAATTTTCAATTATTGATGTATGACAGATGGAGAAAGGGGCATGGAAATTTTTACATGATTAATTTTTCAATTATTGATGTACGATAGATGGAAGGTGGATGAAGCTTCCCCGAACTTGTGAATTTTCAATTATTGATGTACGATAAATTGAGAGATGGTCATGGATAATTTTGTAGGATTAATTTTTCAATTATTGATGTACGTTAGATGGAGGAAGGAGCATGAAAATATTTGTTGGAGTAATTTTTCAATTATTGATGTACGATAGATGCGAGGTGGACAAAGCTTCCACGAACTTGTGAATTGTCAATTATTGATGTACGATGGATGGAGTAAGGGGCATGAAAATTTTTGTAGGACTAATTTTTCAAATATTGATGTACGGGAAATGCAAGACAAAGTAACTTTCCACGAACTTGTGAATTTTCAATTATTGATGTACGATAGATGGAGATGGGGCATGGAAATTTTTGAAGGAGTAATTATTCAATTATTGATTTACACTAGATGGAGGAAGAGGCATGGAAATTTTTGTAGGAGTAATTTTTCAATTATTCATGCACGAGAGATGGAAGGTAGACAAAGCTTCCACTACTTGTGATTTCTGAATTATTGTTATACGATAGATGGAGGAAAGAGAATGGAAATTTTTGTAGGATTAATTTTGAAATTATTGATGTACGATAGATGGAAGGTGGAAGAAGCTTCCACGAACTTGTGAATTTTCAATTATTGATGTACGGCAGATGAAGGAAGGGGCATGGAAATTTTGGTAGGAGTATTTTTTTAAATATATATGTATGACAGATGGAAGGTGGACGAAGCTTCCAGGAACTTATGAATTTTCAATTATTGATGTACGATAGATGGAGGAAGGGCCATGGAAATTTTTGTAGGACTAATTTTTCAATTATTGATGTTCGGGAAATGCAAGACAAACTAAGTTTCAACGAACTTGTGAATTTGCAATTATTGATTTACGATAGATGGAGATGCGGCATGGAGATTTTGAAGGAGTGATTTTTCAATTATTGATATACTATAGATAAAGGAAGGGGCATGGAAATTTTTATAGGACTAATTCTTCAATTATTGATGTATGATAGATGCAAGGTGGATGAAACTTCCACGAATTTGTAATTTTTAATTATTAATGTATGATAAATCGAGGAAGTGCATTGAAATTTTTGTAGGAGTAATTTTGGAATTATTGATGTACGACAGATGGAAGGTGGATGAAGGTTCCACGAACTGGCAAATTTTCAATTATTGATGTACGAAAGATGGAGGAAGGGTCATGAAAATTTTTGTATGAGTACTTTTTAAATTATTGATCTACGACATATGGAAGGTGGACAAAGCTTCCAGGAACTTGTGAATTTTCAATTATTGATGTAAACTAGATGGAGGAAGGGGGATGGAAATTTTTGTAGGAGTAATTTTGAAATTATTGATGTATGATAGATGCAAGGTGGATGAAGCTTCCACAAAGTTGAGAATTTTCGACTATTGATTTAAGATAGATGGAAGAAGGGTCATGGAAATATTTGAATTTTCAACTATTTATGTACGACAGTTGGAGGAAGGGTCATGGAAATTTTTGTAGGAGTAGTTTTTCAATTATTCATGTATGATAGATGGAGGAAGGGTCATGAAAATATTTGTAGGAGTAATTTTTCAATTATTGATGTATGATAGTTGGAGGAAGGGGCATGGAAATTTTTGTAAGAGTAATGTTTCAATCATTGACGTACGATAGATGCAAGGTGGACATAGGTTCCATGAACATGTGAATTTTCAATTATTGATGTACGATGGATGGAGGAGGGAGTACGGAAATTTTTGTAGGACTAATTTTTCAATTATTGATGTACAGGAAATACAAGACAAACTAAGTTTCCACGTACTTGTGAATTTTCAATTATTGATCAAAGATAGATGGAGATGGGGCATGGAAATTTTTGAAGTACTAATTTTTCAATTATTGATGTACGTTAGATGGAGGAAGGGGCAAGGAAACTTTTGTAGGAGTAATTTTTCAATTGTTAATGTACCACAGAGGGAAGGTCAACGAAGCTTCCACAACTTGTGATTTCTGAATTATTGATATATGATAGATGTAGCAAAGGGCATGGAAATTTTTGTAGGAGTAACTTTGGAATTATTGATGTACGACATATGGAAGTTGGATGAAGCTTCCACAAACTTGTGAATTTTCAATTATTGATGTACGACAGAAGTAGGAATGGGCATGGAAATTTTTTTAGGAGTAATTTTTTAATTATTGATGTACGATAGATGGAAGGTGGACAAAGCTTCCACGAACTTGTGAATTTTCAATTATTGATGTACAATAGGCGGAGGAAGGGGCAAGGAAATTTTTATAGGAGTAATTTTTGAATTATTGATGTATGATAGATGCAAGGTAGACTAAGCTTCCACGAATTTGTGAATTTTCAACTATTGATGTACGATAGATGGAGGAAGGGTCATGGAAATATTTGAATTTTCAACTATTGATGTACGATAGCAGGACGAAGGGTCATGGAAATTTTTGGAAGAGTAATTTTTCAATTATTGATGTATGATAGCACTACAAAAAAATAGGGTATTACAAACAGAATTTAGCGATGAAAATTCCATCGCTAATCTGTTAGCGACGGATTTGTGACGGAAAATGATCCGTCCCTAAAAAGGGCATTACTAATTATTTAATTCTGTTGTAAACTTAGAGACGGATTAGAATGAAAAATCCAGCTCTAATCTGTGATGAAAATTCCGTCTCTTATGATAAATTCTGTTACTAATTTGTGGAATAGCCTAATTACATTTTTGCAACAGATTAATGACAGAAATTCCGTCGCTAATTTTTGAGACGGATTAGCGACAGAATTTCTGTCTCTAATTTGTCCAAGATTAGTTACGGAATTTCCATCCCTAATCCGTCACTAAGTAAAAAAAAATTCCGTTATTAATTTCTAAGATGGATTAGCAATGGAATTTCCGTCTCTAATTTGTCCAAGATTAGCGAGGAATTTCTGTCTCTAATCCATCACAAAGTAAAGAAAAAAAATTAATTCTGTTATTAATTTCTGAGACGGATTTAGTAAATTAAAATTAAAGTATACACTGTGGAAATAAGTAATATATTAAGTATCAATATCCACACAATTCTTTAAAATCATCAAAATAATTCAATTTCATTAAAGGGAGAACAAAAATTATCCAACTGAGAGATAAATACATCAATAAAAACAGCCCCCAACAAATTAAATAGTTTCCTAAATTGCCAAACTATCTAAGAACCACCATTGTTGTGTTCATAAATGATTGGCGAGAAGTCTGGAGGTGGCAATAGTCAGATTGAGAAACAAAGTGTTCAGCAACAATACTACGTAGGATATTGGTGGTGGCAGTCTTTAGCAAAGAATCAGTAATGAAAACCTTATTGGCGACTTTGAAGGATGCAAGACTCTTCTTGTAAAACCTCAACACCTCTTCCTCTCCAATTTCTGATATGCTCCTACTAATACTGGACAACTTATTTTTCACCACCAATTTAGCATATCAATACATTTCTCAAGCAGCGACATCATCAAATGCTTGAGTGTAGAACTGAAACCACATACCTGTAATCAATGCTTGCTACTATAATATCTCTTTTTGCCAAGTGCAGTCCCAAAAAGCAACCCATTAAGCTTTACACCCAAATCACAATGAAAACAGAATAACTTAAACTTCTAACCTCACCAATTCAAATAAATGCTTGCCACTATATCTAAATGAATAGAAGGGAATAAAAAAGAAGTTCTAAAACTTAACTTCTAACTTACCATTCAGATATATTCAATTAAAATTCAAGCACAAGAACTTTAATTGTTGACAAAAAGACTACATTTATATCACCCTTATGCAATCAACATAAACATTCATTAACAACTGATGCAGCAAAAAACACACGAGACAATAAATACAAACATTTGAATCGTCTAAAATAAGCATATATAGCCTTCAAAAAAAAATATAGTCTTCAAACAAAATTGGTTTTTACCATAGTAGTAAAATCTTACAAACTCAATACAATCACAGCAACCCACTAAGAAAATTCAATAAATTAAATTTAACAGTCCATGAAGAAAAGATTTACCATTATATTTGAAATTTAAAGACACAACATATGAACTACACATCAACCCAAGCATCCATTGTACCAAAAAATGTATAAGAATAACAAAGTCACATGAAGGTGGATGATGAGGTCAAAACCTGCATAGTTTTCCCTTCAGTAAGTTGGACAATACTTTGCAAGAGATCAATTTGATGGGGTTTAATGTTAGAGCTTTATCTGAACGCAGAGGTTTGTATAATTTAACATATTCATCAAGTTCCCATCGAGCCATTCCCTTTTGCAACTCTCTCTTTTGACATAGATCTTAGCCCATATTGTGGGAATTATCAAATGAATGCAAAACTTGGATCTCAAGAGTTGAAGTATGCAATGTTTCTGCATCCCAAAAAAATCCATAAATAATATATTACATTAATTGTTGAATATTCCAGGCTGTCAATGCATCAAACTGAGAAATCTAGTCAGACATGATGTAGGGCTTTAGCTATATAAAGGGTTGGAATCTACATTATGGAAAGCAAGTAAAGAGAATTGGAGATAGACAAAAAGAAGATGGGAAGGGCCGACGTAGTGGCCTCTACCCATAGTAAATACCCATAGCAATTTCCAAATGAAATAATAACAACCTCTTGTCTCAAACTTCTTAAACCAATAAAGAACCATCAATTAAAAGAGTCCACTAAGTACAATACTCGTTAATGCAAGAGAAAGTAAATAAGAAAGGCAATACTATAAAACATAACTATCCCTGGAAGTGAGTTAAATAATGATGAATTATATGGTAGCTTCTATGGTTTAAAGAAGACAGCTTTATGTTTTAAAAGGAGAAGAACTTATGGTGAGGTATTCTTTAGCAAGATTCAAATCCAAAATTTCGAGCACAACATAGAAAAGCAATTAGGCCTTTCATTGCCTGCACATGATGAAATTATACTTACACACACAAAAATCATATTATAAACATTTAAATCCCTCCCTACTGGAAAGTTTCTTTGATTTAATCTATATACTGCAGATATATTAGGGAATTTAAAGCTCATTTGATTAATAAAATTAGAGTAAAATACAAATGATGACAAGACATACAACAGTTACAGTTTTCCAGCAAATTGAGAAAGCTTGACATTGGCAGGAACCAAGTCATGATGAAAAATAACAATAACGACACACATGTGTGAGAGCAATATGAAGAAGTATCAGAAATTACAATTTTTTTTGGCAAACTAAAGCAATTTGAAATTTTGTAAAAGTACTCTAGGCAGAGGACTTACAGAGTCAGATATATCATTCCCAGAAAAACATCAGCATACCATCTAAATCCAAATAGGAAGGGAAATAGAAGATATACCAATTTTCCAATACTCGACGGATCCTCCCCTGTTACAAGAAACAATATGAAAATCATTTTAGCCCCATTCCATGGAGGAACCCATCTCAAGTGATCCTTAATCTTGTGCCATATACGCCTAACTAGATATGCAGGATGACAACAACACATAGGGCACCAATTAAAGGACTCAATGCTGATTTAAATGAACTATTAAGCCTTTACACTTGCTCTCCCAAACCTCTGTTACCAATAACCCATTCCAAACCTCCATCGCATATAGAGAAGAAATTAAACAATCTAACACAGCCATAAGTTGTAAGGAGTCAGATCCCAAGCTCTTCCTCTCCATAAGCATCCTTTCACTAATCTTGTAACATCCCAAATTTTATTCACCAAGAATATATTATAATTATTATATATATTCAATGAAATGGTGAATATTTAAGGCCAAAGGAATTAAATATTGAAAATTGAAAGTTGAATAGTGTTTTCAGTGAAATCGCCTGTGAGGTAGTGAGTTTGTCATGTGGTTTTGGAAGACCAAATGATGAGCAAAAATTATGAAATTTTATAGAATGGAAGTAGACATCCTAAGCTTTAATTTTATAGGTCATATGACTCAATTGAAGCTATGTACAAAAATATATGAATTTTTGAAGTTAATCCAGAAAATCTGGAAAGTTTCTGGAGCAGCGATCAAAGATTGAAAATCTGGGAATGATATGATCTCATTCAGTAAAATTCCATATTTTTCTTTGAAACTAGACTCAATAAGGGTTCCATAAGCTTTGGAATCGCATTAAAATGATGTCTACAAAATTAGTTATGATTTTTCAAACTTAAGGCAGAAAATCTGCCAGAATTGGCATTATTCTGAAAATTTAAGAAATAAAGTAATCTTCCTTTTTCTCTTAATTATTTTGGAAATTAAGGGATGAAGGAGGAGAAGACAAGTGTCAAAATCCAATGAGACCAAGTGTCAACACCACATGAAAGATGATGGAGATAATTGTTGTGTCATAAGTCCTTACTTATGTCATAAGGTTATGTGGCCAACTTTTACACCAATTGACTTGAGTAAATGGAAGGAACACTTGATTTAGTTGGAGCATAAGAGGGAGCACGTTTTTGGCCAACCAAGGAAGAAGGAAATAATAATCAAGGTTGAGTGTACACAAAAATGGAATGATGGTGTACATGAAAGGTGGAGAAATCCTAACCTTTGGTTAGATCAAGGGCTAGGATGAAACATGAAGAGAAAATGTGAGATAATTTATGAGGCCACTTCCTTCATCTTTCCTTGCTATTTTCGTTCAAGGCTAAAGAAAGAAGAGAGAGAGTGAGTTTGTGAAGCTTCATGCTCTAGAGAGAAGGAAGAAGAGAAAGACTAAGGTAAGTTATGATTTCTTAAGGTTTCTTCTTCTAATCTTCCATAAATCTCTTCTCTAATCTTTTCCTTTCCATAAACTCCATGGATTAGCAAGCTAATCTTCAAGGTTGAGGAGAGAGAGAGAGAGGACATCCTAGACAGAGAAACACCAAGGATCAAAGGTAATCTCCAAAATCTCAACTTCTTGGTGTATTGAAGTTGTTGTTGGTGATTGTTGTTTGGTTTATGTGATTTTTAGTTAAGTTGTAAAATTGGAAAAGCCATAATCCTAAGGGGTTATGCTGCCCAAAATCCTTTAAATCATGATTATGAAGTGTTTAAATGAATTAATCAAGGATTAGAAGTGGAAAAGTACAAGTTTTGGAAGCTAAAACAAAAGGCTACATTTTTCTATTTTCCCTTCAATATTTTGGTCAGACCAGAAATGGTAGTAGGAGTTGGATTTTCATGAAATAAATGGTTCCATTGGACTCAGTGGGCAAAAATAGGTGGGGTTACAGTTGGGCACTTTTTCGGTAGAGGCCGAAAAAGCATAATTACAAAAACGCCACTGAAATCCCTAAATAGGAGCTGTCAAGGATATTTTCGTAATTTGATAGTGAATTTAGTAATTTCGAGTCCGGAAATGGATTCCTTGGGCAAAAATACGTCAGAATAGTCTTAGTCAAAATTTTGGGAAAACGTGTCATCGCCAGGTATGACGGGGCCGGGCCGAGATCCCGGGGGCATTTTGGTAAAATTTCACCATAGACTAATATAACCACCAGAAACACTATGGAAGTGTCTAAACTATACGTTTGATGTTCTAGGACTGAGTAGAGAGCCCGAGGGAATTGGCACGCAAATCGAGGCATTTTATTCGATGCATGTTATTGCTTTTCCTGATGATGTGAAACATATATGAATAATTGAAGCTCTGTTTCTATTTATGCTATGGCCATACGTATGTTGATTGAAACATTGAGCACACAGATATGTCATTGTGTGAGCATGAGTTATGTAATGCAAGCATGTCATGCATTGAGCACTTATCTTGCATGCATATTGGTATTACCTTCCTACTGAGATTCCCCAGAATCTCACCCTCCTCTACCAACAATTTAGATAGGAAAAGACAGAACGTATGCTGAGAACAATAAAGAGAACCGTATGAAGGGGATTACGGTGGTGGAGCGAAGACGAGAAGATGTCTCTGTTCACTGAAACGTGTTTGGACACCTATGTAGCGCTGTGAGGCTACGTTAATTGTAATTATCAAGTACGAACCCGTATGGGAAATTTTCATTATCACGCACATAATATCAGTATATCTATGTTATTCCTGTGTTGCCCATTGAACTGCGTATCGTTTCCGCAAATGCTCTGAAATAGGTGAAAATAAAATGAGGGTGTGATAAATCCAACGCTAATCTGGCATTGCCATACCTAAGGAGCTTCTGCCACAATTTCCTGTCCACATAATTCCAAATCCTCTTGTTCTCCATCGAACCCATTTGATGCCATAACCTCCATAGTTGGTTTCAAATCCATATGAAAAGGACGCCACCATTGCGCCGCTCTGCCACCGCAGACACACCATAGATGAGGGAAGAGGGCCCTAGGAAACCCTAGCAGAAGGATCCCTTACTCCGCACACACTTGACTAATCATATTTTGCAAGGAACAAAAAATCAGATCGGGCAATGAACCGGTCATAGCACAGGTTTAAGGGTTAATGGATCAATCGGGGTCTAAATGGAAGTTAAATCAATCATATTAAAATATTATAATTTATTAGTGGCAATATATATTAATATATTTTTAAACTTCTACAGATAAAAATGAAGATTTTTAGAAAAAAAATGCTTAAAATCTATTAATATTAGTTATAATGCCTATACTTATGCAATTATATCTCATTTCCTATAATTATTATATCTTTTTAAATAATTTTTTTCATTATCTTCTTCATTATATTTAGATTTATTCTTTTTTTACCTACTTTTCTCTTCATTTTGGTCTTCAACCTTCCATTTTATCTTCAAAAATCACAAACTAAAAATTTTAAAAATAAAAAAAAGAAATCAGTCGAACTGGCCAACCGGTTTCAGACTGGTTCAAACGGTTTCACGGTTTAACCATCAACCAGACTGGACCACTGACCGGTTCGCAGTTCAACTGGTCAAACAGGCCGGTCCGATCTGATTTTTTATTCTATGATATTTTGATACATGCATCAAATTGGAATGAAAAGAAAACAAAATGACAAAGGGGTTAAATGGAGGGAAGCTGTGAAATTTTTGGAGGGAGAGTAAGTTATAACTCTATAATAGAAAGAAAATGTGAATCTTGTGGAAGAATCATGGTTTCTTTGCCACTTTCTCATATATTAAATAATATTTTTAAATTTTTGTAATAAATAATATATTTAAATTTACATTTTATAATGTTTAAATTTAAAGACTAATTTCAGGTTGTAAGGATAATGAGAACTATAATCTGAATAATTTATATATTAGAGAAGGGTTTGTACAGAATATATATATATATATAAGAGGAGTATTAAAGAGTATTAAATCTGATAATTCTAGAACCTAAATTAACTCCTATAATTATGCCTAATTACACTAATAAAATCTAATCATATCATATCTTACCTCATGTAAAAAAAATTAAAGACTAATGAGAAAACCTCTTAAATTGGAAAAGTACAATTTCAATAACTCAATAAAAAATGAAATATTAATTTAACTAGTCATTATATATATATATAATAAAACTTTCATGAAAGGAAAAATCATACTTAACCACAGTTAACACTTAAAAGTGAGGAATTAATTCAGCTCAAATGAAGATAAATTAATTATCAATTCAAAATCAAATTAGTTGGATAGATTCTAACTCTTATTTCTTTACTCACTAAATATGTTTTAATTTAATTTTTACTAACTTATAGTGAAATCTTGAAACTATCTAACTTGGATATTGGGATTAATATGAATTTTATATTAACGTATGACGATATGTTCAGTCAAATATTATCACTTCCATATTATAAAAAAATATTATCACTTTTAATTTCTAAGAATAATAAAACATAATTTGATGTTTTCTAGTTCATTGAGTTGAAGAAATTATGAGACATGGCAACTAGGATTCATGTATCACTAAAACATTATAACGGGGAAAAGGTTTAATGACCAAGTATAAATTTGTAATTCATTGTGACTTATTAGCTATTTATACTACTATTGATTCATATATTTAAATTATTAACTTTTCACTTCCTTTTTCAAATTATTTTATATGTGGATCCTCTCCCCCCCCTTCTCTCTCACACACATATATGTGATCAATGACATTATATAAGAAGAAGAATTCATTATTTATCAATGATATTGCCTCTCCTTATTCTAGAAAAATTATTTCCAATTAAATTTAAATTTATTCCATTTCAACTTCCAACAATTGAGTCAAGAGATGGATAAATAATACATGTATCCCATTGCATTGATCGGGGCCTTTGTAATAACTAAAGGGATCAAAAACCAATAAATGAGTTATTTATCAACCAATCATTCTATATTTCTTATGGCTAAATCTAATCTCGATTTTCTTGCAAAAAGGAAAACAAATGATACATGTACTTCATTTTTAAGGGGAAAATGGTAGCAAAAAAGAAAGACCGGGAAGGGGAAAGAGGGAGAGAAAGGAGGAAGATTAGAAAGAGAGAGGGAGAGAATACAGTGAAAATAAGAATTCTTATTCCATCCTATCAAAGATCAACAAAGCTGAGAACCATTTCTCTATTTATAGACCTATAAAATAATAATATAACAATAATTCAAATTTAGTTTTGAATCCTAATCCTAGAATAACAAAGAAAATTATAAGATCATCTAAATATCTTATTTTATTGAGATGATGCACATATTAAAAGATAAATAAAAAAAATCCTACTTTTAGTGGATGAATATTCTTACTTAATCAAATGAATAACTTGGATATGCAAATTAAACCCTAATTAACCCTTATCCTATATCTATCAATAGATTATATATATCAAGTTAAATAAATAATAATGTTGAATTCATTATTTAATTAAAGTGATAAAAAGTTACTAGTATGTCTCAAATAAGCAATTGAATAAGTGGGATCTTATAAGAATGAAGTTATGAAATACCTATTTACATAGTATTTTAGAGAACAATATTATATAATACTTCATATGATAGAAATATAAGGAAAAAGATAGAAAAAGAACTTTGAAATTGTAAAATCCTAAATAAGGTTTGTTACCAAGAGCTGATAAGAGAATGAGAAAACTTTTTTTTTTTTGGAAAATACCTGATTTAGAATTGCGCCATGGTTTTTCACATACAAAATGAGACAGATTTTTTTTAATACAAAACTATAACTTTAATAATATAACTTCAATAAATTTAAGAAAAATAATGTGAAGCATATAACAATGAAATTATGAACTCAAAATCAAATTGGTTAGAGCTATGGTTTTAATTTTCATTTTTGACTCATTAAATATATTTTACTTTATTTTTCTAAATTATAGTGAATTTTCAAATTATATAACTTAAATATTGAGAGTCTTACTCCAAAATACAACAACTCATTATTTGAAATGGTAGAATACATTATTGCAATTTGTCACAAATTCAATATTTTATAAATAAAATCCTATGCTTTGGATAAAAATCAAAGAAACAAGTTGTGATGCCTATATTTTGTAAATTGTATCATGAGTTTTTATGAATTTTAACTTTTATATATTAGTGTTCTTTTTTTGTATTTTTGTTTAATTTTTATCTATGGATTTTATAATTATATATAGCTTCGAAAACAACTATTGTATTTTTATTTTGTTAAAGAAATCATATTAGTAACACTAATAAATGATTGTACGAATAGATTGATTAGCAGTCTATTTAATTTCAAGAAATTAGCACTACAATTATTCTTTCTTCATTTATTATGTTAATTTCTAAAAGAGAGTAGTTCATATATTATTTCATTGTTTGTTTAGCTAATACGAAGTCACATGACGATGTCATTTTTATGACATACGAATGTGTTTCATAAGAATTTATCTCCATAATGTCTCAACAAGTTTTACATAATTATATTATCATTTATTCTTTAAATAGTGAAAATTTGAAATTTTCAAATTTGTGACAGAATTAGTGACAGAATAGTGATGAAACTTAGAGATGAAACAATTTCTGTCACTAATTTCTTTCAAAAAACTAGATTAAATTATCCCTTAAATTTGTGACGGAATTTAGAGACAGAATCACAAACGGAATAATTTCGTCTCTAATCCGTCCCTAACTACATTTAGAGACGGAACTTAGTGATGGAATTTAGAGATGGAATAATTCCGTCGCTAATTTCCCTCTCTAAACATTTAGAGATGGAATTATTCCGTCTCTAAACATTTAGAGATGGAATTATTCCCTCTCTAAATTCCACCTTTGATCCGCCTCCAATTCCGTTAATAAAATTTTAGAGATGGAAATTAGCGACGGAATTATTCCTTCTCTGATTCCGCCTCCAATTATTGATGTACGATAGATTGAAGGTGGATGAAGCTTCCACAAACTTGTGAATTTTCAATTACTAATGTGCGATAGATGGAAGAAGGGGCATGGAAATTTTTGTAGGAGTAATTTTTCAATTATTGAAGTATAATAGATGGAAGGTGGACAAAGCTTCCACGAACTTGTGAATTTACAATTATTGATGTATGATAGATAGGGAAGGGGCATGGAAATTTTTGTAGGAGCAAATTTTCAATTATTGATGTATGATAGATGGAAGGTGCATGAAGCTTCCACGAACTTGTGAATTTTCAATTACTGATTTACGATAAATTGAGAAAGGGTCATGGAAAATGTGTAGGAGTAATTTTTCAATTATTGATGTACGATATATGGAGGAAGGGGCATGAAAATATGTGTAGGAGTAATTTTTCAACTATTGATGTACGATAGATGCAAGGTGAATTAAGTTTCCACAAACTTGTAAATTTTCAATTATTGATGTATGATAGATGGAGGGAAGGGCATAAAAATTTTTGTAGGAATAATTTTTCAATTATTGATGTACGGGAAATGCAAGAAAAACTAAATTTCCACAAACTTGTGAATTTTCAATTATTGATGTATGATAGATGGAGGAAGGGGCATGGAAATTTTTTGTAGGAGTTTGGAATTATTGATATGAGATAGATGCAAGGTGGATAAAGCTTCCACGAACCTGTGAATTTTCAACTATTGATGTAAGATAGTTGGAGGAAGGGTCATGGAAATATTTGAATTTTCAACTATTGATGTACGATAGCTGGAGGAAGGGTCATAGAAATTTTTGAAGGAGTAATTTTTCAATTATTCATGTATGATAGATGGAGGAAGTGTCATGGAAATTTTTGTAAGAGTAAGTTTACAATTATTGATGTATGATAGTTGGAGGAAGGGGCATGAAAATTTTTGTTGGAGTAATTTTTAAATTATTGATGTATAATCGATGGAAGGTGGATGAAGCTTCCACAAACTTGTGAATTTGCAATTATTGATGTATGATAGATAGGGAAGGGGCATGGAAATTATTGTAGGAGTAATTTTTCAATTATTGATATACGATAGATGGAACGTGGATGAAAGAGAATGATATATGATATATGGAGGAAAGAGGATGGAAATTTTTGTAGGATTAATTTTGGAATTATTGATGTCCGACATATGGAAGTTGGACGAAGCATCCACGAACTTGAGAATTTTCAATTATTGATGTACGACAGATGGAGGAAGGGGCTTGGAAATTTTTGGAGTAATTTTTTAATTATTGATGTACCATAGATGAAAGGTGGATGAAGCTTCCACGAACTTGTGAATTTTTAATTATTGATGTACGAAACATTGAGAAAGGGTCATGGAAAATTTTGTAGGAGTAACTTTCCAATTATTGATGTACGATATATGGACGAAGGGGCATGAAAATATTTGTAGGAATAATTTTTCAATTATTGATGTACGATAGATGCAAGGTGGACGAAGCTTCCACAAACTTGTGAATTTTCAATTATTGATCTAGGATAAATGGAGGAAGGGCATGGAAATTTTAGTATGAGTAATTTTTAAATTATTGATGTACGGGAAATGTAGGACAAACTAAGTTTCCACGTACTTGTGAATTTTCATTTATTGATGTGCGATAGTTGGAGATGGGGAATGGAAATTTTTGAAGGATTAATTTTTCAATTATAAATGTACGTTATATGGAGGAAGGGGCATGGAAACTTTTGTAGGAGTAATTTTAAAATTATTAATGTATAACAGATAGAAGGTAGACGAAGCATCCATAACTTGTGATTTCTCATTTATTCATATACGATATATGGAGGAAAGAGAATGGAAATTTTTGTAGGATTAATTTTGGAATTATTGATGTACGACATATGGAAGTTGGACGAAGCATCCACAAACTTGAGAATTTTCAATTATTGATGTACGACAGATGGAGGAAGGGGCATGGAAATTTTTGAAGGAGTAATTTTTTAATTATTGATGTACCATAGATGAAAGGTGGATGAAGCTTCCACGAACTTGTGAATTTTCAATTATTGATGTGCGATAGATGGAGGAAGGGGCATGAAAATATTTGTAGGAGTAATTTTTCAACTATTGATGTACGATAGATGCAAGGTGGACGAAACTTCCATGAACTTGTGAATTTTTAACAATTGATGTACAGTAAATTGAGAAAGGGTCATCGAAAATTTTGTTTGAGTAATTGTTCAATTGTTGATGTACGATAGATGAAGGAAGGGGAATGAATATATCTGTAGGAGTGATTTTTTTATTATTGATGTACGATAGATGCAAGGTTGGTGAAGCTTCCAAGAACATGTGAATTTTCAATTATTGATGTACGATAGATGGAGGAACGATCATGGAAATTTTTGTAGGGGTTATTTTTCAATTATTGATGTACGATAGATGCAAGGTGGACGAAGCTTCCACGAACTTGTGAAATTTAATTTATTGATGTATGGTAGATGGGGAAGGGGCATGGAAATTTTTTTTGATGTACTATATAATGGAGGAAAGGGCATCGAAAATTTTGTAGAAGTAGTTTTTCTAATATTCATGTAGGATAGATGGAGGAAGGGTCATGGAAAATTTTGTAGGAGTAATTTTTCAATTATTGATGTACAATATATGGATGAAGGGGAATGAAAATAAGTGTAGGAGAAATTTTTCAATTATTGATGTACGTTAGATGCAAGGTGGACGAAGCTTTGACGAACTTGTGAATTTTCAATTATTGATGTACGATAGATGGAGGAAGGGGCATGAAAATATTTGTAGGAGTAATTTTTCAACTATTGATGTATGATAGATGCAAGGTGGACGAAGCTTACATGAACTTGTGAATTTTTAACTATTGATGTACTGTAAATTGAGAAAGGGTCATGGAAAATTTTTATTGAGTAATTTTTCAATTGTTGATGTACGATAGATGTAGGAAGGGGAATGAAAATATCTGTAGGAGTGATTTTTCTATTATTGATGTACGATAGATGCAAGGTGGGTGAAGCTTCCAAGAACATGTGAATTTTCAATTAATGATGTACGATAGATGGAGGAACGGGCATGGAAATTTTTGTAGCGGTTATTTTTCAATTATTGATGTACGATAGATGCAAGGTGGACGAAGCTTCGACACACTTTTGAATTTTCAATTGTTCATGTACGAATGATGGAGAAAGGGGCATGAAAATTTTTGTAGCTGTAATTTTTCAATTATTGATGTATGATAGATGTAAGGAGGACGAAGCGTCCACGAACTTGTGAATTTTCAATTATTGATGTACGATAAATTGATAAAGGGTCATGGAAAATTTTGTATGAGTAATTTTTCAATTATTGATGTATGATAGATGTAGGAAGGGGAATGAAAATATCTGTAGGAGTGATTTTTTGATTATTGATGTACAATAGATGCAAGGTGGACGAAGCTTCCACGAAATTGTGAATTTTCAATTATTGATGTACGAATGATGGAGGAAGGGGCATGGAAATTTTTGTAGGCGTAATTTTTCAATTATTGATGTACGATAGATGCAAGGTGGATAAAGCTTCCACGAACTTGTGAAATTCAATTATTGATGTACGATAGATGGGGTAGGGGCATGGAGATTTTTGTTGAAGTTTTTTAAATTATTGATGTACTATATAATGGAGGAAGGGGCATTGAAAATTTTGGAAGAGTAATTTTTCAATTATTCATGTATGATAGATGGAGGAATGGCCGTCGAAAATATTTTCAGAGTAATGTTCCAATTATTGATGTACAATATATGGAGAAAGAGGCATGAAAATATGTGTAGGAGTAATTTTTCAATTACCGATGTACGATAGATGCAAGGTGGATGAAGCTTCCACGAAATTGTGAATTTTCAATTATTGATGTACGAATGATGGAGGAAGGGGCATGGAAATTTTTGTAGGCGTAATTTTTCAATTATTGATGTACGATAGATGCGAGGTGGATAAAGCTTCCACGAACTTGTGAAATTCAATTATTGATGTACGATAGATGGGGTAGGGGCATGGAGATTTTTGTTGAAGTTTTTTAAATTATTGATGTACTATATAATGGAGGAAGGGGCATTGAAAATTTTGGAAGAGTAATTTTTCAATTATTCATGTATGATAGATGGAGGAATGGCCGTCGAAAATATTTTCAGAGTAATGTTCCAATTATTGATGTACAATATATGGAGAAAGAGGCATGGAAATATGTGTAGGAGTAATTTTTCAATTACCGATGTACGATAGATGCAAGGTGGACAGAGCTACCACGAACTTGTGAATTTTCAATTTTTGATGTACGATAGATGGAGGATGGGGCATGAAAATATTTGTAGGAGAAATTTTTAATTTATTGATGTATGATAGTTGCAAGGTAGACCAAGCTTGCACGAACTTGTGAATTTTCAATTATTGATGTACGATAGATTGAGGAACCGGCATGAAAATATCTATCGGTGTAATTTTTCAATTATTCATGTACGATAGATGGAAGGTGGATGAAGCTTCCTTGAACTTGTGAATTTTCAATTATTAATATACGGTAAATTGAGAAAAGGGTCATGGGACAATTTGAATGAGTAATTTTTCAATTATTGATGTACGATAGATGTAGCAAGGGGAATGAAATTATTTGTAGGTTTGATTTTTTGATTATTAATGTACGATTGATTAAAGGTGGATGAAGCTTCCATTAACTTGTGAAATTTCAATTATTAATGTACGATAGAAGGAGGACGGGGCATTAAAATATTGGTAGGAGTAATTTTAAATTATTGATGTACGATAGATGTAAGGTGGACGAAGCTTCCATGAACCTATGAAATTGAATTTATTGATGTGCGATAGATGGGGAAGGGGAATGGAAATTTTTGTAGGAGTAATCTTTCAGTTATTGATGTACATTAGATCGAAGGTGGATTAAGCTTTGAATAACTTGCAAATTTTCAATTATTGATGTGCGTTAAATTGTGAAAGGGTCTTGGAAAATTTTTGTAGGAGAAAATTTTCAATTATTGATGTACGATAGATAGAGGAAGGGGCATGAAAATATTTGTCTAGAGTAATTTTTTAATTATTGATGTACGATAGATTGCAGGTGGATAAAGCTTCCACGAACTTGTGAACTTTCAATTATTGATGTACGATAAATTGAGAAAGGGTCATGGCAAATTTTGTATGAGTAATTTTTCAATTATTTATGTACGATAGGTGTAGGAAGGGGAATGAAAATATCTATAGGAGTGATTTTTTTATTATTTATGTACGATAGATGCAAGGTGGCCGAAGCTTCCACAAACTTGTGAATTTTCAAGTATTGATGTACGATAGATGCGCGAAGGGGCACGGAAATTTTTGTAGGAGTAATTTTTTAATTATTGATGTACGACAGATGCAAGGTGGACGAAGCTTCCACGAACTTGTGAAATTTAATTTAGTGATGTACGATAGATGCAAGGTAGACAAAGCTCGCACGAACTTGTGAATTTTCAATTATTGATGTACGTTAGATTGAGGAACCGGCATGAAAATATCTATAGGTGTAATTTTTCAATTATTGATGTACGATAGATGCAAGGTGGATAAAGCTTCCACGAACTTGTGAAATTCAATTATTGATGTACGATAGATGGGGTAGGGGCATAGAGAATTTTGTTGAAGTTTTTTAAATTATTGATGTACTATATAATGGAGGAAAGGGCATAAAAAATTTTGGAAGAGTAATTTTTCAATTATTCATGTATGATAGATGGAGGAATGGCGTCGAAAATATTGTTTGAGGAATGTTCCAATTATTGATGTACAATATATGGAGGAAGAGGCATGAAAATATGTGTAGGAGTAATTTTTCAATTACCGATGTACGATAGATGCAAGGTGGAAAGAGCTTCCACGAACTTCTGAATTTCGAATTTTTGATGTATGATAGATGGAGGACGAGGCGTGAAAATATTTGTTGGAGTAATTTTTCAATTATTGATGTACGATAGATGCAAGGAGGATGAAGCTTCCACGAACTTGTGAATTTTCAATTGTTGATGTACGATAAATTGAGAAAGGGTCATGGAAAATTTTGTATGCATAATTTTTGAATTATTGATGTACTATATAAAGGAGGAAAGGGCATCGAAAATTTTGTAGAAGTAGTTTTTCTAATATTCATGTAGGATAGATGGAGGAAGGGCCATGGAAAATTTTGTAGGAGTAATTTTTCAATTATTGATGTACAATATATGGATGAAGGGGAATGAAAATAGGTGTAGGAGAAATTTTTCAATTATTGATGTACGATAGATGCAAGGTGGACGAAGCTTTGACGAACTTGTGAATTTTCAATTATTGATGTACGATAGATGCGCGAAGGGGCACGGAAATTTTTGTATGAGTAATTTTTTAATTATTGATGTACGACAGATGCAAGGTGGACGAAGCTTCCACGAACTTGTGAAATTTAATTTAGTGATGTACGATAGATGCAAGGTAGACAAAGCTCGCACGAACTTGTGAATTTTCAATTATTGATGTACGTTAGATTGAGGAACCGGCATGAAAATATCTGTAGGTGTAATTTTTCAATTATTGATGTACGATAGATGCAAGGTGGATAAAGCTTCCACGAACTTGTGAAATTCAATTATTGATGTACGATAGATGGGGTAGGGGCATAGAGAATTTTGTTGAAGTTTTTTAAATTATTGATGTACTATATAATGGAGGAAAGGGCATAAAAAATTTTGGAAGAGTAATTTTTCAATTATTCATGTATGATAGATGGAGGAATGGCGTCGAAAATATTGTTTGAGGAATGTTCCAATTATTGATGTACAATATATGGTCGAAGAGGCATGAAAATATGTGTAGGAGTAATTTTTCAATTACCGATGTACGATAGATGCAAGGTGGAAAGAGCTTCCACGAACTTCTGAATTTCGAATTTTTGATGTATGATAGATGGAGGACGAGGCGTGAAAATATTTGTTGGAGTAAATTTTCAATTATTGATGTACGATAGATGCAAGGAGGACGAAGCTTCCACGAACTTGTGAATTTTCAATTGTTGATGTACGATAAATTGAGAAAGGGTCATGGAAAATTTTGTATGCGTAATTTTTGAATTATTGATGTACTATATAAAGGAGGAAAGGGCATCGAAAATTTTGTAGAAGTAGTTTTTCTAATATTCATGTAGGATAGATGGAGGAAGGGCCATGGAAAATTTTGTAGGAGTAATTTTTCAATTATTGATGTACAATATATGGATGAAGGGGAATGAAAATAGGTGTAGGAGAAATTTTTCAATTATTGATGTACGATAGATGCAAGGTGGACGAAGCTTTGACGAACTTGTGAATTTTCAATTATTGATGTACGATAGATGCGCGAAGGGGCACGGAAATTTTTGTATGAGTAATTTTTTAATTATTGATGTACGACAGATGCAAGGTGGACGAAGCTTCCACGAACTTGTGAAATTTAATTTAGTGATGTACGATAGATGCAAGGTAGACAAAGCTCGCACGAACTTGTGAATTTTCAATTATTGATGTACGTTAGATTGAGGAACCGTCATGAAAATATCTGTAGGTGTAATTTTTCAATTATTGATGTACGATAGATGCAAGGTGGATAAAGCTTCCACGAACTTGTGAAATTCAATTATTGATGTACGATAGATGGGGTAGGGGCATAGAGAATTTTGTTGAAGTTTTTTAAATTATTGATGTACTATATAATGGAGGAAAGGGCATAAAAAATTTTGGAAGAGTAATTTTTCAATTATTCATGTATGATAGATGGAGGAATGGCGTCGAAAATATTGTTTGAGGAATGTTCCAATTATTGATGTACAATATATGGTCGAAGAGGCATGAAAATATGTGTAGGAGTAATTTTTCAATTACCGATGTACGATAGATGCAAGGTGGAAAGAGCTTCCACGAACTTCTGAATTTTGAATTTTTGATGTATGATAGATGGAGGACGAGGCGTGAAAATATTTGTTGGAGTAATTTTTCAATTATTGATGTACGATAGATGCAAGGAGGACGAAGCTTCCACGAACTTGTGAATTTTCAATTGTTGATGTACGATAAATTGAGAAAGGGTCATGGAAAATTTTGTATGAGTAATTTTTCAATTATTGATGTACTATATAAAGGAGGAATGGGCATCGAAAATTTTGTAGAAGTAGTTTTTCTAATATTCATGTAGGATAGATGGAGGAAGGGCCATGGAAAATTTTGTAGGAGTAATTTTTCAATTATTGATGTACAATATATGGATGAAGGGGAATGAAAATAAGTGTAGGAGTCATTTTTCGATTATTGATGTATGATAGATGCAAGGTGGACGAAGCTTCCACAAACTTGTGAATTTTCAATTATTGATGTACGGTAGATGGGGGAAAGGGCATGGACATTTTTGTTGAAGTTTTTTAAATTATTGATGTACTATATAATGGAGGAAAGGGCATCAAAAATTTTGGAGGAGTAATTTTTCAATTATTTATGTATAATAGATGGAGGAATGGTTGTGGAAAATATTGTCGGAGTAATTTTCCAATTATTGATGTACGATATATGGAGGAAGTGGCATGAAAATATGTGTAGGAGTAATTTTTCAATTACCGATGTACGATAGATGCAAGGTGGACAGAGCTTCCACGAACTTGTGAATTTTCAATTTTTGATGTACGATATATGGAGGAAGTGGCATGAAAATATGTGTAGGAGTAATTTTTCAATTACCGATGTACGATAGATGCAAGGTGGACAGAGCTTCCATGAACTTGTGAATTTTCAATTTTTGATGTACGACAGATGGAGGACGAGGCATGAAAATATTTGTTGGAGTAATTTTTCAATTATTGATGTACTATGGATGCCAGGTGGACGAAGTTTCCATGAACCTGTGAAATTTAATTTTTTGATGTACGATAGATGGAGGATGGGGCATGAAAATATCTGTGTGAGTAATTTTTCAATTATTCATGTACTTTCAATGGAGGAAAGGGCATCAAAAATTTTGGAGGAGTAATTTTTCAATTATTCATGTACAAAAGTTTCCTTACCCCTTACTCCATCTATCGTACAGGAATAATTGAAAAATTACTCATATAAAAATTTCCGTGACCCTAGCACCATCTATACTACATCAATAATTTAAAAATTACTTATACAAAAATTTCGATAACCCTTCCTCCATCTATCGTATATCAAAAGTTGAAAACTCATAAGTTCGTGGATGCTTCATCCACCATGCATCTATCGTACATCAATAATTGATAAATTACACCTACAAAATTTTCCATCCCCTTCTTCCATCTATCGTACATCAATAGTCAAAAGTTCACAAATTGTGGAAGCTTCCCCAACTTATGAATATTTAATCATTGATGTACTATAAATAGAGGAAGGGGCATGGAAAATTTTGTTGGAGTAATTCTTCAATTATTGATGTATGATATATAGATGCAAGATGGATGAAACTTCCACGAATTTGTAATTTTCAATTATTAATGTTGGATAAATGGAGGAAGCGCATGGAATTTTTTGTAGGAGTAATTTTTCAATTATTGATGTACGATAGATAGAAGGTGGACGAACCTTCCACGAACTTGTGAATTTTCAATTTTTTATGTACGATAAATGGAGGAAGGGGCATGGAAATTTTTGTAGCAGTAATCTTTTAATTATCAATGTATAGGAAATGCAAGGCGAACAGAATTTCCAAAAACATGTGAATATTCAATTATTGATGTACTATAGATGGAGATGGGGCATGGAAATTTTTGAAGAATTAATTTTTCAATTATTTATGTATGATAGATGGAGAAAGGGGCATGGGAATTTTTATCTGAGTAATTTTTAATTTTTGATGTGTGACAAACGGAAGGTGGCGAAGCCTCCACAACTTATGAATTTTAAACTAGTGATGTACTATAGATAGAGGAAAGGGCATGGAAATTTTTGTAGGAATAATTCTTCAATTATTGATGTAGGATAGATGCAAGGTCGATGAAACTTCGACGAATTTGTAATTTTCAATTATCAATGTACGATAAATGAAGGAAGTGCATGGAAATTTTTGTAGGAGTAATTTTTTCAATTATTGATGTATAATAGATTGAAGGTAGATGAAGCTTCCACAAACTTGTGAATTTTCAACTATTGATGTACTATAGATGGAGGAAGGGGCATGGAAATTTTTGTCGGAGTAATTCTTCAATTATTGTTGTATGATAGATGCAAGGTGGATGAAACTTCCACAAATTTTTAATTTTCAATTATTAATGTACGATAAATGGAGGAAGCGCATGGATATTTTTGTAGGAGTAATTTTTCAATTATTGATGTACGACAGATGGAAGGTGGATGAAGCTTCAACTAACTTGTAAATTTTCAATTATTGATGTATGATATATGGAGGAAGGGGTATGGAACTTTTTGTAGCAGTAATTTTTCAATTATCGATGTACAGGAAATGCAAGGCGAACAAAATTTCCAAAAGCTTGTAAATTTTCAATTATTGATGTACTTTAGATGGAGATGGGGCATGGAAATTTTTGAAGAATTAATTTTTCAATTATTGATGTACGATTGATGGAGATGGGGCATGGAAATTTCTGAAGAATTAATTTTTCAATTATTGATGTACGATAGATGGAGGAAGGGGCATGAAAATTTTTGTCTGAGTAATTTTTTAATTATTGACATGTGACATATAGAAGGTGGACAAAGGTTCCACAACTTATGAATTTTTAATTATTGATGTGCTATAGATAGAGGAAGGGGCATGGAAATTTTTATAGGTGTAATTCTTTAATTATTGATGTATGGTAGATTCAAGGTAGATGAAACTTCCATGAATTTATAATTTTCAATTATTAATATACGATAAATGGAGGAAGCGCATGGAAATTTTTGTAGGAGTAATTTTTTAAGTATTGATGTACGATACATGGAAGGTGGACGAAGCTTCCCGAACTTGTGAATTTTCAATTATTGATGTACAATAGATGGAGGAAGGGGCATGGAAATTTTTTTAGGAGTAATTTTTCAATTATCGATGTACAAAAAATGCAAGGCAAACTAAATTTCCAAAAACTTGTGAATTTTCAATTATTGATGTACTATAGATGGAGATGGGGCATGGAAATTTTTGAAGAATTAATTTTTCAATTATTGATGTACAATAGATGGAGGAAGGGGCATGGAAATTTTTGTATGAGTAATTTTTTAATTATTGATGTGCGACAGACGGAAGGTGGATGAAGCTTCCACGAACTTGTGAATTTTCAATTATTGATGTGCGATAGATGGAGGAAGAGCCATGAAAATTTTGGTACATTGGTTCAAACAAAAGGTTGATGGAGAAGAATGTATTTTTGATACAATTAAATGGTTAGCATGTGGTCCTGAGGTTGATTTCATAACTTAGACTTCATTTGTGATCATTGGTTATACATTTTACACGAAGTCCCTTGATGATAAGAGCACTGTCTAGAATAGTGGGGTTATATTAGTGGCTGAATCTATGCACTTCTCTAGTTCGAAAGATAAGAACCCTAGATTTGTAGCAATATGTTATTATGGGGTTATTGAAGAGATTTGGGTGATTGATTATGTTAAAATTAAATTTCCCATCTTCAAATGCAAGTGGGTTGATGTCAACAATGGTGTGATGATTGATCAATTGAGATTTACATTGGTTGATCTGATTAGTTGAAGTTTTGGAGATGAACATTTTATTTTGGCATATCAAGCGAAACAAGTGTTCTATGTTACCGATCAAGAAAATAAAATGTGGTTTGTAGCTCTCCAAGGAAAAAAAGGTCATTGACATTAATCAGGAAGGTTGTGAATGATTTTCTTGAGACGCCTTCTTTTTCAAGGGGTCAACCAAAATTGAATGAAAAAGATTAAGCGGACAATGAACACAGCACAAGAAACGATCATCATGAAGGGATATGGGAGGATATCCCTTTATAACACTACTTCAAAAGTTAGTTAGCTAAAATAATTATCATGTATATTGTTGTTGGTATATATATAAAACTACTTTTTTTGTTGTCGTTACAGGAAAATGAAGCAAATGAGGTGTCTTAGCTGGGATTGAGCTCAACCTATGAGCATATTAAGTCACAATGGAGAAATAAACACTCTTAGAGGCAATGTGAACTGGTATGCTGTGAATCAATGTTGTTGCAAACTTGTACTGTTTTATTATTTAGAAACTAGAAGAATAACTATTTTTTGCATGCATATTTAAATTCATATAGGATGAAGGCACATGAGGGCCTACTCAAATGCAAAGAGCAGGCTTAATTTATCTGAGTCTGAGTTAAAGGGTCTCTTGCCTATTGTTGATGCTTTTTTTTCCAAGGCCTACTGTTGATGCTAATTCATTTGATTCAGGTGGTTCTAATTTTTAATTTCCATATATGCTACTACTTGTATATCAACAGATATGGGTGAATCTATGTCTACTTGCGTTTTGGATTGTCATGTATGTGATTTGTATAAGATGTTTGTTAAAATGTGTAAGAGAAGAATTTATTTGAATGTCGTTGAAATGACTACTTGCTGAGCGAAATGTAAAATAGGGGAAATGGCTTGCTGGGTAAATCTTTTAAAAGGAACAATTTTTTTTTTAAAAAAAAACTTTTAAGATGGGTTCTATTTAAAACTGGACTTAAAAGTTACTTTTAAGACTGGTTTTTTTTTTTGCCTGCGATTTTAAGACTAGTTTTTAATAGAACTGGTCTTAAAAATTAGAACTTTTAAGACCAGTTATATCTAAAACCGGTCTAAAAATAATTATTTTAAGACCGGTTTCATAAATAACCGGTCTTAAAATTTTTTTTAGATCGGTTCTATAACCGGTCTTGAAAGTAGCAGACTTTTAAGACTGGATGTATCAAGATCCGAACCGGTCTAAAATGTCATTTTTAACTGATCTTAAAACTAATTTTTCCACTAATATATGTAAGGTGGATGAAACTTCCACGAATTTGTAATTTTCAATTATTGATGCATGATAAATGGAGGAAGGGGCATGGAAATTTTTGTAGGAGTAATTTTTCAATTATTGATGTACGACAAATGGAAGGTGGACGAAGCTTCCACGAACTTGTGAATTTTCAATTATTGATGTACGATAGATGGAGGAAGGGCCATGAAAATTTTTGTATGAGTAATTCTTCAATTATTGATGTATGATAGATGCAAGTTGGAGGAAACTTCCATGAATTTGTTAATTTCAATTATTGCTGCGCGATAAATGCAAAAAGGGGCATGGAAATTTTTGTAAGAGTAATATTTTAATTATTGATGTACTACAGATGGAAATTGGACAAGGCTTCCACAATTTGTGAATTTTCAATTATTGATATACCATAGATGAAGGAAAGGGCATGGAAATTTTTGTAGGAGTAATTTTTCAATTATTGATGTATGATAGATGGAAGGTGGACGAAGATTCCACGAATTTATGAATTTTCAATTATTCATGTATGATAGATGGAGGAAGGGGCATGGAAATTTTGACAGGCGTAATTCTTCAATTATTGATGTATGGTAGATGCAAGGTGGATGAAACTTTCACGAATTTGTGAATTTTCAATTATTGATGCATGATAGATGGAGGAAGGGGAATGGATTGCAGGAGTAATTTTTCAATTCCTGATGTACAATAGATTGAAGGTGGATGATGCTTCCTCAAACTTGTGAATTTTCAATTATTGATGTGCGATAGATGGAAAAAGGGGCATGGAAATTTTTGTAGGAGTAATTTTTCAATTGTTGATCAACACTAGATGGAAGCTGGACAAACCTTCCATGAACTTGTGAATTTTCAATTAATGATATTTGATAGATGGAGGAAATGACATGGAAACTTTTGTACGAGTAATTTTTCAATTATTGCTATACATTAGACGAAGAGAGGGGCATGAAAATTTTTGTAAGAGTAATGTTCAATTATTGATTTACAAAAGATGCAAGGTGGATTAAGCTTCCAGGAACTTGTGAATTTTCAATTATTGATGTACGATAGATAGAGGAAGGGGCATGAACATTTTTGTAGGAGTAATTTTTAAATTATCGATGTATAGGAAATGCAAGGTGAACTAAATTTTAAAAAACTTGCGAATTTTCAATTATTGATGTACGATAGATGGAGACGGGGCATGGAAATTTTTGAAGGATTAATTTGTCCATTATTGATGTATGATAGATGGATGAAGGGGTATGGAAATTTTTGTAGAAGTAATTTTTTAATTATTGATGTACGATAGATTGAAGCTAGATGAACATTCCATGAACTTGAAAATTTTCAATTATTGATATTCGATAGATGGAGGAAATAGCATGGAAACTTTTGTAGGAGTAATTTTTCAATTATTGGTGTATGACAGATGGAAGGTGGATGAAGCTTCCACGAACTTGTGAATTTTTTATTATTAATGTATGATAGATAGAGGAAGAGGCATGGAAAGTTTTGTAAGTTTAATTTTTCAATTATTGATGTACGATAGATTCAAGGTGGACGAAGCATCCACGAACTTGTGAATTTTCATATATTGAAGTACGATAGATGGAGGAAGGGTCGTAGAATTTTTATAGGAGTAATTTTTCAATTATTGATGTACGATAGATGGTGGAAGGGTAATGGAAATTTTTGTATGAGTAATTTTTCAATTATTGATGTTCGATAGAAAGAGGAAAGGGCATGGAACTATTTGTCTAAGTAATTTTTCAATTATTGATGTACTGGAAATGCAAGGCGAACTAAGTTTCAACAAACTTCTGAATATTCAATTATTGATGTACGATAGATGGAGATAGGGCATGAAAATTTTTGAAGGAGTAATTTTTCAATTATTGATGTATGATAGATGGAGGAAGGGGCATGGAAATATTTTTGGGAGTAATTTTTCAATTATTGATGTACGGGAAATGCAAGGCGAACTAAGTTTCCACAAACTTCTGAATATTCAATTATTGATGTAAAATAGATGGAGATAGGGCATGGAAATTTTTGAAGGAGTAATTTTTCAATTATTGATCTACGATAGATTGAAGGTGGATGAAGCTTCCAAGAACTAGTGAATTTTAGATTATTGATGTACGATAGATGGAGGCAGGGGCATGGAAATTTTGTAGGTGGAATTTTTCAATTATTGTTGTACGATTGATGCAAGGTGGACAAGGCTTCCACAACTTGTGAATTTTCAATTATTGATGTACGATAAATGGAGGAAGGGTCGTGGAAATTTTTGTAGGAGTAATTTTTCAATTATTGATGTATGATAGATGGAGGAAGGAGCATAGAAATTTTTGTAGGACTAATATTCAATTATTGATGTACGGGAAAAGGCGAACTAAGTTTCCACAAACTTGTGAATTTTCATTTATTGATGTAGAAAGATGGAGATGGGGCATGAAAATTTTTCAAGGAGTGATTTTTCAATTATTGATATATGATAGACAGAGGAAGGGGTATGAAAAAAATTTTCAATAATTGATGTATGACAGATGGAAGGTGGACGAAGCTTCCACAACTAATGAATTTTCAAGTATTGATATATTATAGATGGAGGAAAGGGCATGGAAATTTTTGTAGGTTTAATTTTTCAATTATTGATGTACGATAGATGGAAGGTGGACGAAGCTTCCACGGACTTGTGAATTTTCAATTATTGATGTACTATAGATGGAGGAAGGGGCATGGAAATTTTTGAAGTAGTAATTCTTTAATTATTGATGTATGATAGTTACAAGGTGGATGAAACTTTGACGAATTTGTGAATTTTAAATTATTGATGCATGATAGATGGAGGAAGGGGCATGGAAATATTTGTAGACGTAATATTTCAATTAATGATGTACAATAGATTTAAGGTGGACGAAGCTTTCATGAACTTGTGAATTTTTTATTATGGATGTACAATTGACGGAGGTAGGGGCAGAAACAATTTTGTAGGTGTAATTTTTCAATTATTGATGTATCATAGATGCAAGGTGGACGAAGCTTCCACAAACTCTTGAATTTTCAACTATTGATGTATGTTAGATGAAGGAAGGGTAATGGAAATTTTTGCAGAAGTAATTTTTCAATTATTGATGTACGATAGATGGTGAAAGGGTCATGGAAATTTTTGTAGGATTAATGTTTCATTTATTGATCTACGACAGAAGGTGGAAGGGGCATGGAAATTTTTGTAGGAGTAATTTTTCAATTATTGATGTACGATAGAAGCAAGGTGAATGAAACTTCCACGAATTTGTGAATTTTCAATTATTGATGCATGATAGATGGAGGAAGGGGCATCAAAATTTTTGTAGAAGTAATTTTTCAATTATTGATGTATGATAGATTGAAGGTGGATGAAGCTTGCAAGAACTTATGAATTTTCGATTATTGATGTACGATAGATAGAGGTAGGGGCATGGAAAATTTTGTAGGTGTAATTTTTCAATTATTGATGTATGATTGATGCAAGGTGGACGAAACTTCCTCGAACTTGTGAATTTTCAACTATTGATGTACTATAGATGGAAGAAGGTGCAACGAAATTTTTGTAGGAGTAATTCTTCAATTATTGATGTATGATAGATGCAAAGTGGATGAAACTTCCACGAATTTGTAATTTGAAATTATTAATCTACGATAAATGGAGGAAGCGCATGGAAATTATTGTTGGAGTAATTTTTCAATTATTGAGGTACGACATATGGAAGGTGGACAAAGCTTCCACAAACTTATGAATTTTCAATTATTGATGTGAATAGATGGAGGAAGGGGCATTGAAAATTTTGTAGGAGTAATTCTTGAATTATTGATGTATGATAGATGCAAGGTGCATGAAACTTCCATGAATTTGTTAATTTTCAATTATTGATTCACGATAAATGGAGGAAGGAGCATTGAAATTTTTGTAGGAGTTATTTTTTAATTATTGATGTACGACAGATGGAAGGTAGATTAAGCTTCCACGAACTTGAGAATTTTCAATTATTGATGTACGATAGATGGAGGAAGGGGCATGGAAATTTTTGGAAGAGTAATTCTTCAATTATTGATATTGATGTCTGATAGTTGCTAGGTGGATGAAACTTCGACGAATTTTTGAATTTTCAATTATTGATGCATGATAGATAGAGGAAGGGGCATGGAAATTTTTGTAAGAGTAATTTTTCAATTGTTGATGTATGATAGATTGAAGGTGGATAAAGCTTCTACGAACTTGTAAATTTTCATATATTGATGTGTGATAGATGGAAGAAGGGGCATGGAAATTTTTGTAAGTGTAATTTTTCAATTATTGATGTACAATAGATGGATGGTGAACAAACCTTCTATGAACATGTGGATTTTCAATTTTTGATGTACAATAGAGGGAGGAAGGGGCATGGAAATTTTTGTAGAACTAATTTTTTAATTATTGATGTACGATAGGTGCAAGGTGGATGAAGTTCCACGAATTTGTGAATTTCCAAATATAAACTAATAGATATGTAATGATATGCAATATATATTATGATTTAATAATTTATTTAGTTTTCTCATTCTAAAAAAAAGTCAATGGGCGGACCAGAGGCAGTAATAAGCTATTGTGGCATACTTGTAAAATTTTCAATTAATGATTTTTGATTAGATGGTGGATGGTGCATGGAGTTTCCACATACTTATTGTTATGTTGTTTTTTTTTAAAAAAAAAAAAAGGGAAGAAGCTCAAGGACCAATCTTTACTCTTCCAACAGGGGTCTGTGCTTGAGCTAAGACAAGGCTTGAAGAGAAGGCTTATTGGCATATAGCAATGTTATCCCATCCTCATCCACATTTTTCTTTTCTTTGATCTTCAATTTCAAATCCTTCTTCCCTCAATATTCATGATTTCTCTCTCTCTCTCTCTCTCTCTCTCTCTCTCTCTCTCTCTCTCTCTATTTTTTTTCAATATCATGTTAATGCTCTTCGGGAACTAGCTAGCTAGCAGTTTGATTGGCATTCAACTATTGAATCTAAAGCAGTTATAGCCAACTTTATTACAGATGCAAAACTCATTGTGAGTTGAGTTATACAACTTATATTTTTATTAATTAATTGTTTGTCATGACACCAGCCAAGGTCATAAGATTTTGAAATCAACAGAATAATGGGAAGCAAGCATTGATTCATGCTTCCCCCGTCATCTTTTTTTAGTTTGTTGCTTTTGAAACAATACCTATGTTTGTTTTCATATGCTCAAGGCAGAGTTGGCTTCTTTCCCTCACCTTTCTCCTGTACTCCTTTTTTCCCCTTAATCATCATTAGATTAAAATTTTGATAGTCATAATTTAACATTTTATCAAAATACATTGTGAAATTTAAACGGTTAAAATTTGATTTGAACAATTTACAATTAAAGTGAAAAAGATAGAAAGAAAATATATTCTATAATAATAGCAATAATATATGTAACCCCCTGCCTTAATTACTGTAATTATTATTCGATAATGCATAATAAAAAGGGGTTTGAGACCGTCGGATAGTTCAAAACGTATTAAATTACCTACCAAGCAGTAGGACCTTACAAAATTTTTAAAACTTCTTTCCTACCCGGGTCTCGTTTTCAATTACCGAATATAATCACCTGTGCAGTTAATTTACATTCACATATATCAGAGTTCGTAATTTAAACCCCGGCAACCCCCGGGTTCATCTATATATATATAGAGTTTCAAATTCCACGTAGGGGATTACAAACCAAAATATCCACACTATTTACATCTCAAAATGTCATACAATAATCCCTATCCAAAATGATTAACCAACAAAAGCCATCCTAATGTCCCTAGGAAGCTCTAACCGCTCCGGGTCACACGCTTCTCCTTAGAGCCAGTCGCCCTGTCTGAAAGGTTAGTTCAAAGGAAAGAATGAGATTCAAAAGAATCCCAGTAGTAACTAAACATTTATACCACACATAAGCACATAACATGTAAGCAAATCATCATGCAGCGGCAGCACATATCACACTCCACCCTCATCCCCTTTCTCCGCCGGGAAGGCACACAGCCCTAACCCGAACCGTTGTTAGCTACTCAGGGACTATTGGCGTGGCAGTGTATACATATAGCCTTATAGCCCATACAGCTATCCGGCTCTCACAAATGGCCCGTCGGCCTCACATATAGCCTTTCGGCTCACATATCACATATATCACACTTCATCCTCATCCCCTTTCTCCGCCGGGAAGGCATACTGCCTAAACCCGAACCGTTGTTAGCTACTCAGGGACTATTGGAATGACAGTGCTAACACAAATCCACAAAGGTCGCAGCATACAAATCCATTTCCAATCGACGATAAAACACACATGCAATGCATCATATTTGGTACAAAGGAAAAGTCACTACCTGATCCCTTCCTGATGTCTCTGGGCACAGCAGGCTCACGAGGATAGCAGATGTCAAATCCTATAATCAAATAGGGACATTTGGTTAATTTCCTTTTCCAAGTTCTTAATTCAATAACACTCTAAGTTGGTATTCATTTGGACTCTTTAGATGGCCATTAAATGCCTAAACATATGCCTAAAGGGTTGGGTTAACTATCCCCAAAGATCCCCCTTTAGAAGGCTAACTTCTGCTTTTTTGTCTCTTCACTCGAGCACAGAAGGCCGTGCTCGAGCATGACTCCCGCTCTCACTCGAGCACACATGCGAGTGACCTCCAGCGAGTGCTTGCCCGAGAGCAAACTTCACTACAATTCCACACTCTCACTCGAGCACAAGAGGCTGTGCTCGAGCAGAGACCTCGCCAGCACCCGAGCACCACGGAAGTGAGGCTTGCGAGTGACGACCCGAGAGCATCTCTCAACATCTTCCTCCACATTTACTCGAACACAAACACCTGTGCTCGAGCACAGATCCTCAATGCTCGCGAGCACAAGGAAGTGCGGTCCCGCGAGTGTCCACCCGAGAGCAACTCCACTCCCAGGCAACAGATTCACTCGAGCACCACTCCAGTGCTCGAGTGATCTCCCAATGCTTGCTCCCAATACTCGCGAGTGCCAGCGCACTCTTGGTAACCAACCACGAGTGATCACCCGAGACGCTCACCCCCAGTGATTTCAGGCACCCTCACTCGAGCACAACATGCTCACTCGCGAGCACATTCATCCTGTGCTCGAGTGAGTTCTTCCCTCACTCGAGAAATCACCTCAGAAACCAGATCGCAGCAACTGGTAAACTTCTCCAAAATCCACCAAATGGACTCTAAGGGTTCTTAAACTTGTCTCAAAGCTCATTATCACTCATTTCAACACAAGGAACCCATTGGCAACCACAGCCAACCCAAATTCAACTCCTTCAACACATTCTCTCTCTAAATCATCAAATCACTCAAAACCTCCTTCTAACAACTTCCCTTATTCAACTTCAAATCAAATTCTAATCACTCCCAAATGTCAAAACTGACCAAATGAACAGTGACCCACTAATCCAAGCCTACCCTTTAATTAACATCATGGTTAGGTCAAATTTCCAGAATTCTTATTGATTAGGTAAACATCTTGACATATATATCAAAATGTATCATAAACCTACCTCTTTAACTTGCTGAAATCAACACCTTGATTCCACCAACGTTCAGATTTGTCCCACAATCAAACACCACCAATGGAAATTCTGAAATCATAGAAATAATGCTCTTGACCTCTTGATCAATATTAATGAAGGGTAGCTAAGCATATAAGATCATTTACCTTAACCAAATTCAAACCCTTACTTCCTCTTTCTTGCTTACACCGCCGGAAATGGAAGAAAATGGAGAGAGAATAGTGATGATCATTTCCTTCCCTTCCTCCCATGCACTTGGCCGACTAAGAGGGAGAGAGAAAGAGTTTGAAAATGTTGACTCATCTAATGGCTCTCATTTGGACACTTGTCACCATCTCATTCTTCCTCTTATGAGTTTATATAAACTCCTCCACACAAGATTCCACCCCTTGATCTTCCAATCTCAACCCTTGATCTTGATTACCAAAGGGTTTTCTCATCAATAACTAACCAGACAGTTGGTAAATTTACCGTTTTACCCCTGTTTAGCACAATACTTATTAAATCATGAATAATGATCTTATTATCACATTACACAACATAAACTTCAAATATGATTAATTAACATTAATTACATCATTTGAAGTCATAATTCCTTGATTAAAATCCAGGATGTTACAATTCTCCCCCCGACAATTTAATTTCGTCCTCAAAATTGTTACACTACTTAAGCCATAAACGCCGGATATCTTCTTCGCATATCTTCCTCCGCTTCCCAAGTTGCTTCCCTCGAAGTCATTCCCTTCCAGATCACTTTCACATATGGAATGCTCCTGTGTCTGAGCCGTCGCTCCTCTCGATCAATAACTTGCTCTGGCTCCACTGCATATGTGAAATTGTCTTGAATCTCGACATCTTCATACTCAATGATATGAGATGGATCCGGTTGGTACTTTTTCAATTGAGAAACGTGGAATACATCATGAAGTCTGCTCAAGCTCGGAGGTAGAGCTACTCGGTAAGCAACAGGCCCAATCCTCTCAAAGATTTCAAAAGGACCTATGTATCTTGGGCTTAACTTCTTTCTCTTGATCGCTCGCCCAACGCCCGTGACAGGAGATACTCTCAGAAAAATGTGATCTCCAACCTCAAATTCTAGAGGTCGTCTTCTCTTGTCAGCGTAGCTTTTCTGTCGACTCTGCGCTGCAAGTAACCTCTTCCGAATAATCTGAATCTGTGCTGAGGTCTGATCAACAAGATCCGGTCCATAAAGTTTCCTCTCGGATAGTTCGTTCCAGCACAATGGTGATTGACACCGTCTTCCATACAACGCTTCATATGGAGCCATCTGAATGCTCGCATGATAGCTATTGTTGTAGGCGAATTCCGCAAGTGGAAGAAAGCGATCCCAGCTTCCTTTAAAGTCGAGAACACAGGCTCGCAACATGTCTTCCAGTGTCTGGATTGTTCTCTCTGACTGTCCATCCGTCTGTGGATGATAAGCCGTACTGAACCTCAACTGAGTTCCCAAGGCTTCATGCAACGCTTTCCAGAATCTAGAAGTAAATCGAGGATCTCGATCAGAAATGATATTCTTCGGTGTACCATGGAGCTTCACAATCTCACGAATGTAAATCTCTGCTAGTTTATCAGGAGAATAACCAGCATTGATCGGTATGAAGTGGGCTGACTTCGTTAGTCGATCCACAATAACTCAGATCGCATCATAGTTTCTGATCTTGGACAAGCCCACAACCAAATCCATGGTCACACTTTCCCATTTCCATTCCGGAATCTCTGGGCTCTGGAGTAATCCAGGTGGTCTCTGGTGCTCAATCTTCACTTTCTGACAAGTGAGGCATCTCGCCACATACTTTGTCACATCACTCTTCAAACCCGGCCACCAATATACCGATTTCAGGTTATGGTACATCTTGGTCATACCAGGATGAAGGGTGTATCGGCTCTTATGCGCCTCATCCAGAATCTTCTGCCTCAATTCCGCCTTAAGTGGAACACAAACTCTTTTTTTGGTAGCGTACTAATCCACGAGGCGATAGGTCATAACCTGGGACTTCTCCCCGTTCAATTCGAGTCAAATTGCGCTGTATCCAGTCATCTTGCCCCTGGGCTTCTTCAATCTCAGTTCTTAGATCATTTTCCTCTTGAGAAACAATGTAGTTAGCACAGATGATCTGGTTTGTCAAATTCAAATCACGAAAATCTTCAATTAATTTCTTCTCTCGTATCATCATAGCTGCAGCGAGCACGGTCTTTCGACTAAGAGCATCAGCGACTACATTGGCTTTACCTGGATGATATTTGATTTCCAGGTTGTAGTCCTTAAGCAATTCCATCCAGCGACGTTGTCTCATGTTCAGTTCTTTTTGATCATACAAGTATTTAAGGCTCTTGTGGTCGCAGTACAGTTCTACAGTCACACCATACAGGTAATGACGCCAAATCTTCAAAGCAAACACAATGGCCGCAAGCTCCAGATCATGAGTGGGATAGTTCAATTCATGAGGCCTGAGCTGTCGAGAGGCGTAGGCCACCACACGTCCCTGCTGCATAAGGACACACCCTAATCCCTGCCCACTGGCATCAGAGTACACAACATATGTCGTACTGGGATCGGGCAAAATCAACACTGGTGCCGTAGTCAACCTCTCCTTCAGCTCCATAAAACATTTTTCACATTTCTCATCCCACACAAACGGCTGATCCTTTCTCGTGAGCCTGGTCATTGGTAACGCAATACGGGAGAAATTCTGGATGAATCTCCGGTAGTACCCGGCAAGACCCAGAAAACTGCGTACCTCTGCCACAGATTCTGGCCTCTTCCAGTCCAGTACTGCTTCCACTTTACTGGGATCCACAGAGACCCCTTCTTGCGAGATAACATGGCCGAGGAATCTCACCTCCGATAGCCAAAACTCGCACTTACTCAATTTAGCATATAGTTGCTTCTCGCGCAAAATATTCAACACAACTCTCAGATGATGCTCATGTTCCTCCATACTCTTGGAATATATCAGAATGTCATCGATAAACACAACAACAAACTGATCCAGATACTGTCGAAAGATACGGTTCATGTAGTCCATGAAAACCGCAGGTGCGTTGGTTAGCCCAAATGGCATCACCAGAAACTCATAATGACCATACCGGGTCCTGAAAGCAGTTTTTGGAACAGCTTCTGCTTTCACTCGCAGCTGATGATACCCTGACCTTAGATCAATCTTCGAGAATACACACGATCTAGATAACTGATCTAAAAGGTCGTCAATTCGAGGAAGTGGGTATTTGTTCTTGATAGTAACTTTGTTCAGCTCTCTGTAGTCGATACATAAACGAAGACTCCCATCTTTCTTCTTTACAAACAACACTGGAGCTCCCCAAGGCGACACACTGGGTCTGATGAACCCTTTCTCAAGCAAATCTTCTATTTGTTTCTTTAACTCCGCCATCTCATTTGGGGCCATACGATATGGGGCCTTTGAAATAGAACCAGCTCCAGGCGTGATATCAATTGGAAATTGAACTTCCCTCAGAGGAGGCAATCCGCTAAGATCATCCGGAAACACCTCAGGAAATTCATTTACCACGGGTATATTACTCAAGGTTTCACCAGTTTCCCCCTGAACGGAGAAGAATACCATATACCCCTGGCAACCCTTCTCAATATACTTCTCAGCTTTAGCCGTAGAAAGGAAATTCATACTCGCATTCACAACCTCAGCCCTCTGAGAAACAGGATATACTATCCTCTTGTTCCCACAATCAAGTAACACGTTGTTTGCCGTTAACCAATCAAAACCCAAGATGATTTCCAATTGGTAAAGCGGTAGACAAATCAGGTCTATAACAGACTGGTGCCCTTCCACAGATATAACACAATTCAGGCAAACTTCTGTGGTCAAGGCCTTAACACCCATCGGAGTTGACACTACCAAATCGAATGGTAACTTATGCACATGCATACCCAGGCGTTTCACACAATCATACGCAATGAAGGAATGACTGGCACCTGAGTCGAACAGTGCTTGTAATAGATAGCCATTTAGAGAGATTTTACCTTGTATTAACTCAGGAGATCTACGGGCCTCCTCGTGGGTCATTGCAAACACTCGACCCTGTGTCTTCAGCCTCTGTTCGGCTCTCGGTTGCTGACAATCCTTAGCAAAATGTCCTGACCGCTTGCAGTTGAAACAAACCATCTCTCCCTGACAGTTTTTCCCATAATATGATTTGTTGCAACGACGACATTTCTCCTCAGTCACAAATCTCTGAGACTCACGACCCTTAGGCTGATAGGGCTTTTTGTCACCACTCCTGTATGAAGAAGATCCCTGGCCTTTCCGCTTCTGAGCGGCATTACCCTTACTGGGTTCACTGCGGTGGCTAGTAACTCCGGCAGGATACAACTCTCTCAAGTTATTCTCCGTAATCCTGCACTGTTCCACCGCCTTGTTGAACTTAGTAAATTGATGAGTAGCCAGGCGCTTCCTCAACTTCCGCCTCAGACCGCGAATAAGCATATCAGAACTCCATTCTTCTTCATCCTTAAACCGGAGATAGGAGGAGTATCGAGCCAACCGAACAAAACGGGACAAATAATCGTCAAAGCTCTCTGTGTCCCCTTGCCTGATATTAAGAAATTCTGTTTCCTTCTCCAGCCGCACTGATTTGGGAAAGTACTTCTCGTTGAACTCTTGTTGGAACAGCTCCCAAGTCAATGGCGTCTTATTACTCTTCAATGTTGAGGCGATATTCCGCCACCAACGATCCGCATCACCCTCTAGTTTGTAGACTGCCAACCGTGGCTTTACATCGTCTGGACAACAAAGTACTTCAAATATTTTCTCCAGCCGGTACAACCAGTCTTCAGCCGCTTGTGGGTCAAACCTTCCTCTGAATGCCGGAGGCAGATGCTTACAGAATCTGGTGACCCAATACTGCAAATCTCTTTCCTCTCTGAGTGGCATTCCATGTGACTCTCGATTCAGAGCAACATGGGGTGGGGACTTCTGAGGTCGTGTTGACCCCTCAGCAGTATCTTCAGGTCGGGTCTCCTCTTGAGTTTCTTCCGTAGTAGACTGAGCCGGAACTTCCCTATTCTTCGCCTTCTCAGCTCTGAGCTCTTCTCTTAGCTCAGTTATCATATCCCGCTGATCCTTGATTAGACCCATTAGCTCATGCATTGGATCTGGTGGATTTTCATTATCAACCTCCACCACAGGGTCCGCACGCGGAATTTTGGGGCGTCCTCTAGTCTTCTTCATTCTACAAATAGCTTACCCCATTAATTCAACAAAAATGGTATGCACCTATAGTCACAAGCTTATAAATATCCACATCAATAAAACATATGTGTGCATACACCACAATCATTCACAGATACTCTTATATCCCTAAAACCAACTAAGGGATCTATCCTAGCAACCTCTACCCTTGCCAGGAACTACAGCTCTGATACCAAAATGTAACCCCCTGTCTTAATTACTGTAATTATTATTCGATAATGCATAATAAAAAGGGGTTTGAGACCGTCGGATAGTTCAAAACGTATTAAATTACCTACCAAGCAGTAGGACCTTACAAAATTTTTAAAACTTCTTTCCTACCCGGGTCTCGTTTTCAATTACCGAATATAATCACCTGTGCAGTTAATTTACATTCACATATATCAGAGTTCGTAATTTAAACCCCGGCAACCCCCGGGTTCATCTATATATATATAGAGTTTCAAATTCCACGTAGGGGATTACAAACCAAAATATCCACACTATTTACATCTCAAAATGTCATACAATAATCCCTATCCAAAATGATTAACCAACAAAAGCCATCCTAATGTCCCTAGGAAGCTCTAACCGCTCTGGGTCACACGCTTCTCCTTAGAGCCAGTCGCCCTGTCTGAAAGGTTAGTTCAAAGGAAAGAATGAGATTCAAAAGAATCCCAGTAGTAACTAAACATTTATACCACACATAAGCACATAACATGTAAGCAAATCATCATGCAGCAGCAGCACATATCACACTCCACCCTCATCCCCTTTCTCCGCCGGGAAGGCACACAGCCCTAACCCGAACCGTTGTTAGCTACTCAGGGACTATTGGCGTGGCAGTGTATACATATAGCCTTATAGCCCATACAGCTATCCGGCTCTCACAAATGGCCCGTCGGCCTCACATATAGCCTTCCGGCTCACATATCACATATATCACACTTCATCCTCATCCCCTTTCTCCACCGGGAAGGCACACTGCCTAAACCCGAACCGTTGTTAGCTACTCAGGGACTATTGGAATGACAGTGCTAACACAAATCCACAAAGGTCGCAGCATACAAATCCATTTCCAATCGACGATAAAACACACATGCAATGCATCATATTTGGTACAAAGGAAAAGTCACTACCTGATCCCTTCCTGATGTCTCTGGGCACAGCAGGCTCACGAGGATAGCAGATGTCAAATCCTATAATCAAATAGGGACATTTGGTTAATTTCCTTTTCCAAGTTCTTAATTCAATAACACTCTAAGTTGGTATTCATTTGGACTCTTTAGATGGCCATTAAATGCCTAAACATATGCCTAAAGGGTTGGGTTAACTATCCCCAAAGATCCCCCTTTAGAAGGCTAACTTCTGCTTTTTGGTCTCTTCACTCGAGCACAGAAGGTCGTGCTCGAGCATGACTCCCGCTCTCACTCGAGCACACATGCGAGTGACCTCCAGCGAGTGCTTGCCCGAGAGCAAACTTCACTACAATTCCACACTCTCACTCGAGCACAAGAGGCTGTGCTCGAGCAGAGACCTCGCCAGCACCCGAGCACCACGGAAGTGAGGCTTGCGAGTGACGACCCGAGAGCATCTCTCAACATCTTCCTCCACATTTACTCGAACACAAACACCTGTGCTCGAGCACAGATCCTCAATGCTCGCGAGCACAAGGAAGTGCGGTCCCGCGAGTGTCCACCCGAGAGCAACTCCACTCCCAGGCAACAGATTCACTCGAGCACCACTCCAGTGCTCGAGTGATCTCCCAATGCTTGCTCCCAATACTCGCGAGTGCCAGCGCACTCTTGGTAACCAACCACGAGTGATCACCCGAGACGCTCACCCCCAGTGATTTCAGGCACCCTCACTCGAGCACAACATGCTCACTCGCGAGCACATTCATCCTGTGCTCGAGTGAGTTCTTCCCTCACTCGAGAAATCACCTCAGAAACCAGATCGCAGCAACTGGTAAACTTCTCCAAAATCCACCAAATGGACTCTAAGGGTTCTTAAACTTGTCTCAAAGCTCATTATCACTCATTTCAACACAAGGAACCCATTGGCAACCACAGCCAACCCAAATTCAACTCCTTCAACACATTATCTCTCTAAATCATCAAATCACTCAAAACCTCCTTCTAACAACTTCCCTTATTCAACTTCAAATCAAATTCTAATCACTCCCAAATGTCAAAACTGACCAAATGAACAGTGACCCACTAATCCAAGCCTACCCTTTAATTAACATCATGGTTAGGTCAAATTTCCAGAATTCTTATTGATTAGGTAAACATCTTGACATATATATCAAAATGTATCATAAACCTACCTCTTTAACTTGCTGAAATCAACACCTTGATTCCACCAACGTTCAGATTTGTCCCACAATCAAACACCACCAATGGAAATTCTGAAATCATAGAAATAATGCTCTTAACCTCTTGATCAATATTAATGAAGGGTAGCTAAGCATATAAGATCATTTACCTTAACCAAATTCAAACCCTTACTTCCTCTATCTTGCTTACACCGCCGGAAATGGAAGAAAATGGAGAGAGAATAGTGATGATCATTTCCTTCCCTTCCTCCCATGCACTTGGCCGACTAAGAGGGAGAGAGAAAGAGTTTGAAAATGTTGACTCATCTAATGGCTCTCATTTGGACACTTGTCACCATCTCATTCTTCCTCTTATGAGTTTATATAAACTCCTCCACACAAGATTCCACCCCTTGATCTTCCAATCTCAACCCTTGATCTTGATTACCAAAGGGTTTTCTCATCAATAACTAACCAGACAGTTGGTAAATTTACCGTTTTACCCCTGTTTAGCACAATACTTATTAAATCATGAATAATGATCTTATTATCACATTACACAACATAAACTTCAAATATGATTAATTAACATTAATTACATCATTTGAAGTCATAATTCCTTGATTAAAATCCAGGATGTTACAATATACATCTCTTCAGATCAGATTTTGACCATTTAAATTTATATATGTATTTTTTAAGAAACAATTATAATAATATTTTTATAATATGTTAAATATTAATGGTTGAATTTTTTAATCCAATGATAATGAAGAGAAAAGAAGAGTAAAAGAGGCATAAAAGAGGGAGAGAAGTCAACTACAATTACCCTTGGTCATAGTAAGTAAATCTTTTAATTTTATATTCAACTTAAAATATCTTTAAATTTTAGACTAGTTTTGCTCTTACTTTTATAAATTTCGAAAAAAGGAATAAAATATTATGTAATAAGCTAATACTACTTAGGATTATTGTTATACTTAAATGATAGGTACAAAAAATATAAGGAAGAATTAATATAAAGGTTTTTATAATTTCCCTTAGTTGTAAATCAAGTCATTACACGATTTAAGAAAATTTTTAAAATTAGTTAAAAATAATGTCTTGAAAATAAATTTTTTTTGCCAAGTATGCCCTTATTTATAAATAGGCAAGTAAGAAAGAGAATAAGAATAAGTATAAGTATCATCAACCTTTAAATTAATACAATAGATATAATTAGACTAAAATTCATTAACTATCCCTCTGTTTTACTAACTTACACAGACCTCACATCTACTTTGAAAATGTATATAGACTTCCCTTAAAATTAAAATGCATGTTACAAAAATCTCCCTCAAATATTTGAGATTCCATTTCCATTCACCCAACTATTAGTTGACCATTAAGTTTGACTATTAAACATTTGCTTTGACCAAAATAACCCTCTTTAACAAATGAATAAACATTTAGATTTGCATAAAAATAATTTTTATACAAAAAATAATAATTCTAATATATATGTTCAAAATTTCCAATATATTATAAAATTTATTAATTTTTACTATATTATAAAATTTTAAATTTTTATCATATTTATTGAAACTTATTTATTTATTATTCTTTTAAATGACTAAAAATATATTTCTTTCATATTCTTTTGCCACGACACCATGATTGATTCACCATATGTTATTAATAATTTAAATTTCAGACATTATATAACTTATATAAATTTTAAATTTTTAAATACATTTTTTCACAAAAATTTATAATAAACACATTTATTTAAGTATGCATCTATTAAAAAAATTAATCATATTTTTAATTAAGTTTTATATGTTTGTGTTAATTAAATTAATTAAGTCTTTATCTCAATATGAAAAAATTTTATAGATAGCTATCTGCAAAAGTAAAAAATAAATTAAGAAAAAGAAAAGAAAACTCTGAAATTGTTTAAAAAAATTCTAGCCAAAATTAAAGAATTAGTAATGATGAAGGATAAATTAGTAAATAAAATTTATTTTAATATAATTTTTGATTAAAAAATAAAAATCTTTAACGGATTTAACGATTTGGATTTAAGTAGTGTATATTTTCAAAATTGGGGGCCCATATAATTAAGGAAGAATACGAGGTTAGAGCATTTTACTTTTATAATTAATAAGGGGTGAAAATAGAAAATAAAAACTCATTAATTGTTGAGACAACTTTTGTTGGGATCTTATAAAAATGATAAAGATAATTCAAATTTTGGACTCTTATAAAAAGAAACATAAGGAATACCAATAAATGGCGATGTGGGGATTATGCCATCGTGTAATCTGCATGATATTATGTTATCACCATATATTTTAACGTAGTCAAAATATCTCAAATGTACGTTAATGCTTGTTACTTGACTTGGGATGGATGCAGGAAAATACTTTGATTTTTATATTTCCTCTCCCAAGATGATGTTAAAGAGAGATAACTCTCCTTTGTGGGCTGATGTGTCCTGTCCTTCCCCCACTGTAGTACTAGGAAAACGGGCCAGCCTTTCACGAGCTAGAGCCTAAATGGGCCGGTCTTGGCCCATTTAGGCCTGAGTCTAAAAAAAGGTACATCTTTTGGCGGCTCAGCCCGTTTAGTGGCCTGCGAGCTTCAGGTATGTTTAGCACCTTTGGACTTCCTATATGCTTGCTTGAAAACTTAAATAACTAATTTAAAACATAAATATTATTAAAACTAGTTAAAACATCAAACATTATCCGTGTTTAACAAACTAAACTATTTTAGAACAAACTAAAACCAGAACCATAAAATGATGGATAATTCATAATTATGTACAAAACAAAAAAAGAAATGCTGAGCAAATATCAACGGAATAGTACATAAATCAAAATCACATTTGAATGACAAAAGCCTAATCATTCATTGACACATTGCTGAATTCAAGTTTTGATAGAAATTACTTTCATTGACCTGCAAGCAAAGCTGCAAAAGCTAAATGAAATGATACAGGGACCAACCAAGCTTCATGGCAGGCCTAGAGTTTTGATGCAGTCATTGGCCATGGTTAGAAATTGAATGTGCAGCGTTAGGAAACAAATTTCAATTCAAATTTCAAAGCTAAGATTAAACTTCCGCATATGGAGGGTAATCTCAAACGACATTAATTAATGGAAGAAAATCTCTGAACATGTGTTTTTTCTCTACTAAGGTAAAGCTAAGTATGATGTTGAACATGTTTTGTTTTTTTTTTTTTACTAATGAGGTAAAGCATGAAAGCACTAAACAAACAAGATTACAAAGAGTAAACATTTTGGAAGTAGACCTTCAAATTAAGGTCGATAGATCAAAAGATTAATAGATTAACTAGTACCAAACAAAAGCACAAAGGCAAGACAGAGATGGTAATCATACTTGAGACTGAGGGTGAGACAGAGCAAGATGGAGATCGGACATAGACAGAGAAGTAGCAGAAGCAGAGAGTCGGAGAAGCAGAGTCTCAGACACAGACGGCAAGATGCCAATTTAGAGTGAGTGATAGCCGAGATGTGTATCTAAGTCCTCAGAGGTGATGGTGAGAGATCCAGATGCCCAGATTGAGTGAGGTCGTGGTCATCTAGTCAAGACTCGAGCAAGTTGGTCGATAGTCAACCTTAGGGAGTTAGGGTCTTCAAAATCGAACTTCAACCTTGAAGAATGAAGGAGTCTAATTTTTGGCTATGACTGTGAAACTCTATGACAATGGTTGTGAGGTGTGTGTGCGCGCTGTGCTGTCCAATCGGCGAAGGTGATCCGTAACTCATGAGGGAGAGGGACTGAGGGTTAGGTTAATTGGTTAAGTCATAAGTGTGTGTGTTATGTTCCAAACCCCAAAGCCAGTTAGCCTTATTTAAAAACAAAATTAAAGGGCTTAAAAGGGCTAGCTCTGCAGGGGGCCCTACAGGATTAGCCCTTGTAGGCTTGACTCCTTCTAGAGGATCTAAATTATAAGCCCGAGCCTTGACGGGTTCGTCCTGATTTTCCAAATCTACCCTATTGAGATGTTGTAAGAGGCAAATGAGTCCGTGCTGATAACTAACGATGGCATTTTTCTTCGGAACCAACTTTTATTGGCTTGTCTCCCTCCATGTGTTCATATGAAGATTCGTCTCACAATTTGTTCCCTTCTTTTATCATCCCCGTGCTGTTAACAGACCAAAATAAGACCAGATGGAGTATTTTTAGAACCATATTTCGTACTATGTGGGTAAGTTTGAGGTGGATATAGATGCATACATAGACATTGATTGTTTGATTTCATCATAAATAATTACTGGGAATTGCAAATCTACTCTCCTTGATCCTATTTATAGGGGAGGGGGAAGGAAATTTTTTGTTCGTATTTATAAAGTACGCACCTTGGTAAATTTTTCATGTGGATGTACATATTTGCTATTCATTTATTATTGTGTTGACTTTGTTCTCATGGGGTGTAATTTATATTAGATAGAGATAAAGTTGAAAAGTTCTTGAATTTTATGACAAAGTTAATGAAGTTTACGATTTTTCTTGGTCTATGTGATACATATTAAAAATGTCTTATAAACAAGACCATATAGAAGTACTCCCTTATTATAAGCTTTAAATTTGTGAATAGATGTGTCTCAAAATATAAGCTTCACTTTATACTTTTATAAACGTCTATTGTGTTTTTTCCCAACTTTACGCCATTTGACCATGCATATTGTATTTATTCCCTTTCACTTATCTTCTTTACACATAAGGGCATACTTAGAAAAATAATACATATTAATTACCTTTAACTACTTTCTTAATTAACACAATTTGGTTAGTTAAGCTTATAATAGGAGATCGAGTGAGTATATCTCAACCAATCTAACTAATATTATACGAGCTTCTATCTTGCTTATGAACCTAAAACTAAATAATTGATGTATTTAAATTTTACCAAAGAAACTTTTTGGGCAAAAGAAGTAGACAAAAGGTAATTGGTGCTAATAGTTCGCTTGTAATATTTGTTTTTGCATTGTATGATGGGATTTCAAATTTATATGATCATAAACGTCAATCGAGTATTACTTAAGTTGCAAAATATATTATTCTTTGTTTGCTCATTCGTTAATATTAACATAACTGATATTTTCTTGATGTATTTTTGCATTGATTTTGGAAAGGCCTTGCGGTCAGCACCAACAAGCTTATTTAAGGTCCCCAGCTCTACTCACAAATCGGTGAGTAAACTATCCGAATTAATAAATGACGCTCTCTTATGGGTGACATATCTAACAACTAACATCTTCTTGTCCTGATTAGATACTTAGATGGAATATATATGCGCACACATATATGTACACTCTTTATCAATTAATATAACTTAATTTATTGAAACATAATTTTTAAGATAATGACCATTAATAAAAAGTAGATTAAAATATTTAAGATATTGACCATCAATTTAATGGAAGATAATTTTTAAGATAATATAACTTCAAATAATTTTTATTTATTATATAAAATCATGAATTTAAGATAATTAAGTATAATATTAGCTTCTTCAATAATTAAAGAATTAGTTTGATACTTTTGATTGTTGAGTATTGTATAAATTTGTGAAAATGAATACAATATTATTTAATAGGAATATTTAATAATATGTAATAATTAAAGAATAGGAACTAAAAATGTAAAATCAAATAATAAGGAAAAAAATGTTGTGGGCTATAGCTTGCCCTACTATGGTTGGATAGAGAGAAAAGTGGGGAAAATAGGGAGATACTAGGAAGGAAAACTTCTAAAAATGGTAAAAAAAAATTACTATTTTTGATAGTTTTCCTTCCTAGTTTTCTTTCCCCTAATTTTATGTCTATTCAAACATTTGGTAAAATTCCTATATAGGCCAATACTTTTAAGACATTTTTAATTAGACTGAGAGGACTAATTTAGAATTTTAGAATTTGCTGATTTTACTCTTGTGCTATTTTACTATGCTACTCTCCCATCTCATTCTCCTTAGTTGGTCTCATTTCATCTCGTTCAACCTTGTCTTTACCCTAAGAATGCAAGAACCAACATCTAGATCTTCCAGTGCCTTGTTTGGTACATTGGAACCAAGGCTAGTAAATTGGAAGTAGAATTCGAATTGAAATTGTGTTTTTGGCAGTTGAGAACTCACTTCTACCAAATTTGATAGAAGTGGGTTCCAACCCGCCCCCAAAACTGGTTCAATTCCTTTGAAACCCAAATTTGTTGACCCTTTTATCCTATATTATTGTTCGTGAGTCGTGACTCCTCCTCCAGCCTGATCATTCTTCTCCTTCTGAATGATAACTCTCTATATCTCTTCTTTTCCAATATGCTGTCTTTGCATTTTGCTCCTTGATCTGTTTCCTTTTTGTTTTTTTGGGTAATATTGATTGTTGGTGGCTGATTTTTGTGGAAAAATGGAGTATTGTGATTGTCTCTAAGGTGGTTGCCGGAACTTCCACCATACTAAAGGAGACATAATATTGTTGGGGAACAATGCCCTCGGTTTTCACCTCTCATCTTCAGCCTGGCAGTCTGTTAGCAAAATCCAAGTTGCTGTTTCAGTGCTTCCCATGTCGGATTCTACTAAGCTTGCTTATCAACAGCATAGGTTGTAGTATATTAAAAAAAACTCTTACATTAATCTCTAAAAAGTTAACTAACTCTTAATATTAAGAAATATGAAATAGTAGTATATTAAAAAAACAACACCCACAAATTTTACTCCTCACTTGTCCTCTGCCCATTGTACTGTGCTTTATAGCCCCCTTGTTCCTTTTCAACATCACCCAGATCTGCATCGTTGTTTGGAGAAGAGACGAGAGGCAAGGTTCCATTCTTCCATTGCCCACAGTAGCTCCTTTCTAAGTCTTCATCAAGAATTAGACAGTAACAAAATAAAAACAATAAAACAATATGAAGAATAGGAATCAGCAGAAGAACAAAAACACAAAAACAGAAAATCTGAGATGTTATTAAGCATTTTTGAAAAATTGGAGCAAATAAAGGTAATCCAAGAAAAAGTGCTCAGTGGTGATTAATGGGACTTGCCTGACAGGTATATAATCTTCTTCTAATATTTTCAAATCTGTTAACTCAATAGCTTTACAGCATTATATTAGAGATGATCATTAGCTTGCTAAATGGAAGACTTTCGATATATTAAAAAAATTTCTTGATTAATACAAAATAAATTTATAAAAGAGAGGCATGTTTTTCTGCAATGTATTAAAAAAAAAGAACATAGACATGCATGGATTGTACTCTTGATCAAATAAAAAAGTTTATCATCCGTGGGTTGAAGATTGACTTGATTAATTATGTTAAAAAAAATGTACCATAACGATTAGTTGGTGACTAAGCAAATGAAAACATGGGGATTGGCATGCTTTTAATCAAACCAACAACAGACTTCAAAATTCTTTGGTCCTTGTTTTTATGACATATTCATGTTCTTGAAACATGTTCATGTTGTACTTACGACATGAATATGTTTTGGGATGTAAACAGAGTTATTATTATTACATTCATAAACTTCATCTGGAATGTTATGAATCAAACACTAAAGCATTGCCTAATGAGTTGCTTATTCATCCCAAAAATAAAAATCAAATGAATTGATGCATCACTAAACTTCTTATCAGTTAAGAGATGATAACGGAGCTAAGGATATCGTAATCCAAGATCATTCAAATGATAAGCATGTCCAATTGCCAGAGTACCCACATGCTATTTTGAATTCATTAAACACCCCAACCCCTTTCTTAATGAAGAAATCTGGATTAGGGTTGACAAAGCCACCAAAGGATGAGGCATGGCATAGTGTTGCACATATGGAACTTGCGAACAATAAACTATCTGATCTGCCTTTGTCTCCAAGCAGCCCTGAACTCAAAGTGTTAGTGTTGCAGGGAAATGTTGAGTTAACAAGAATCCCAAATACGTTTTTCCCGTAAAATGCCCTTGCTTTCGATCCTAAACTTATCTTACACTAGTGTACGAGAATTACCAAGCTCTCTTTTTGAGTTGGAACAGCTCAGAGAACTGTATTTGAAAGGTTGTGAATATTTCATGAAATTATCACCCAAAATTGGAAAATTGAAGAACCTTGAGAAGCTTGATCTTGATGTAACTTAGATCATACATCTGCCAGAAGAGATTCATGAGTTAACCAATCTCCAAAGCTTGTTCCTTTGCTTCTATGAATATCGTGGCATAAAAGGCAAGAAATATACATGTCCAACAATTATTCCATCTAAGGTGATCTCAAAAATCATGGGGTGAAAATATTTAAGGATTGATGTGAATCATAATGATGAGTGGTGGCATGAGAATGTACGAGACATTCTTCCAGAAATATTAGGCTTAGAGCATTTACTAACTCTTAGTTTATATATCCCACATCTGGAACTTCTAAAGGCTATACTAGACTATATGTTTCAGGTTAATTTTAGATTTATTGCTGGTAGGCACATGCAAAGGATAATATCAAGTACACCATCCACATATGAGGAAAAATTTAAACAAAGTGTTTGTAGCTTGAAGTTTGTAAATGGTGATGTTGTCCCTAATGAAATAAAAAGGCTTGTTGGGCACAGTAAGGCCTTATTTCTCGAGCGGCATAGGACAATCAACAATCTATCAGAATTTAAAATGATGAATTTAGAATAGCTGTGCGTATGTATGCTGGCAGAATGCAGAGAAATGCAAACAGTTGTTGATGGGAGACAGTCAAATAAGGGTAATGATATTTTCTCACATTTATTTTACTTATACGTATCGCACATGAAGAGTTTAAGAAGCATATGGGAAGGGCCAGTGCCACCTCGCTGCTTTTTGGGTATGCTCAAATCATTAGTATTGTAGAATTGCCCTGAGTTAACTACTGCCTTTTCCATGGATTTTTTGGACAATCTTTCACTATCAAAGGAACTTATTCTTAAGCATTGTCCTAAAGTAACCGCCTTGATAAGTGATGGCTTATTCAGACATAACATAGTCATAGAGGTTTTCCTGCCTACATTGAGAAAGATACTACTTCTCCATCTTCCTGAGTTGATCACCATTTCCAATGGATGTTGCATAAGTCCAAACTTGAATAAAATTGCAATTTTTGATTGCCCAAAACTCCAAAGCCTTTCAAAGTGGGAATTGTCCAGCCAACGTCTGAAGGTCATTTAGGGAAGAGAAATGAAGTGGTGGGACCAACTGCAATGGAGAGAAGAATGGGGAATATTGTGACGACCGTCTAGGTTTGATTGCATCTTTTTTCTCAATTGATAATATGGTTGATATACTGACTCAAATTGGGAATAATGGTGATGATATTGATGATGATGATGCAGGTAATTCCATCTATTTTTAATTTAAATGTTCTTAATGTGAATGTCATTACCTCTTTTAGCATTCCAATTTTTTTTATTCCCTTACCTTGTTAAAATATATCAGTATATCACAGCAGATATGATGCAGCCACAGACTTTATTTGAGCATCCAAAGCAAAATGCCAACAGTTTCAGCAGGTAGGTATATTTGCATAACTGTATTTTATGTACTTCTATTCTGAAGCTTAGCAAAAATTGTGATGTAATTTTGTAACAAGAATTCTTATTTCTGGATTTGGAGATGCTATTGTAGTGTCAAGAAAGATGCTGACACAGTCGCTTTTCGAGTGCCAAGTGAAGTAGAAGTTTTAGATGATGGGTTCAGGTGGAAGAAATATGGCCATAAAATAATGGATGCATCCAAAAATCTAAGGTAGCACCAAAAAAAGAAAGACATAATTACTTCAATATTTATGCATCATCTGGCTAATACTGTGTGGTCTCAATACGCAAAAGCTATTACAAATGTGCCTATGTCGGTCGGCCGGTTAGCAAGAGTTTGCAATAATCTAAAAGAGACCCAACTTTTTTCTTGGTGATTAAGCGAATTCTATATCAATTGTACTATTGGCCTTCTGCTTTATATACAGAAAGTCCAATCCATGGTTACTACACAGTACTAGACAGATACAATTAGTTTAGTATATAGAGTTGTTATATTGGGCATTATTCTAGGACGCATACTTGTAAATGTTTTAATAATGCATTCTAGCAGGAAGGATGAAGCAGCGAAGACATTCATTGATGGTTTCAGCATATCGGTTTGGCAACACAGAGATTCCACCAGAAGATGGGTTCATTTGGAGAAAATATGGCCAGAAAGAGATCTTCGGCTTTATTTACTCCAGGTCACATGATTGCTTTCATATATACACCAACTCAAATTAATATGAATAATATTAATATTTATTACCTGTGCAAATGCATGGGGTTGGTGTTAGTTTATTAAACATAGAATGGTTCCATGCCTGTTTGGGGTGTTTAAACTTGAAAACAATATGTATGTATGTATGTATGTATGTATGTATGTATGTATGTATGTATGTATGTATGTATGTATGTATGTATGTATGTATGTATGTATGTATGTATGTATGTATGTATGTATGTATGTATGTATGTTAACATACAATTTGGCACATTCAATTCAAAGTATTGATTATCTAAGACCTTTCTGCTTTCACATCTATCTCACTAACTCATAATTTTCTTGCCATACGACCTAGTTGACTCATTCCCATCCAGCAAGTATAGCTCTGCATGTGTGTACATATATATGTTTGGCCAGGTTTGACACATCCACTTAATATTCGTCCTAATGTATATAGTAACCCACTTGATTACCCAGTTGGCCGTAGATGAAGACTAATTTCCCAAATTTTTTACTTTCTTTCAAAATAAGCATCTAAGCATAGAAAGGTGAAAACTTTTTTTAAAAAATTAATTACTTTCTATGCTGACTATTGTTTTAACCTGTATATATAGTGTTTTCTTTTCTTTTTTTTTTGAGATACAAAGGCAAGCAAAGCTTGAAAAGATACAAGATCAAGGGCAAGGCCCCAAAGATTGTTCTTGTGGCAGCAAGCCACATTCTAACGCAAAAAGACTAATACATTCCACCGGAGGTGAGCGTAATTCGATATAACTGAGGTTGCTATAGTGAGTCGATCATGCAAGATAATCGGCAAAGCGAGTATTCTCCCTATGTGTATGGAAAATCTTCAAGTCCCAGTCTGCATAAATTAGGGATTTGGTATCAAGAATGACATCGTGCAAAGGGTGGTCAATCTCACAATGTGTTGACAATAAGTGGACGGCCTGAAGCGAGTCTGTGAAAAGTCTGATTCTTTTGAAACCCAACTTCTTGCAAAGGTGAAGCCCTCTATGGATTGCGTGGATTTCAGCAGCAGTTGGGAAGGAGATTCCTAACTTCTGTTGAAATCCACAAACCCAGTTACCTTGATGATCACGGATGACTCCTCCACAGGCTGACATGCCGTCGCTAGCAATCAAACCATCTACGTCGATTCTAATATAACCCTCTTCCGGAGGACGCCAGTTAAGAAGGCCTCTCTCCGGAATTTGAAAGATCTGGTGATGAAAGCGACCGGCCTCCACCGATTCAGAGAGATGGAATATGCATCTGTGAACAAGCTGCATTGGTTTATCTGCTTTGCCTTCAAACGCCTGACAGCAACGGTTCTTCCAGAGGATCCAGCATGTGGTACTGAATACTTTTTGCCAAGCCCATCTCGCCACTCTCTTGTTTCCAAGGGAATGTTGTGAATTCCATGTAAGCCAGTCCTGCAAATTACCAGAAGCAAACATAGTAGAATATAAATGGTTAGTTAAAGAAAGCCACACTCTCTGGGCCTGCTCACAGTCTCTCAAAACATGAAGGATGGTTTCTTCACTCTCACACTGAAAAGGGTAAGTGTTTAGTGCACTCGAGTTGTGTCTCGCTCTAATCTCATTTGTCGGGAGTTTCTCATGGAAAACCTGCCATATAAAGAGTTTGATTCTCTCAGGAATACCCCAATCCAGATTTGCCGCCAGAGAGGTTGGTGAAGGAGGGCCTGCCGATGGTAGATACCTTCGTTGTAGATTTCACGCTGAAGATACCATCAGGAGCATTGCGCCAACAAAACACGTCATCAACAGAACCCGAGGGAGGGGGAAGCATCATGATTTTATCCACAACCCAAGAAGGAAGGAAATCCTCCCATTGCGCTCTGTCCCAATGACCGGAGGGGGAAGTGTAGAAGCAAACTGGAGCTTCCATATCCACGAGATGCAAATTCCTATTTATAAAAAATTTTAGAGGCTTATCAAGAGGGGCCCAGCAATCTTGCCAGGCAAGCGTGGTTCTTCCACTTTTAAGTTTCTTTCCAAGGCCGCTATGGAAATCCTCCCAAACCGCAACAATTCCACTCCACACGGCCGACTGGCAACGCCACTTTTACACATGAGGAATTGAGGAAGAACCACAGGAGTATTTAGCACGAAGGCACTTGACCCACAGGGCTTCCGGATTGGTGACAAGAGACCAACACAATTTCATGAGAAAAGCTTTGTTTTGGCATCGCAGGTCCTTAATCCCCAAACCACCTTCGTGCTTCCTCCTTTTGAGAATGTCCCAAGCTACTAGATGCATTTTCCTAGACTTGTCATGCTGATTCCAAGAAAAAATCTCTGCTTAATTTCTCAATTACTGAGAGGACACCTTTTGGAACCAGGGTTGATTGCATCTGATATTGAGGAATGGCAGATAGAACCGACTTGATGAGGACCGTTCGACCAGCCATACTCAGGAATTTACCTTTCCAGCTGGACAACTTGGACCTGACCTTTTGAAGAAGAGGGGCAAAGGTCATTTTAACTATACATTTATGAAGGAGAGGAACACCCAGATACTTCCCAAGATCAGCAGTGAGCCCAATCCCCACAATCTGACTCATCTCCAGGGCTCTGTTGAAGTGAACATTTTTGGACACAAAAATTTTTGACTTGCTTAGGTTAATCTTGTGACCGGAGACCCTACAAAAATGGTCCATAACATTTTTAATCTCCTCCATTTGATCAAGCGAAGCTTCACAAAAAAGAAGAAGGTCATCAGCAAAGAAGAGATGCGAAATCCGGGGCCCGGAGGGGCACATTTGAAGGGGCTTCCAGTTCCCAATATCAACTTCATGGTGAATGAGTTGGCCAAGAAGCTCCATACATAAGACAAAAAGATATGGACTCAGTGGGTCCCCCTGCCGAACCCCTCTTGAAGGGATGAAGGGATCAGATGAAATCCCATTCCAGATAGTGCTCATGGAGGCAGATGAAACACAGCTCATGATTAACTTGATAATATAGTGTTTTCTACACGACTTACTTTTGCAACCGGTGTAGAATATCATCAACTTAACTTTTTAATTAAGAAATTGCCACGAGCCACATTTTCTGCATCGTCTTTGCAGTAACTGGTGTAGAAAGGTTACTGTAAATTTTTTTTTTCAATGATGAATGAATTAAATAAAATTATGACTAACTAATAAATATTTTGAATGCATGCAATTATTATTTGCAGGAGTTATTTCAGGTGCACCCACCAGAAATTATATCGATGCCCAGTAAAGAAACAGGTGTAGCGTCTAGATAGTCACCCTAACACATTTGCAGTGACACATAGAGGCAGCCACACGCACCACTTGTCTTCCACAACTCCATCTTCATCAGTTCCACCACCACTAATATTAGGTAAAACAGGTGACACAGTGACTAGTGAGACACTGTATCCTTCCAATGACAAAGTTGACAAGGATAGAAGGTACGTAGATATACTACTACAAAAAAAAAAATTGTGGCGTTTAATTTAAATAACACTATGGCATTTGGGAAGCACTATAGCTTCCAATGCCATTAAAATAAGCTATGAAGCTTCTTGAATATATGAAGCGTCATAGCTTGATTATTTAATTTTTTTTTATATGTAAAGCTATGACCCTTTCATGGGAAAGCGTCATAAGAAGTTGGCACTTTCTATGGCGCTTCTCCAAGAAAGCGCCATAAGACGTCAATGACTTTCAATGGCACTTCTGTAGAGAAGAACCATAGAAAGTCTTTTTAAAAAAAATTGTAATTATTTTATTTTTCTGATGTAAATCTCTGTTTACAATCCAAAATCCACAACAACTTTTAATACAATCAATAGAAAAATGAAATAATATAGCACGTATCTTTTGCAATATTACGCCTTCATGTATCAAGCATAAAAGAACTCGAGCACTTAAGTTGCTTAAACTTGAGTAATACGCGTTACTTCTATGAAGGATTAAACTAAATATTGTTATATTTGTAAACTTAAAAATTAAAAAGCCTACAATGTATAGGAAGATTAAGAAGATAGAGTTGAAACTTCAAATAAGTACCTGAAAACAAAATTATAAGTACACATATAAGATTTTAACTAAAAATACGTGGATCAAATATTGAAAAAAAAAATACTTACACGCTAGAGAGCTTCTGAAGGAGGCTAAGACAAGAAGAAAAAAACATGTGGGAGAGGAAGCTTTGTATTGCAACATAGTTCGATCTGGGAAATGACGGAGCCAGAGGGTATACAGGAAAATGAAAATGAAAAGCTGGCTGGAAATTATATAGCACCTTGTATGGATACAAGGTAGGAGAAGCTATGGAGCTTTATGTCAAAACATCATAGCTTCCCAATTTATTTCATGAATGCGTGTCGCCTGGCATTAATTGTAGGCAAAATAAAAATGTAGGCAAGATTACTCCAATGCTACAAAATAATATTAGGAGATCCGCGAACAATATGTTTCAATTTATCAAAGAAAATGCATTAAATAAGTCTTCAATCCTTTCGCAGTGCGGGAGATAAGTTTTCCTGTCATTGTCATATTAATTACGTTAATTATAATTCTTTTGGTTAAATAATATAAGTAAATTAATTAACAAATTTTCATTAAGAATTAAACTTTTGATCTTGGATGTACTTGTATACATATATTGTGAATAATAAACATTTCACTAACAAAGTGTTAAATATATATAACATCAATATCTTGCCATCTTTTTTGCCAATTTCCAATAAATTACTTCCCATCGCTAACTCATATATATTAAAGTAGCAACTTTACCTGGTTACTTCTTAGTATACACTCAAATATAATATATGTAGATAATTCAAATTTGTTCAGTTTTCAAAACAATGACCAATAAAACAAAATTGAAAGCCTTGCCATTTCAGTCATTGACCAATAAAACAAAATATTAATATAGTACTTTTGTTATTACTTTGTATGGCGCTTATATTGGTGCTTTGCATAGAAGCACCATTCAAGGTGATTTGGAAAAAAAGAAAATTGAAAGCCTTAGAATTTCCAAGGCATTAAAAAAAAATTATTGAAATGATTATAAATTATTGGAATGCTTTGCTACCATGCATGCATAAAATGCTTCTCTATAATTTATAGGCATTGAAATCTAAATTCAGATGGCCAAAACACAAAATCTAAATTGATGATCAATCCAAAACAAATCTAAATTGAAGAAAGATATCTTGGTTTTGTGTTCTCACTCATTCTCATTAAAAAAAATGTGTCAAGGCCAAAAAAAAAAGTCATTCAAGCCATTTATTACATATATCCCTCACTTTCACCCTTATTTTTTTAAAAAAAAATAAGGCCAACTATGACGCTTACCTAAGAAAGCGCCATAGCTGGCCCTTTATTTTTTTTAAAAAAATGAACACCATTTTCACAAGGGGTTACTAAAAAAAATTACACCACCTTGTATGGCACTTGCATACAAGGGGATAATAAAATATCTCATCCAATGGGATATTACCGTATAAAGGGAGCCCTTGTATGGCGGCAATATCCCATTCCTTGTATGGCGCTTGCAACACTACTACAAAATTGAGATATAACCACCCCTAAGGACATCCCAAATTGAAAATTGGGTGGTTAAAAAGGGAGGCGGTGGCATTTTCGTAATTATATATATGTAGGGGAACCTTTAGGCGTCCCAAATTTGAATTTGGGACGTCTAAAGTGCTTCCTGGCACGAAATATAAATTTCATGAATTTTTTTTAGCGCCTGGAGCTGGGTTTAGGCGTCCCAAATTCATTTGGGACGCCTAAAGTAGGGACTTTAGGCGTCCCAAATGGCATTTGGGACGCCTAAAGGCGCATGTCAGACACTTGTCTGACATGCGTCTTCTCATCTATCACACCTCTCTTCACATCCTCTCAACAACAACTTTACTCTTCTTCCTCCTCTCCCCACCCACCGTCGGCCCTCCTCTGTTTTTTTCTTCAACTCCTCCCTCCTCCCCTTGTTCAAGCTCTCTCCTCCACCGTCGGCCCTTGTTCAACTCCTCCCTCTTCCCTTCTTCTTCCTCTTTGTTTCTTTGTTTCTTCAACGCACGCAACCGACCCTGCTGCAACTTCACCTCCTCCACAGTGGGTAGATTTTTGCTCTCTCCTCCACCTCCGTCCTTCCATTGTTGTGCAACGTCTTCTCCGTCCTTCTGTGGATCTCCAACGTCTTCTCTACCTCTCCAACATACTAGCTAGTGGGCGCCCCTGATCAGGTTGATTTATTTTCTTCATTTTTTTTTGTAACAGAATGGTATATTTTGTTTTTGAAATATAAATTTACTTGAAATGGTTGAGATTGTGCTTATTATATATTGCTTATATTGAGATAGTTGAGATTAGCCTGATGTGTTTGGTGTGGTTATATTGCTTAAATTGCATTTATTCGGGAATGATTTATTTTCTTGTTTAAATATAAATTTACTTGTGTATAATAGAAATCCCTGTTGTTCAGTTTTAGGGAAATATAGCTTTTATAAGCCAATGGAGATTTATCCATACACACGTAGTGGCACCACCCCATTTCATTGGTCTTGTTCCTGCACCATTAATTAGTATATATAATAAAATAAAATATGATTTATTTAAATTAAAGAAATTCTTGTATTCCAAACGAATTATGAAGAATAATTCAAGCCAAAACTTAAAAAGAAAACCATAACCCCAATATTCATTAAATGATTTTTATCTAAATATTTTCAATAAAACAATTTTATTTTTGGAAGAACTCAACTTAAAATTGTTTTGTTAATATGAAACTCGTTTTGTTTTTAATTCTTCCAAACCTCAAAAAAATTCTTTAATTTAACCTTATTGTATTTATTTTATTATACATTAATTTTATATACATATTCTTATTAAAAAAATAAGTTACATAGCACTGAAACCCTTTTAAGAGGAGAGATGAGGCTAGGAGGGGGCAATAAAGTTATTAAGCCCATATTTTAAAATCCTAAATTGGGTTGATAACTTAATTAGGCAATCCTATCATATGTCGTTGAGAATTATACTAAACGTGTGAATGTTATTGGTAATGCCTTAGGTGGTAACAAAATGGATCATAGTTGGATGAATGCTTTGAGAACTAGTGAAGAATATGTGAAAGGGGTGGACGAATTTATTGAATTCGCTAAAAAGAATTCTCTTGCAAGAAATGGGAAGTATTTTTGTCCTTGTGTCAATTGTTTGAATGAGAGTAGACGGGGTGTTGATGTCATAAAGGATCACCTACTTTGCGATGGAATAAATCTGCGATACACAAGGTGGATATGGCATGGTGAGGAAGTAACTGATTGTCCATCACACAAGAAGGAAGCTGTGGATGTCATAGATGAAGATAGAATGGAGAGAATGATTAACGATGTTGAGGCAGAATCCTTTGCGCAGTCGCAGGAGTATGACAGCCTGCGGAGTGATGCAGAGACACCATTGTACAGTGGTAGTAAGTACACGCGGCTGACAGGAACATTACATTTGGTTAACTTAAAGGCAACTTGTGGGTGGACCGATAGTTGTTTCACATTGCTACTTGAACTATTGTGTGATATGTTTCCGGAGGATAATGTACTTCTAAATCGTATGTATGAGGCCAAGAAAATCCTGTCTACAATGGATATGGAGTATAAGAAGATACATGCTTGCCCTAATGACTGCGTACTGTACAGAAATGAGTACGGAGGTCTTAGTGAGTGTCCTAAGTGTAAAACTGCACGATACAAAGTGAAAAAAGATGGTGGTTGTGGTGATGTGACAAGTAAAAGGCAACCTTTAAAGGTTATGTGGTATCTTCCAATAATACCACGTTTTAAATGTTTGTTTGCGAGTGCAACAAAAGTGAAGAAGTTGAGATGGCACTCTGATGAGAGAATATCTGATGGGAAATATCTTCGGCACCTAGCTGACTCTCCACAATGGCAAAAAATAGATGAAATGTTCCCTCAATTTGGCAGCGAGCCGAGAAACCTACGGCTTGGGCTTTGTACAGACGGCATCAATCCGTATAGAACTCTTACTAGCACACATAATGGTGGCCGGTTCTCCTTGTAATATACAACTTGTCTCCCTGGCTATGTATGAAACGTAAGTATATGATGCTATCTATGATGATTTCTGGACCAAAACAGCCAAGGAATGATATTGATGTCTATTTGGCGCCTTTGATTGAGGACTTGAAGAAGTTGTGGGAGGAAGGCATATATGTGTTTGATGCTTATAAGAAGGAGTCTTTCAAGCTACGTGCAATGATTTTCACAACAATAAACGACTTCCCTGCGTACGGAAACTTGTCAGGGTACAGCGTGAAGGGTCACAAAGCATGCCCAATATGTGAAGCAGACACACACTTCCAACAACTAAAGCATGGAAGAAAAACTGTCTACCTTGGCCACAGGAGGTTTCTTCATCGGTTCCACCTGTATCGTAGGCTAAGAAAGCTGTTTAACGGCTTACCGGAGCATGGAATGGCTCCAAAGTCACTAACCGGAGAGGAAGTCTACAGTCGAGTGGAACGTATCCATGTCACTTTTGGTAAGAATTAGAGGGTTGCGGGTGAGAAGAACATATGGAAGAAGAGATCAATTTTCTTTGATCTTCCATATTGGCGTTCGCTTGACGTGAGACACAGTATTGATGTGATGCATGTGGAGAAGAATGTTTGTGATAGCCTTATCAGTACGCTTTTGCATATACCAGGGAAGACTAAGGATAGGATTAATGCGAGATTAGACCTTGTCGATATGGGAATAAGAGAACGGTTACATCCACAACTAAGAGATGATGGTAGGAGGGCATATATGGAGCCAGCAACGCATACACTATCAAAAGTAGAGAAAAGAAGTTTGTGTGGGTGTTTGCATGAAATGAAGGTGCCGCAAGGGTATTCCTCGAATGTGAGAAGATGTATCTCAATGGACGATTTGAAGTTAGTGGGAATAAAGTCCCATGATTATCATGTGTTGATGCAACAACTATTACCAGTAGCTATTAGAGGCATAATGAAAGATGAAGTACGAACCACAGTGACAAGATTGTGCGTTTTCTTCAATACTATTTGTAACAAAGTCATTGACACTGAAAAGTTGGATGAACTAGAAAATGAAGGTTACATTATTTTGTCACAACTAGAGATGCACTTTCCTCCTTCATTTTTTGATATAATGGTGCATTTGGTAGTTCATTTGGTGAAGGAGGTAAGGCTATGCGGTCCAGTTTACCTGAGGTGGATGTACCCTTTCGAGCGATACATGAAGATCTTAAAAGGGTATTCTAAAAATCCTTATTGACCAGAAGCCTCAATAGTAGAAAGATATGTAGTTGAGGAGGCTATGGAGTTTTGCAAAGATTATATGTCAGGGAAGAAGGAACAATCTCGGCATGAAGAAGGGAGAAGCAAGGGAACACAAGGACTGAAAGTGAAGAATGTTCCTCGTGAAGAGGTGTTGCAAGCCCACTTGTATATCCTGAATAATATGGAAGAAGTTCAACCTTACATGAATGAACACAGAAACACTTTGAAGAACAAGAATCCAAGGAAGAATGACATGCAGATTGCTATTGAGCAAAACAAGACATTCATGCAGTGGTTCGAGGAAAAGGTTTTGCACGAGATCGGTGTGTCTGAGACAATCGAGTGGCTAGCTTGGGGGCCTTCGTTTCAGGTCATTACTTGGACCGGTTATGATATAAATGGCTATTCTTTCTATACCAAAGAGCAAGATGACAGAAGTACCATACAAAATAGTGGGGTCATGGTAGAAGCTGAATCTATGCACTTTTCCGGTTCGAGAGACAAAAACCCTATATTAGCGTCTATGGCCTATTATGGAGTTATAGAAGAAATATGGGGGATGACATACAACAAGTTCAAAGTTGCTTTATTTAAATGTAAGTGGGTTAGCAATAATGCCGTGGTAATAGATAAACAATTTGGATTTGTCTCAGTCGATCTTCAAAGAGTTGGCTATAGAGATGAGCCCTTCATTTTAGCAAGCCAGGTGAAACAAGTGTTTTATGTCACCGATCCTGCCAGCAAAAACATGTCCATTGTCCTTAAAAGTAAAAAACAGAAGTATGGTGATCCGACCTTCAACCTTGATGACACACCACCTTTCACAACAACTACACCTCGAACAAATGAAGTAGAATTGGTAGATGATGACAAATATGCTGTAAGAAATGACCATGGTGAAGGACTATGGGAAACAATATAGAGTAAGACCTTAATTTATAAACGAGAACTGTGTTTTTTCTGTTTTACTTCCCGCTTAGTATATTTCATTTTCATTGCAATTTATTTACATTTCTGATTCGCTTTTTGTGTGTTAACAGGAATATGGACAACTCTAGTGATGACGAGAGGCGTAGAGATGACGAAAGCTCTAGCAATGACGAAAGGCCTAGAGTTGAACCCCCTGTAAGAAGGAGGGTTAGAGGCTGTACAAAGATGGGAGCATTGGTTGCACATCATGAACATCAACAGGAGAGGCTGCATATAGACTTCGATGACAATCTGAATCCAGTTGGTCCTGAGGAAGACCACTTCATTAGCTACGTAGGACATTTGGCTCGAAGCAAAGTGCGCATTACCTACGATAATTGGAGATTGGTTCCCCCAAAAACAAAAAACATGATTTGGCAACAACTTTTGGTATGTAAGTTTTGATGCATTGTAGCTTTGTTCTTATTATTTGAAATATAATAATCTTATGTTTTACCTTGCAGCAAACATACGATGTCCCAGACACCACGGAGATGTATAGGCACTGGATGGATGTGGTTCATGTACGTTGGAAAGGTTTCAAGAACAAGCTAACAGCGTATTACATTCGAGGGGCCCTTAGGGGTAAGGATCCATGTGCACAGTATACGTATTTGTCTCCAAAGGACTGGAGGTTGTTTGCGGCATCACGAGCAGATCCTGAGTTTTTGGTAAGATTTCTATCATCATGATATATAACTTGTAATTTTCATATACTTTATATTGTTGATTTATTTTTTGTTGTTTTTCATTCATAGAAATTAAGTGCAGCAAATGCCCAGAGGCAAGCAGAAAATAAATATCAACATTTCATGTCTCGCGGTGGATATCGGAAGCTTGAGCGGCAAATGATGGCAAAAGAGTTAGAGAAAATGAAGGAAGCAGCGGAATCTGATCCTAGCGTTGTTATCCAGCCACCGGCACCTCCTCCACGTCACAAAAAATGGAAAGCAGGGAGGATTAAGGCTGGGAAGTACATAAATCCGACTGTTGCTGAGGTTGCTGCGAGGATTGTAAGTAGTTACACCATACGTACCTAATTTTTTACATATCGCGAGTGGTTTCGATACATTTACGATAAACTGTATGCTACAGGATGAACTGGACGAGCAGAGTAGCCAAGGTTCATTCAATCCAAGTAAACGGATGGACATCTTGTCAACGGCTATTAGGAAGGAAGATGACCTTGGTCGTGTTCGAGGAGAGACACGGGGAGTTAGTGCCGCGAGGTATTTTGGATGAGACCCACGTTATTCATCACAAGCTGGACCTAGTAAGGACGTTGTGGCCAAGATTCGAGAGGAGCTCGAACGAGAGATCGAGGCCAACCTTCGTGACAAGCTCCGACAAGAGCTGTTGCCAGAGCTTCAACTTGAAATGGCAAAGATGTTTGAAGCACAAAGGGCAAGGGACGAGCATAGAACTCAGGAATCCCCGGCCTTCATTAGCACCGGAGGAAGTTACAACCCTCTGGCGCAACCACTTGGCGACCCTTCTCCCACTCCAGTGTCGGTAGACCCTTGCACCCTCTATTTGGATGATCCATTGTTGCGTGTTGTTGCTGATGCTCTCGTTCACACTCGTGCTACCACCCACCATAATCAGCAAATTCCGGAGGATTTTCGTAAGGTGAATGTGACGAGTGTTAGAAAGGGGGAAGAAGGTACAGCCATCCCTGTTCCTGATCCAAAGGTTGGCACGTTAGGTCAAGCGATAGGATCTTTCATCCTTTGGCCTCGCAATCTTATTGGTTCAGACGCAACACCTCCAATGGTAGGAAATACCTTACTGTTACTGAAAATCTGTTGGCATCCTAATAACAATTTGTTTTTTGATGTTCTAAAAGGATGACGAAGCTGCGAGCAAACGGCCCTACTTAGCACGGCTACAACAGATCTACAAGGGCGTTAAATAGATTGACTTGAAGATGCCTGCAGGGATTGTGGGCCAAGTGGAGTATCCCTACACGATTGACAATACAGATCTCAAGCAGTTTATCAGGTTGGAGGAGATAAATGCACGCTGGGTGAAATTTGTAGTCCGGTAAGTTTTTTTTCAATTTTCCCACAGAATTCATTTAGTGGTTTTTTGATTTCATACATTCAATAATTCATTCCTTATTTTAATTCTATTATAGCACCTTCTACGTCTCTCTGCACAAACATGGAAAGACGTGATTGTATGGATTCTTATGTCCTGCAAATACGACAGGGGATACTTGTACTGTGGCACATAGGACTCACTATGTCGGCTATGCAATGGGACAGACCAAACTTCGTTGTTATCTAGCACCCATTGTCCAACGGTTCGTATTCACATTTTGTCAATTTAAGAAGTTTAATAAATAATTGTTTTCTCATCTAACTTCATTTTAATGTGTACATGTTGTTAAAGTTACCACTGGAGTTTGTGTGTTATATGTCCCCACCGCCACGTAGTCTATTGGTTTGATCCCTTGGGTAAAAAGCCAGACAGAGATACAAAATCCGTCTTCGACACGTAGTTATTCTGTTTGTATTTCATTGATTCTTTACAAAAATCAATAGTTCTAATTACTGTTCATTTTGAATTTCATGATAGTGCTTGTAAAACATATAGAGTCCTAGGTGGGTCACGCGAGGGTACAGTTGTTAAAAAGCCAAAGTGGTTTTATCCGATAGTAAATACATTCGATCCTAGCTAATTGTTTCATTGACGGTTCTTTTAGACATACCTTTATTGATTTTAACAACCAATTGCATCCCTTTGATTTAAAGTGCCCTCGGCAACCTGGCAACACTGAATGCGGATATTATGTTATACTTTATATGTATAACATAACTCAAAGTGGAATTACTAGCGATTTTGAAAAGGTAATCGCTTCTTCATTCTCAAATTATAATATTTTTGGTGTTCTAATCGAAATGCTAATTAATTCATTTGCTTGAGATTCATTTCATCAAAGCTTACTTTCTAATTGTCAGATTTTTGATAATGAAGATGCCTACCTACGTGAAGACCTTGATTTGATCAGAGATCTTTTGGCTGGACAACTTCTTCAACATATAGAGCAGTAAACTTTTTATTTTATATCAGTTTGTAGTTGTGTGATGACAGCGTTTTGACACTTTCTGGTTGTTTTTTGTTGATATATATATAGTAGTAGGTTGTATGAAAGGTTATTGTATGTATATATAGTAAAGATTGCAGTGCTGGATGTCCTTACCAGTTTGTAATGGACAGTGTGGTTTATGAATCCATCTTCTATTCTATTTCTGCAGTTTGAATTCGTTGGGTAATACAGAATATAAATTATGGTATAAAAAAAAACCTAACTTTTAGACGTCCAAAATTAAGAATTGGGAGGTCTAAAGTCCCCCAGGGGTGGGACTTTAGATGTCCCAAATGACATTTGAGAGGTCTAAAGTCCCACCCTGGGGGGACTTTAGGCGTCCCAAATTAAAGTTTAGGACGCCTAAAGTCCCCCAGCGTGGGACTTTAGGCGTCCCAAATTACAATTTGGGAAGCCTAAAGTCCCACCCTAGGGGGACTTTAGGTGTCCCAAATTGTAATTTGGGACGCCTAAAGTCCGACTTTACACCTCCCTATCATTTGGGACATCTTTTGTTTCAACTTACTACGCCCCCAGTATATACGTCCCCCCATTTTGGGACGTTAAAGGTGCCAAATTTGGGAGGTTAAAGCCCCTTTTTGTAGTAGTGCAAGGGCTACAATTATAACGATTCAATGGGATATTTTAATATCCCTTTGTATGGCGCTTGTCCATACAAGGGAAGTTTTTTTTTTAATAACCCCTTGTGTGACCTTTTCTCCTTGTATGGCGCTTTTCCAAGAAAGCGCCATATAAGATATTAGACAGTTATAATACTTTCCTGGTCAAACGGCATAGCTACCACATGTATTTTAAAAAATAAAAATAAAAGTCTCCACCAATGCTTGTTTGAAGAAGTGTTATAAGATTTACACAACTAAATCCATATTTTATAGTAATGATATGCAAGTATAAATTAATTCTATTTATTTCAACTTGTAGGCTTATAACAAAAGAGTTGTTTTTTCTAATACCATTTCTTAAAATTACAGAAATGCCTCCTCACGACGGACAGAGGCCTTTGATGATGGATATAGACGGAGGAAATACGATGAGGAAGTCATTAGAGGATCTCCCCTCAAAGGTACCCTAAACCCCGCTAGAAATGAAAGCAAGAACCAAAATGGAAAAGATGCGCCTTTTGAATTTTGATTGTGAGAGTAAAAGAGTCATCGATATGTATTTACATTAATCTATTTAAACAAGAGGATTGCAATGTTATATATATACATAAAATAGAGATAGAACGAGCGTGATTAATGGAGCACTTCAAGGAAAGCTTGAAGGAATAGTCAACAGCAGATCTGCCTCTTTTCTTGACTGTGGACGTTTCCTAATGATGGGAGATTTGGACGGTGGATTTCCTTTGACACTCCCCCTCAAGTTGGAGCATATATATTTATCATGCCCAACTTGTTACAAAGATACTCAACCCGTGTCCCATGTAAGGCTTTCGTCAGAAGATCTGCTAGTTGGTCATTTGATTGCACATACCCTGTAGATACAACATTCTCTTTAATCTTATCACGAATAAAATGACAATCAATTTCAATATGTTTGGTACGTTCATGAAATACAGAGTTCGATGCTATATGAAGTGCTGCTTTATTATCACACCATAGCTTTACAGGCAATGTTGTGGTGATAACAATTTCCTTCAAGAGTTGAAATACCCATACAATTTCTTGTACTGACTGTGACATGGCTCTGTATTCCGCTTCTGTACTTGATTTTGACACAACTCTTTGCTTCTTACTTCTCCAAGATATCAAATTTCCACCAACAAACACACAATAACCCGTAGTGGATCGTCTTGTGGCTTTAGATCCTGCATGATCCGCATCACAGAAACACTCGACTTTAGTGTGCCCATAACCTGTATAAAGAATACCAAGACCAGGAGAACCTTTCAAATAATGCAAGATATGTTCTAAAGCTTCCCATTGTGCCACCATTGGTGATGCCATGAATTGGCTGAGCCTACTGACTGAGAATGTTATATCAGGACGAGTTACTGTCAGATAATTCAGCTTCCCAATGAGTCTTCTATATCTTTCAGGAAATGCAAACGGCTTCAGTTTCTCTGGATCAATCTTCTTCTTTAAGTCATCAGGAAGCTCATCAAACATACTAGCATCAAGATCCAAGAAAGGATTCGGAATCATGGGGATGCTGCTTGGTGCAGCTCCAAGCTTTCCAGTCTCCTTTAAGAGAATGAGAACATACTTTCTCTGAGTCAAAAGAATGCCTTTCTTGCTTCTCAAAACTTCAATACCATGGAAGTACCTTAATGATCCCAAATCTTTTGTCTGAAAGTGAGAGTTCAGGAAGATTTTAAGTTTTGAAATTCCAGAAATGTTACTCCCTGTAATCACAATATCATCAACATATACTACTAGAAGAATTATGCCTGCATCAAATTGCTGGTAAAACACAGAGTGATCACACTTGCTTTGACTTAACCCAAACTTCTTAACTACTGCACAGAATCTATCAAACCAGGCTCGAGGACTTTGCTTTAGACCATACAGTGACTTTCGGAGGTAGCACACTTTCCTATTCTCCCCCTGAGCAATGAACCCAGGTGGTTGCTCCATATAAACTTCTTCAAGAAGGTCGCCATTCAAAAAGGCATTCTTAACATCTAATTGGTGCAAATCCCAATGATGTGTGGCCGCCAAAGAAATAAGAAGACAAACTGAGGTGAGTTTGGCCACAGGAGAGAAAGTCTCGGAATAATCAATACCATAAGTTTGGGCATACCCTTTGGCAACAAGTCAAGCTTTTAGCCGTTCCAAGGAACCATCAGCCTTAGTCTTAACAACAAATTCCCATTTACATCTAATGGCCTTCTTTTCAGGAGGGAGATCAACAAGAGTCCAAGTACCAGCTGTTTCCAGCGCCAAAAGTTCTTCTTCCATTGCAGCACGCCAACCAGGGTGAGTCAAGGCTTGGTGAAGGGTAGTAGGGGTGGAGATGGAATCAAGGGTGGCCACAAGAGAAGAGGAGACAAAGGACAAAGACTTATAGAATACAAAAGATGAGATAGGATAGGTACAATCAGCATATCTTTTGGGAGGATAACGAGGACGAGTACCTTTTCGAAGGGCAATGGGCAGGTCATCAGAAGTATCAACAAGAGAATCAGGACCAAGTGGTTCAATAGCAGTAAGAGGAGGATCGGCGGAAACAGGAGTAGGAACTAAGGAGGCATCAAAGAAATCAATCGGTGAAGTAGGAGCTGGCGAAGGTGAATCATTGGCAACATTAGCATCATTGATGATATTAGGTTCCAGAATAGCAACCTGTACTGGTGGGGGAGAGACAAGATAAATCAGGATAGCATCAGACTCATCTATGACAGAGGGAGACTCAGAGACGGTCAAAGTCTTGAAGAAAGGAGAGAACTCATGAAAAGTGACATCAGTGGACACAACATAACGACGAAGATCAGGAGAGTAACACCGATAACCTTTCTGAATTCTAGAATATCCAAGAAAAACACATCTTAAGGACTTGGGATCGAGTTTACTAATACTAGGACGAACATCCCGAACAAAACAAACACAACCAAAGATTTTAGAATCAACATGGAACAACTTAGTAATGGGAAACAGAATGGAATACGGAATATCCCCACCAAGAACAGCCGAAGGCATGCGATTGATGAGAAAACAAGCAGTAGATACGGCATCAGCCCAAAAACTTTTAGAGACAGAGGAATAAAACATGAGAGCTCTGGCAGTTTCTAAAAGATGTCGGTTCTTTCTTTCAGCAACACCGTTTTGAGTAGGGGTATCAACACAAGAGGATTGGTGAAGAATACCATGACTTTGCATGTACTCGGTGAATGGGGCGGAAAAATATTCTTTTGCATTATCACTTCGTAATATTTTCACAGGAGTGTTAAAATGGGTTTGAATCTCAGCACAGAAATTATGAAAGTGAGTAAATAATTCAACAAAAGTGACAAAATAACGATAACCAGTTTGAGACAGGATTTGACAAGGACCCCAAACATCAGAATGTACTAACTCAAAGGGGGACGCAGCTCGTTTATTGACGCGAGGTGACAAATGTACACAATGGTGTTTGGCAAACTGACATGATTCACAATTTAGAGTAGACACAGAAAAGAACTGAGGATACAATTTCCGGAGAGATGACAGAGACATATAACCTAGACGACAATGAATTTCAAATAGAGATGACCCACCAGAACAAACAACAGAAGGTGGCACCTGATCATCAAGGATGTAATGCTCACCAGATTCATAGCCTTTACCAATAACCTGCTTCGTCGTGAGATCCTGAATCAAACAATGGTCAGGAAAGAGTGTGATAAAACAATTTAATTGTCGAGTAAATTTGCTAGTAGACAAAAGATTAAAGGCAAGGTCAGGAACATAAAGGACAGAGGATAAAGGAACAGACAAGGTAGGTCTAATAGTGCCAGATCCAAGAACATGAGAATAAGAACCATTGGCAATGGTTATAATAGAGGGATTGGCATAAGGTGCATATGAGGAGAATAAATTCTTGTTACTTGTCATATGATCAGTGGCACCGGAATCGATAATCCACTTTGAGGAACAAGTGGCAAGACTAGAAGTAATGTTTCCTGTAGCAAGAGCATCTGAAGGTCTGGACTTAGATTCAACCATCATCAAAATGAGATGTACCAAACAATATATAAACAAAGATGCAACTACAACAAAACTCCGAGCAAGAATAAGAGAATCACACAATCATAAATTGAAGCAACAATTTGAAATATCCCAAACAAGGCTTCAAGGTCCTCCAACCACAACAGCAAACATCATACTAGTGACCAAATAAAGATTTACTAGAAATATTCCAAACGATGAACAGTAGCCCTTGAATGAACAGAACCTTCAAATTTTCAAATGACAGGTTGGTTCTTCAAATTTCAGAAATATCAGTTTAGACCTTCAAAATTTTAAAATGACAGTTTGGTCTTACGAATTTTCATAATGACAGATAGGTCCTCCGAATTTGTAAAATGATAAAATAGTCTTAAGAATTTGAAGAATGACATATAGGTCCTCCAAATTTGTAAAATGACAAAATAGTCTTATGCAGAAAGCAGCAAACCAGAAGCAATAAATGGCAGCTGCAACAGTAAGAAAAGAACCAACCGAAGTGCAAAGAACGTAGACCCAAAGCACGAAACCACAAGGGGGTAGGCCGGAATACTCCTTCTAATGCTTAGACAGGAGGAAGCCGTCGAGACACCGACACACGCGCCCTTACGCGCCGTCCGAAGATACTGCAGCAGTTCTCAACCACTAACAATTCTTAATGGAAACCAAACTCTCTATTCTTAATAGCTCTGATACCATGAGAGTAAAAGAGTCATCAATATGTATTTACATTAATACAAGAGGATTGCAACGTTATATATATATACATAAAATAGAGATAGAACGAGCGTGATTAATGGAGCACTTCAAGGAGAGCTTGAAGGAATAGTCAACAGCAGATCTGCCTCTTTTCTTGACTGTGGATGTTTCCTAACGGTGGGGAATTTGGACGGTGGATTTCCTTTAACAGATTGCACTTTTGTTTTTGCTCAAAAGCAGGAAAAGAGTTTTCCTACTTGTTTCTTGGTGATTACGCGAATTCTATATATCGTACTGTTGGCCTTTTTGCCTTATATGCCGAAAGTCCAATCGATAATTACGACTCAGTACTAGACAGATACAGTTAGTTTAGTATAGAGTTGTTATATTGTGTATTATACTAGGATGCATGCTTGTAATTGTGTTAATAATGCATTATAGCAGGAAGGATGAAGCAGAGAAGACAGTGATGGTTCCAGCAGTTCAGTTTGGGAACACTGATGTGCCACCAAAGGATGGCTACTCTTGGAGAAAATATGGCCAAAAAGAGATCGCCGGCTCTAATTACTCTAGGTCACATGATTGCCTATATGTATATATTACCATACAAGTTGTCACATTCAATTGAAAGTATTACGGATCTAAGACCTTTCTGCTTTCACATCTATCTCACTAACTCAAAAGTTTCTAGCCATACGCCCTAGTTGACTCGTTCCCACCCAGCAAGTCTAGCTCATTGACGTTATTCATGTGTTTATACACACTCACAAACATCCGTGTGTTTGTGTGTACATAAATATGTCTTGCCGAGTTTGGCTCATCCACTTTAATATTCGTCTATGTGTATATGTGTATATGGTGACCCACTTGATTACCCAATTGGCCACAGATGAAGTTAAATTTCCCTAATTTCCCCCTTTCTTTCAAAATAAGCATGTAAGCATAGAAAGGTGATTTTTTCCCCAACAAAATTAATTTCTTTCTATACCGACTGCTGTTTTAACTGGTATAGAAAGTGTTTTCTACACCAGTTACTTATGCAACCGGTGTAGAATATCATCAGCTTCACTATTTATTTGTGAAATTGCCACGTCACATTTTCTACATCATCTTTGCAGTAACTGACTAACTGTTGTAGAAAGGTCACTGTAAAAAAAATTTTTTTTTTTTTAATGATGAATGAATTAAATACAATTATGACTAACTAATAAATATTTTGAATGCATGAAATTATTATTTGCAGGAATTACTTCAGGTGCACCCAACAGCAATTATATCAATGCGCGGCGAAGAAACAAGTGCAGCGTCTGGATAGTAATCCTAACATATTTGCAGTGGCATATAGAGGCAGCCACACGTGCCGCATGTCATCCACAGCTTCATCTTCATCAGTTCCACCACAACTAATAAGCTCACAAGAGTCACATGACATCACACGCATTAGTGCCACTACTTCCTCCCAAATGTCTTCTTCTAATTCGGTTTCTGGTTCGTTGTCTTTTGACCGCCCCAGCCTCTTTGCCAGTGGCAGTGGCAGTGGTGTGACTCCGGCCGGTGCAGAAGCTGGAAGCACTGGTCCCTTCACATCGAGTTTCGGAGCAGATTAACCAGTGGCAGATACGGCTGATGCCATTTTTAATTCAGGTTCTAGCATTGGTACTATGTATCAGTACTACAATATTTGATTTTAATTTTATAGGCTGTTATTGCTACTGTGTGTCATTCACTTCTGTAATTATGCTAAATTCATATGAATGATCCTCATGGCTATTTTGTTAAATTCCATCACAACAGGTGAAATAAAGAGCAGTGAGCCGCTGTGTCTTTCCAATGAAAAGGTGGACAAGGATAGGAGCTACAGGCACAAGTAAGCATAACTGAATGCTATATTTACTTCAGCTTGTAGGCTTATAACAAAATGTTTGTATTTTCTAATACCATTTCTTATATCACAGGGATGTCTCATTACGATGGACAGAGATTGAGGTTTTTGATAATGCCTCCAATACTGACTTTGCTTCCGCCCCATTTTGTGAAGATCTTATAGTGAAAGAACCATATGACTCCAATGCTGAATCAGTTTCTTTTGTTCACAGTTCCGAATCTGACATCAACTCTCTCTCCGACAACAGTGACGTTGAGCAGATCATGCTCACGTCCTCCAAAGGATTTATTTGAAAATTGTTAATCTTGTGTCTTGTATTTTAAATTTTCATTAGATTTGTATGACTTGTTGGGTATGATGTGTGTTGCTTCTTGTTTACCATACGTTAGAATTTATTTCAATAAGCAAATGCATTCAGAAACAATAAAAAAAATCTATTTAAGTCATTGGAAGTTTCATTTGTGTGCTGGAGATTATTCAGCATGCCCATCCACGGTATATTTTGTTGTTGGCAAAGTTTCAATGTCAACGTTTTTTCCTCATATTATATATATATAGGACCGGAGGGAGTATATATATAGATATACATGTTTGCGTACGTTATACAGTAAATAGTATTATCCACAAAACAGAGCCTCTTGAAGCTTGAAATAGGAAACACTCTGGTAGAGCTTTATAGAAGCCCCTAAACACATTCAGTGATACAAATTAAAGCATATTAATGTAGGGAAAATTTCAAATAAGGACCACTGCAACAAATTAATTTCTATTAGCTACCAAAGAAATCTCAAATTTCACTACAGCCTCAGCCTCACGGATGAAATTCAAAACAGTTGTCCAGTAGCAATGTCAAAGCCGCCAACTTTGACATACTATTAATGTAGGAAAACATGCAAATGGATAAACCACAAAATAAGATACTTTAGGTTGTCCTGTTACAACATTACAATAATATCAAGCTGAAAACATAAATATAAACATATCATAACTTGACGCTTGTCCCAAAAAAAGATCAAAACTCGATGATATGAACATAACTCCTTTTAAAATAAAATTCTCATTAGTGCACGTAATTTTCAAAAATAAGCTGCATTAAGTTTTATGGTTGCTGACAATGAATGCAATTTGTTAAATTTTTTTAAATCATGTATAAGGTCTGCATCAAATTGTGTGCGTATATATAGTTAAAAAAAATACAGAGTCAATACTTTATCATAAACATACACTGCTTCCTCTCTCTCTCTCTCTCTCTTAACCCTTTTCTGTTGTGTGTGTTTTTTTCTTCCCTTTCAAATTTTTACTGATACGTGCCGTTTATTTTCTTCCACTGATAGGTCCAACCTCGAAATGAGTTCTCAGAATATGAGCCGATGCCTGTTGCTTTAATGAAGGTACTGTGTTCTCAGTCAATATGTCTCTTTTCACAAGCTCGAGTAGATCAACAAAGGAAACAAGCATCAATTTTGGGTCAACGCTAGAAACATGGAAGTCCTCCTTGCGCCAAAAGCGTATTTTATTATGCTTGATTGCTGTGAAGTTACTATAATACCCTTATATATTAAAAGTGAGTAATAAAAAAGAATGATCATAATGGAAAAAAATTCACGATCAGATTTTTTCTTTGGCGGTGGACTTCAAACGAAATAAAAGGAAGAAAAACTCTTTCTCTTCAGTTCGTGGGTGCGTGGGTGGGGGGCATTCGCTTTGTTAGCCATTCTTTCTTCTTGTTGCTAGGGTGTGTGAATAGCTTTCATTTTCCTCTCTCCCGTCATCATTCTTTCTTTTTGGCTTTGTGTTGTATGTGGTTATGTGAGGGATGGATTCTTGTTATATCTCTCTTCCACTTTTTGGCTGCTGTTGAATGCTTGGACCAGAGGAATAAATATTTGTGGGCCATTGCTAAAAATATTGAAGGAAATAAAGTTTATTTTTGGTACCAGTCATTATCTAGAATTTGTGTGATTTGGATCACTCCTTTCACTTTCATCTCCAGCTTCTTCTTCTTCGTGTTAAAAAACCATAAGAAAAAAAAAAGCCAGGAAAATTGTGTCTCTTTTTTTTCAGTTCTCCTTTTTATTTGATTTAAAACAAGAACAGGAAAAAAAAACAATTGTGAGTCGTCCTCATGTGCTTTTCTTTTCAGTTCTTCTTTCAATTTGATTTTTAAAAAAAGGAAAAAAATTCGTGAGTCCTACTTGAATTCCTGTTTTGATTCTTCTTCTTCATGTTTAAAAACATCAAGAAAAATTGTGTGCTCTGCTCTTCAGTTCTTCTTTTTATTTGATTTTAAAAAAAAGAAAAGAAAAGAAAAAATTGTGGATCCTACTGAAATTCCTGTTTTAATTCTTCTTTTTCTTCTTCTTCATCATGTTAAAAAAACATTAAAAAAAGCAAGAAAAATTGTGTGCTTTTCTTTTCAGTTCTTCTTTTTATTTGATTTATTAAAAAAAATAAAAGAAAAAAATTGTGAGTCCTACTTGAATCCGTTTCTTCTTCTTCTTCTTCTTCTTCTTCATGTTAAGCAAACATTAAAAAAAGTAAGGAAAATTTTGTGCTCTTCTTTTAAGTTCTTCTTGTTTTTTGATTTTAAAAAAAGAAAAGAAAAAAATTGTGAGTCCTATCTGAATTCATGTTTTGATTCTTCTTTTTCTTCTTCTTCTTCGTGTTAAAAAAAAAACATTAAAAAGGCAAGAAAAATTGTGGGCTTTTCTTTTTCAGTTCTTCTTTTTATTTGAAATCCTACTTGAATTTCTGTTTTGCTTTTTCTCTCCTGTTACTATCGTTCTATTGTTCTCGTGGTTCTGTTTTTTTATCCCCCTGACAAACACTTCTTGGTACGTCCCGTACTTATCCATCGCTTGATGCCGTTTTTCTTCTTCTTCATTTGGTGTTTTATTTTAAAAAAAAAAAAGAAAAAGAAAAAGAAAAAACACGGAGGACGCATTCACGTGAAAAGCACATCGTGCACGTGGAGAGGCGCTGAAATCAGAGGATAATAGGTTAGTATTTTGTACTCTACATTCTACAATATTACTCCCTCCGCTGCCGAATATAACATAGAATTGATTTTTTACGGAGATTAAAAAAGTTAAATAATTTATCTAATCATATTTTATATTATATATTCTTAAATTATATATCAATTTATAAATTAGGTAGAATAGTTAACAAATAATAAATATAAATATTTTAAAATAATTTAATTAATTTTTTTAATAAATCCTAAAAAACTTAACCGTGTTTTGTTTAGGAGAGGAGGTACTTGAAGTTGAAAGATGGAGTGTGTGCATCTATAGGGGTATATATTGTAGAGAAAATTGGTGAAATGGACCAAATAATACAAATATTTAGATAAAAAAAACTAAAGTAAAAAATATGTAATTTTTTATCCATAGATCTACAACTTTCTTCCACAAAATCTGCAATTTGCTTTTATGATAGGGAGAATCCTTGAAAAAGAACTTGGAATTTGTAAAATGACAAATTAGGTTTTTTACCCAGAGTTGATTAGAAAATATTGAAACTTGATAAGCAATTCCAACTCATTTTTTGGGAAATTTTTTAATTTGTCATTTTACAATTTTCAATTTCTTTTTAAAGGATTCTCCCTTTATGATATTCTTGTCCCCAAATATTTCCCCCATTATTTGGGGGAGAAGTGTATTTCTATTGATTTTCCTTTATATTTACTCTTCATTGAATGTATCTATCATTAGATCAACTTTCAATGGTTGAGATTTAATAATATGTAAAATATATTATTATAATAAAAATCTGCCATAGTAAATCTCAACCATTGAAAGCTGATCTAACGGTAGATATATTCAATTGAGAGTAAATGGAGAGAGAAATCAATAGAGGCACCCCTCCCCCATTATTTGGTCGATCGGTCATTTTCCCCAATTTCCTTGTATTGTGGTAATGACTAAATTTTCTTTTATTGTCATTATTTAAATTTGAAATATATGAGTGGTAAATTTTGACAGTGAAACTGGTAAATTAATAATTCTTTTTCAGTTAAAAAAACACATTTAATATTTTTTTTTTGTTGGATAACACATTTAACATTGAAACTTATAAAATTTAGCGTTCATATAAAACGATTTACGAAGTTGAAGTATGAAAATTTAGGCACTCAGAGAATATAAATTTACAAATCTCTGTGAATTTACTACTTAAAGATCATATATTTAACTATGAGTCCGTGACAGTATGTATGACAATATGAGCAATCAAGAATACTAATTTGTTATTTGTCCAAGATTATCATTTATTGTCGTTAAATTTCTCTTGGTACAGTACTCTATTGCTCTCAGTCTCGCTTGTATGAGTTTTCTCGTCAGTAATTGGCTACTCCATCGCTCTCTTTTTTTTTAAAAAAAAAAAATTCTATGGGAGATGGTTCTCCTAAGATTTGTGATACCCACATGACTAGGTGTAATTATTGAATAATTTTTAGGAGTAGACTTATATACTTAATTTTGTTATGAAATCAAGAAAGTATAAGAGATTGAGATTAAGGAAATAAAGAAATACAAGAGAGAAATATAGAGAGCAAGGAGAGAGTGATCCTTATTTCATTTCAAGCTTACAACCTTTGATACATGCCTACTATTTATAGGCCACAAATCCTTAACTTCCATTACAAGAGTTACAACAAAAGAGTAAATCTACATAATGGTATAATATAAAGTCTTTGTAGGTTATTTACATTAATAATAGAAAACTCCCACTAAGCCATTCATGGGTTATATGGCTTTAAGTGTAGAATTCCAAAAGACTCATCTTAAAAGGTTATGGAATACTAAGAGACTATGAACATCCACTACCACAATATTCATAACACTCCCCCTTGGATGTTCATAAACAAATATTGTGCCTCATTAAAACCTTACTAGGAAAAACCCAATGGGACAAAAACCTAGTGAAGGAAAAAGAGTACACAATACAAATCGAAACTGCCTCATTAAAAACCTTACCAGGAAAACCCCGTGGGACAAAAACTTGGTTAAGGAAAAGAGTACAGCATGGTCTCTATTTCATATGATGATAATATCGTATTTACTCCCCCTGATAATAACATCAGTTTTACTTTCCTGATAAGAACATCACTTCTTATGTATTGTTGAGCATATCATTCTTTTAGCCACCAAACTATGAATGATACATTGTCACCAAATCATACATGACCTCTATATTTCTCTCTCACAAATTAATCACAATCAATTTAAATTTAAACATAAAGAATCAAAATAATAAATATTGAAAACCATTTGATATGGGAGTTATAAGGATTAACCATGAGGTAGTTAGAATCCTAAAAGGCCATGAAATCAAAATATATCAATAATTACCAATAATGTTTAAATTTATAAATAAATTGGCATTATACTGAAATTTTAAAATGACCAATTATTACCTTTTTATCTATTTGATTTCATATATCACTCATGTTGATATCACAATGTTAAATAATAATTTCTCTTACATATCTTCTGGATATGCTAAAATATCAGTATATTATGACTTTATCTTATTCATCGTGAAAACAATAAAGAAAAATTATTCTGAAAATCATCAAAATATTCTTACATCCACATATTCAGTTTGTTTTGAACAAAATAATATTATATAATATTTTAATAGGACTATCACACCAAATCTCATTTTTGTTATCCACTGTGCACTTGCAAGAACTAATTTTTATCAATAAAATCATAATAGATACAATATTAGCATAATACAAAAATATTCTCATAAAGTATAAGGTACTTCTAGACCATTAAATTCAATGTATCTTTACAAGAAAATTCACCACGGTAAAAATATGTGATTTTGAAATTATTGATGCATTTGATAACTTGATCTACAAGTCAAGTAAAATGTAAAATTACTTATTTTTCAATATATTTTTCAATCAATTATATATGCTTGAATTATTTTCAAACTCGCACAGCATTTTATATATAGAATGATTTTCTTGTATATGCTTCTGGCATTTTAGATCCTTCAAAGACTCTCATGTAATATTCACTATCCATATGCATATGCTATATATAATGATATCTAATAGACGCATTATTTTGTTTGCATATACTGTCAGACTAATAATATATGCAACAATTATTGTATCCACTACCAAATGTTGTACCTCATCATTAAACCTTGTGAAAATCTTTATTTTCACATGAATATTCATATATCACAAACAACTTTATATTTAAAATGTTTTGGACTACAGGTCCATAAATTTCACATGCTAAAAGAATATTTTTCATTGCGTCTTGACCCCTTCTTCAATTGGCCAATCACCTTTTTTTCTACTGACATATTTATGTATAAGATCCTCATTTGATCACGTGATATTATTACTAAAACTGTTGTCGACAACTTTGTCTTTTCAATTCTATTTTTCTTGTTGTGACATAATTCATTGAGATCTCTTTATTACTTTCAGGTACCTGAACCTCTTTTAAGGGTTCTGCAAATAGTTATATATTGACCTCTTCTAGAGTGTCTGCCTCCTTAATATGATTATCTTGATTATTTGCTTCGTTCTTTTTTCTTTTGGAACTGATTATTCTCTCATACTTCGAGCATGTCTCACTTTCATTTATGTTGATTAGACTACTTATAGCTGGAATATGAGATTTAGTAATTCCCATTTAGGTCAGTAATTACATCTGGCAGATTTTATGTAATATTTCATGAATGCAAACCAAATGAACTTCTGGTTCATATTGTTATATTCGAGGATCTATATTTATTAGTAATAATGCATTCATTTTGTTTTCTTTTCCAGCTATTTAGTTTCTCCCCCTCATATTAAGAAAACTTTGTCAAATAACAATCGACTAATCATGCAGTGTAAGTCTCCTAAATCCATTTGTTTCCATTAGAAACATCCTTTTGTTTCATTTAGAGACAAACAAGAAGAAGAAGGTTCTTACCCAACATTTATCTCAATTTCCTTTAAATATCCATCTATGTGCATTGTGGTGAATCAATAGGAATGCACATTCAAACTTTTTAAGATGGAATATACTTGACTCCTGACCAAAAGCCAATTTTATCGGGAGAATTTGGTTGGCTAGTATAAGTGCTGCAATATGTAAGATCAAATATGCCAACACTGAAACATCAATTTTGTTCTCATAAGTATTAGTTTAGCTATTTATGGAGGCTTTAATGAATGAATCGTATAATCTGGAAATTGCGCGTAATATAATAATTTATTCAAATATTCTTGCAAACTTCAGGTTGCAAACTAATATTAATATTACATGTAACCATCTTATAGATGCATCTATCAAAATTATTGAACATTGATATGGTTTACATGATATTTGAATAGGCCCATACATGAGTTTATTTATTTTCAGAAATATAGAGATCCATTCCAAATCATAGCTTGTGATACTCTCATAATTAAATTTCTTTGAGAACAAGCAGCACATGATAACTCTTAAATTATATAATATGTTAGCTATTTATGAAGAATCTTCTAGTTCTTCAATGGATGTCACACGTAATCTTTTATATATAACTCAGATGAATCAAACAAGTCATGCCAACATAAATTTGTTTGAATCAGTAAACTACTAGTTTACTGTAACATGTTGCTTAACCAACGACAAACTTTTCAATTTCCATAAATATTGATATAAAATGTCAATATGACATCCATTTTTCGGAGATCAATAGGTTTTGTGAGGAAGTATATGAGTAAAACTTTTCAATATTAACTCACTTATATTCTAACAATCTCCCCCTCAAGTGTGAGTCATATAATTACACTTTCTTTATTTCTCTATTTCAAAGACAAATTTATATATAGCAAGCTAATAATATATCTTTCATTTCAAAACTCAAGTACTTCATAATTCACAACTAATCATGGATTTAAGCTAATTGGGCTATCATTTAAACCCTGGAATAGAATGAAACTCTAATGTAAATCTATGGGTTATAACATTCCTTGATCAATTCTTCTCTTGCCCATAGAATTTAAGAAAAACTATATTAGTTCTTCAGGAACTATATCGACTTTGTTACATTTATATTCTTCAGGAACTAACATATATTCTTGCATATTTATATAATTTTATTACTCATTAATAATAATAATAATAATATGCTTCAATTTGCCTCTTTTGATGCATGTTCAAAATATGAAATGTTTAGAATTTTCCACTACATAAAGAAATATGAGGAGATCCATAATCAAAATGCATAAAGATCTTATTGCAATGAATTCTGATGTTTAGGGGCTAAAATTAATTTGAGAGAAATGTAAAGACAAATGCATTATAATATAAAATAACAAATACTTATGATTTTGTCTAACAAATCATAAATTATTCATTATGAATTTTCTCATAAAATTAAATAAATTCTCACTTTCTTAATTCAAATATGACATATGATTTTTTTTCTTCACAAATGTCACATAAAACTAATTTGATTCTAATATATATCATATTATATATTATATCATGATTAATGTATGAAACTTGCAAATATCATATAAAAATACTAAGGAGTAGAAGAAATGTTAATACAATGAATTGGGAAATGAGGCAATAAATTATCAATACTAAAATAAAATACAAATTGAAAAGTATCTGTATGCCTTCCAATGTTGAAAGTTTGGAACTAAGAAAAATTGCACATATATATATATATGTATATATATAAGGCAACATAATAGTGCTCAAGAGGAGAAAAGATATGGAAGACAAAGCTAAAATGAAAAATATGACTAATAATGAAAGAAAGTACCTTGATGTTGAGGTATATGAGTTGAATTTGAATGTTTGTTGGGAAATCTTTGGTGCAACAGAGAAATACAAGTCCCAAGAAGAAAATAGAGGTGGTAAACTCCATTGATGTATGAATAGTATTCACATACATAATATACTTAAAATTACAAATAAATTGTACAATTCTACATAAAGAAGGTAATTAAACAACATAACACGTTATCAGCACGAATTCGCTTAGAAAACCTATGGTCTAGTTTTCTATCTCTTCTACTCTCTAACTTTGTCATTTACATACTTTGTTTTATATTGTTTATTCTCTATGTTATTTTATCTTTCTAGTCTACATTATCAATCTATTGTTCTATATTATTTTTATTATTTTTCTTTTACGCTATCTATTTTTATCCATCCTGTTGTTATCTTTTACATATATCTGGGATAATCTAAGCCATTACATAGAATTAAATAGACTCTTTTACCGATTGTTTTATACATCGGGTTCCATGGCTAAGATTTGAGATTATATTATCCTCCGCAAGTTTTCTTTCTTTTAACTTTTATTTATCGTATTCCATTAATCTCTTATTATGCAAAATTTATATTTATTTATTTTATATTCTAGTATTCTTTACATTTTATGTTATTATATTATGTTATTTCATTTTATTTACACTTATTTAACGTTTATTTATTTTATTTACATTTTATGTTATATATTATTCTTTGTTTCTTTATTTTATGTCATTTATTTCATCTTGTTTTATTGTTATTTTATTTACATTTCATTTATTTATATTAATACATTATTGTTATATCATTATGTCAATCTTTTATTTTCATTTGTTTATTATATTACATTAATATATAATAGTATTATATATGAGTATGTAATGTGGTCTATTTGATCATGGGCTTATCTATTATTTATTTTTGATTATGAATTTGAATTTATTTAATTTATTTTCTAGTATTTTGATTTTATCGAGAGGCCAGAAGCTATAATATTCTTAATTTCGTGATCAGATGACCAGAAGTCACATCACTTTTGTAATAGCTCTTATGAGAAAGAATGCTATTGGTTTCATTAAATTGCAAGATTGACAAGAAAATTTTTGGCACTTTATGATTTAATTGTTACAAATATCAAAGCCCTGAAGGCTAAAGGTTCAAATATCAATCTATACAAAGATTTTTGCTGTGGTGTGGTCCTGAAGACCAATATTTGGAGAAATTGATGATGCTATTGAAAGTAAAAAAAAAAAAATATGTAAGAGTGAAAATGAACATAATCACATTGCATTTGTAGAATTGATAGTTGAAAGCTGAGAATACTTTGTCTTAGCTATTTAACTACAATCATGGAAATAATAACATTTATAAGGTGATCAAAATTATGAGCAAATATCATACTATGACTAGAAGTCATATGGATAGAAAAATGGTATAATATGACCAGAAGTCATATAGACTAATATGTACTAATTTATTGAAAATAAATATCAAAATGACTGTGAAGCCAAAAAGACCATGAAATATTGTGAAAAATATCAAAAATAGTTATGATGCTTAAAGCAATAAGTTACAGAGAAAGATGATTAGTTTGTATAGCCAAAAGAAATAATTGTAAGCCCTGAAGGCTATATGATAATTGTAAGCCCTGAAGGCTATATGATTTTGATTCTTTATGTTTAAATTTAAATTGATTGTGATTAATTTGTGAGAGAGAAATATAGAGAGCAAGGAGGGAGTGATCCTTATTTCATTTCAAGCTTACAACCTTTGATACATGCCTACTATTTATAGGCCACAAATCCTTAACTTCCATTACAAGAGTTACAACAAAAGAGTAAATCTACATAATGGTATAATATAAAGTCTTTGTAGGTTATTTACATTAATAATAAAAAACTCCCACTAAGCCATTCATGGGTTATATGGCTTTAAGTGTAGAATTCCAAAAAGACTCATCTTAAAAGGTTATGGAATACTAAGAGACTATGAACATCCACTACCACAATATTCATAACAAATTTTATATATTTAATGTATTTATTTCCAATCAAATTGGAACAAGTGAAATCTTAAAATTTTCAAAAAATAAAGAAATTATTAGCATTAGTTAGTTAGAGCTTAGGCCTTGTTTGGTACATGATACTGGAAGGGTTGGTATAGAGCTTGGCACAAATATTACCTATTTTGTTGTGTTAGGTATTAGGGATTGAAGATAACTAGAATTAAAAGTACTATGAAAGTGAAATTGCTGCAAAATCACCCACCCCAGGTATTTAAAAAGCTGTACTGGGAATGAAAAATTTTGTGACAAAATTATCCCTATTTATAATAAATTTATAACAGAACTGCCCCTTTAAAATTACTCTCATCGATCTTTATCTCCAGTGCTGCAAGCATATCCATTGAAGGCAAACTCCCACTCAAACTCTCACCATCAAATCTATTACACAGTCTCCTTCAAATTTTGTGAAAATTGGTTATTTACTTTACTGAAGAAAGATCAACCCAACCCAACAAAAAAATCGATATGAAAAAATGAAGGAGGAGGAGAGGGCAAAGAGAGAGAAGGGGTCACAGATCAAAGAGGGAGGAGTTAAGTTGCAGATTGAAGCTGTCGCCTTCATCATCACCGAGCAGTGGTTTCAGTGAGAAGGAGAAGACTCGTTGTCGTCGTCGTCACTGAGATCGCTGGGCAGTGGCTTCATGAGAGAGATAGTCCGCTGAAATCGAACCGTGAAGAGAAGTACCTTAGTTGGGGAGAGAGGAGAAAAATATTCAGTTTGATCTTCGGTGGAGGCAACCCAACAAAGAAATATCGAAATACTTCAAAATCCAGTCAATTGAATTAAATTTACATCATTGGAATCTAAAAGAAATCAGGGGCATGTTATTATAAGGGGCCATTATAGGCGCCATTGTTGGTTTAGTGAAGGTCAGCGAGAGATGGGAAAGCTTGGGGAAGAAAGGAAATATTATTTTAATTTATTATAAGGGACATTATAGCCTTTTTATAATTTATGTTAATTATAAAATAAATTTAATTCAAGCCGTCCCTCCAAATATTACTCCATACCAAACTTAATTTTAAATTCTAAACACTAGTTTCAATCACAATTCCAATCTCAATTTCAATCCTAATACCAATCTATCAAAATTCAATGCTAAGTATCAAATAGGACCTTAGAGTATAACTTAAGGATAAAATAATATCATCTATACCAAAAAAAAATAATACACATGTCTTGGTTTAATTAATTAAAAACAAATATATTAAGTACATAATTCACATAATGTTATTGTACATTAGGAAGATGAAATGCAAATTATCTCAAAATTAACTTTCAAATACGTGGTATGAAATTGAGTTGTAAATAGCATAAAATGGGTTACAAATTATAGATCTAAAAATTTTTTATATATGATGTAAAATGGAATACTTCTAAGTTCCATAGGATTAATTTTATATATAATGATCTGTTGATAAATAATAACTAACTGAATTGTGAATTGTCGAGGCCAGATCACATCTTCAAGTCTTTTTTAAATGTGAGGTCACGATTTTGATAGAACTACGACAAAAATAATGAATTATAAATTACAAAAATAAATGATAAGTTATCAAAAACCCAAAAATAATATAGAATCATTTCTCAACTAGGGACATTTTGGCCCCATATATTATTTTCAGATTTGTTATGGAACAATGTCCTTCTCTATCATCTTTCTAGATCATTAAAAAATAGTGAAAAAAATTCTTATAATACTTCAATGGGTTTGTACATTTAATATCATAGAATAATAAAAATTAAAATTTGAACATGATTATATCCAATATTTTAAATTTTTATGTCATTGATTACACAGTTCAGGTTATTCCCCACATTTTTCTCAACATTTGACTCGATATATTTTTTTTTTTTTTTTTTTGAATAGAAGCAAAGCAAGAAGCAAGAAGAAGAACCCTTCAATTTTTTTTTTTTTGAACAGTCAAAGAACCCTTCAATTAGACTTTGAAATACTTGGACAAGAGGTAAGTATAGAATTTCGTAATGTTATTATTAATATTATGAGCTCCATGATTCTTAAACACAATTGTGTAGTTTGAGTTGAGTTATACATAAATAATTGAAATTGAATATTACTCCCTATCGCCTTTATTATAACTTATACGATTATTTCCCATGTTATTTAATACAAAATTATTTGTCTCTATTACTTCCTGACTTTAAGTATCTCTTATTGTAGGCATAAGGCATTATTATGAAACTTATGAGTTAACTCTCAGAATTTATTGTTTTTTTTTTATTTCTATATTATAAAATCAAATCGAGTCAATTTTAAACTGAGGTTAGTTTTAAATTTAGTTAAACTAGTGAGTTTGCACACCAAGTTTACTGTTTTTATGTTTAAAGCTTACAAAATCATATTAACTTATTTTTGAACTTATTCTAACTTTTTTAATTTGATCATACTCAGCGATTTTTTATATAAATTTTATAGAAATTTTTTCATTAAGCATGAAAAATTATGAATGTTAGTGAATTTAATTTTGATTATTTGGATTTAAAATATATTTAAATCAAATTGTTGTCACTTTTATATTTTAATTATTTAATTATAGGTTAAAATCCAAAAAACTTTCCTAAACTTTGTCTCAGTTGCATATGACCTCCTTGATATTTTGAAGTTTAAATTCAACCTCCTTGACATTTTAATTTTTGACATCTAATTACCGTGCCTTAAGTTTCACTATTAAGTCACTGACAAAAACTGCCATATCGATTCAAGGGAGTTATATACCCACGATCAAACTGATCATATGTTTTTTGGTGATAGAATGAAATCGAGTAGCCTTGATAGTGCTGTATCATCCTTGACTATGGATGATGAAGAGTATATTCTCCATTAGTTTTCTTCATGCTGCAAAGAGACACAAATGATTTAGGGATTTTTTTTAAATATAAAATAACATTTTATCCTTCGTATATAAAAAAAAGTATGGTGATGATAAAATTATAACTTTTGTGGATGCGATGTAGGATGCCACATCACCCTCTCATCAATACGATGTGGCAGTTTCTGTCAATGACTTAACGGCAAAACTAACGGCAGGATCCCTTATATATAGGGACTGGGACTTAGAGATTTCCCACACCTATAGGGAAAATCTAAGTTGTGCTGATTACTTAGCAAGGATGGCTCATATGGGCAACCAGGATTACACAGAAATTGTGACAGCACCTACAGAATGTGTTAACCTTTTTACACGCGACTGTGACATGTCTTCACACGATCATCAGGTGCTACCTAATTATAGGTCCTTGTAAACTTCAAGCATTGCTTGCCTTTGTACTCAAAAAAAAAAAAAAAAACTAACGGCAGGATGCTTGATGTCAAAAATAAAAACATTAAGGAGGCCAAATTTAAACTTCAAAACATCAAAGGGTTATATGCAACTAATCTAAAATTCAGGGGAATTTTTTTATATTTTAGCGTAATAATTATATATTATTAATACATATTTATTGATAAAAATAAACTTTTACAAGTTTACCATTTAAGTCCATGATACGATTTTATGTCACTATCACGAGTTTGTTTAAACTTATGAATTTGACAACCTTGATTATAGGTCACAAATTTCATACTCCCTCTGGTTCAAAATGTAAGAGCCAAATGTGTGATAGGGGTCTAGTTTTTTATATAAGAAATGGTTTGATTTTGTCTTATCATTTAATACATTTAGCCCACAATTTTATCTCTAATTAATTATATGTCTCTCATATCTTTTTTCCCACTCATTCTTTCACATCTCCTTTTTCGCTCATTCTCTCTCCCACTCACTCTCTCCATAGATAATGGTGTTTTAGGGAAAGCAAGTTAATTTTTTTTTCCCATATGTATTGTCTTTAACCAATTTTAACCAAATTTTTAAATTGCGTAATTTAGTTATTTTCATCTTATATGATAGTATTTGTTTTATTCCAAAATATAATTCTCATTAGAAATTATTAAGTGTAACTACCCCTTTGTTTTACCCAAATTATACAAATCTCCCATCAATTTTAAAAATATATATACTTCTCTTGATATTAAAATGTATCTTATAGAATCCTCCCTTATATATTTAAGATTCCATTTTCATCCACCTAAACATTTGTTGACCGTTGAGTTTGACTATCAAAATTTATTTTGACCAAAATACCCCTATTTCTGCCAATGAACAAACATTTATACTTGTCTAAAAATAATTTTTTATACAACCAAAAAATATTTTAAGTACATATATGTTCAAATTTTCCAATATATTATAAATTTTATTAATTTTTATTATATTACTAAATTTTAATTGAATTTTTTTTATCATATTTATTGAAACTTATTTAACATATTAACGGACATGCTTGTAAAGAAGTCCCTTATTTGAGCCTTGTATATAATACTAGTATTTCCTGAATCCAAGCTAGGGACATGAAATTAAAAGAAACATAAAAAATATAGGAGAAATTAAAAAAGAACAAGAAAAAAAAAAAGAAAATAGTTTTTTTTTTAAATAGGTTTGCAAACTTTAATATTCCTTTTGATGAAGATTGAAAAGACAACCAATCATGTTGAAAAACTTACCATGCACGCATCACTCATAACAAAATATTTTTCTTGTACATATGCCATTGAAATCCTAGAACATGGTCGGTGTAGCTGAAAAATATATAGTAGTAGTGTAGTCAACAGTCCCTAACTTATCACAGACGCATGTACGGTAGATGACGGGAATTGCAGAGGACGTGGCTACCCATTGCGCTGAATCATGCGCAGATAAAGCAATGCAGGAACTTAAATATTTGTGTTGCTACAAGAGCTATGTTGATGACTTCCAAGATGAACAGAAATGTTTGAGTGCAAAAAGAGACACAGTGCTTCAAGATATTAAAGAAGCTAAAGACAGAAATGAGGATCAGATTGAAAATGAAGTTAAACTCTGGTTAGATAGAGCCAATGATCTCATACAAGAAGACACAAAAGGAAAGAAGAAATGGTTTGGTTTGATTCCAAATTGCTTTTGGCAGTACAAGCGAGGCAAGGACTGGGAAGGCAAGGCACGAAGAATTAAAGGACTGATAGAAAAGAGTAATGATTTTCCTCGTGTTGCGCGTTTCACTGGGCTTCCAGGCATCGAATTCTATTCTTCTGCAAATTTTATGCAATTTGAGGATAGAAAGTTGCATTATAAGAAACTTCAGGCGGCATTGAAAGATGACAAGTTTATGATTGGACTGCATGGGCTAGGGGGAACAGGGAAAACCACAATGGCAATACAAGTAGGTATAGAAGTTGCAGACTCAAAAGTGTTTGATAAAGTCATCTTTACTGTTGTCTCAAAGGATCCAAACTTGAAAAAGATTAGAGACAACATTGCAAAACACCTAAATTTGACTTTCAATGAAGGAATGGATGAATCTGAACAATTGTGGAAAAAAATAGCAGAAGGTGAAAAAAAGGTACTCATAGTACTAGATGACGCATGGGAAAAGCTTACACTTCGAGAGATAGGGATTCCTCTTGGTCATCATGGCAAGGGTTGTTGTGCTATTTTGCTAACCACACGCAGTTGGAAAGTTTGTGGAGATATGGGATGTGATGAGACTATTGCACTTGAGGTTCTAAATGAAAAGGATGCAGTTGATCTTGTCCTATCTTATGCTGACCAGAGAATAGATGATTCTTTCAATGATTTTAAGGATGTGGCTTTAGGTATTGTGAAGGAGTGTGGAAGATTGCCAGTTGCAATTGTACCAGTCGCAAGTACATTGAAATCTAGGCCTCTAATAGAATGGAAGCAGGGATTGGATAGATTGCAGAATTCTAAGGCAATTCATTATGTCAATGAAGATTTAAAAGAGGCTTATAATTCTTTGAGATTAAGCTATGATTATCTCAAGAATGAAGAAGCCAGAAAACTCTTCCTCTTGTGCTCTCTGTTCCCAGAAAATTATGAAATACCTATAGAACTTTTAACCAGAATTGCTAGATGTCTCGGGCTTTGTGGAGAAGCTACTAGATACTCTATCACAAGAAGTCATTTCACTCCAATTAAAAATGTGCTCATGGATTCCTGTTTATTATTAAAGGCTGAGAATGAAGCTGTAAAAATGCAAAACTTGGTCCGAGAAGTGGCTTTGTGGATTGGAAATAAACTAGTTCAAGTGGCCATGGATTCTAGCACAACGTTAATGGAGAATATCAAATATTCATCTTGGAACATAAATGACTTTCCTTACCATTTTGATGGCAGAAAACTCGAGGTTCTTTTACTTTGGATCAGTAATAATGCAGATTCTACTACTGTGAAAGTTCCAGATGGTATCTTTGAAGGGATGGAGAACCTCAAATTTTTGGCTTTAATGAATTGGTCAAATATTAGAATTTCATGTGCGTCCTTATTTCAATCACATCCCTCATTGATAAATGTTCGAACTTTAGCCATAAAAGGATTTGAGTTAGGAGATATTTCTATTTTGGCAAACTTAAAAAGAATTGAGAGTCTTGAATTGAGCAAATGTTCAATGATTGAATTGCCAAATGAAATTAGAGAACTAGATAAGTTGAGATTGTTGGAGATAGTAGAATGTGAAATTGAAAGAAATAATCTTTTGCAGTGATTGGGAGTTGCTTGCAATTAGAGGAGTTGTATTTTGTTTTAAATCGTATGGATGAAGATTCCTGTAAATCACCACCTCAAATTACAACTTTTCCTGAATTTGAAAGGTATCAGATAAAGGCATGGCGTGGTTTTTGTAATTATAAAGTGGATTTCTCAATATCTGGATATTTTGATTCCAATGAGCACTTCAAAGTAAACTTCTCCAATGAAACATTTAAATCTCTAGTGGAAAGAGCAAAAGTTTTGAAGTTAGATGGAGATTATTATAACAGAGGATGGACAAATGTTGTTCCTGACATCTTACCTATGAAAGATGACAGCAAGGAAGACCACTTAACTAGGCTTTGTTTGCAATCTATGAAGGGGATAGAGCATCTAATCCATACAGAACGTCTTCCATCTGGTGTGGCTATCTTCTCGAAGTTGGTTAAATTGAAGCTTTGTGACATGGCAGTGAAAGAACTATGTTGTAGTCCGTATCCTGTTAGCTTTTTGAAGCAATTGGAGAAGCTGCATTTATCATGGTGTAAACATTTGGAAGGCCCGTTATTTGATGGAAAGCTAGAGCTGTGCAATCTTAAGTCCATAAATTTAAATGAATGTTCAATGACATGCCTTTTTCATCCATTCATAGCACAAAGTCTAAAGAAGCTAGAAATGTTGCATATTGAAAAATGTTCTGAGTTGAAATGCATAGTAGCCGAGCCAAAGGAAGATCATGATCCCAATCAAAAGAGTCATGACTCAATTTTCCCAAAATTGAAATATCTCGAGGTCGAATCTTGTCCTGAATTAGAATTTATTTTGCCAATATGTTTTTGCAAAGACCTTCCACTACTAGAAAGTATGGAGGTTGGATATTGTGAGAAGCTAAAATATATATTTGGGCAATATCCGAAGGAAAGAGATTTGCACCAAATGGGAACAGAAGCCATCCTCCAGTCGCTAGAAGAAGTGGTAATTTCTAAACTACCAAATTTCATCAACATATACACAGAATGCTATCTCCCCTTTGATGAAGTACGAAAGTCATCACAAAGTACAAAAGTGGAAGATGGTAGTAGTAGTTTATCAAGGAGTCCTCTATGCTGGTTGTGGCCAAAATCAAATGCTTCAACTATATATCACCCTTCTCCTTTCATGAACCATAATCAGGTACTCATCTCTTACTCTATTTTGTTGGAATATCTCTATTCGTAATATTCGATGATAATCCAAATATGCTTCGTTAAACTTCTTTTGGCGAAAATTTGTTTGTTTATAAATTAATAGTTGTAGAATATTTAATAAATATGGCATGGCAAACCATTTACCATATACCAGTTCCAACCTAATTTGACTAGGATCCATTGTTATAATATCAGTGTGCATAAAATCACTAAATAACTTAGTGACAAATTTTAAAAGTATGCATTGTGTGAATTTAAATTAGCAAAACACTGTTTGTTTGGTAGCAAATCGATTTCAATATACTTTTCAAGAGACCACTGTTCAATTTAATTAACAAGAATGAATTTAGAAAGGACAAGAAGACAAATTTAAAAGATGATAATTTGTGTTCAGTTCTCTTTATCCAAAAAGTAGTTACTTCCTATTTCCATTATCCTTATATAAATATATTTATCAAATGTAATTAAGAAATTCAAAAAAAAAAAGTGTGAATATAAAATGCAAATTTATAAGATTGTAACAAGCACATTATTAAAAGATTGATAATATGAAAAACAAAACAAACAAACAAAATGATAATATAATACTGCTTATTTATCAGATTCCTTATAACATTGGATAAACATGCATAATGATATACTCATATAAGTGTGAATAGTTTAACTAAATTCAAAACTGAATTAAAGTAGAAAATGCTTTTTAATAGATATTATATATAGCATAATTTTCTTGTAATATCAGAAAAGTTTGATTCTTAAACCTCTACATAGCTTGTCCCATCCATTTTCAATTTATGAAAGAAGAATTCACATGTTTGTATGGAATTCAGGCATCGATGGTGAAATATGTTGTGAATAGAGCTCATGGACTTTTTACATTACCATTATACCGGTACACACGTTTGAGAAGGCTGAAGATATATGACTTGGTTCGGTTAAAGTCACTGTTTACCCTATCCATTGTCTCATCATTGAAATTGCTGGAAATATTGGAAGTTAGATCTTGCGATACACTAGAGCATATAGTAATAGATAAGGAAGATGGTCATGATCATATGAATGTAAACTCTATCTTCCCCAACCTGCGGATGGTTTATGTCCAGCTTTTTATTCTAATGACTTAAAGGATTTAGAATCTGTGTGGATTAAAAGACAAGAAGATCTCTCAAGCAGAAAGGTAAACCTCTTTCTAACTTGTTTTTCTAGTTAGTTAATTTATGATGGATCAGCTAAAAAGGTCATTAATATTAACATATCTTATTGATACCCACAGGCATTACCTCTTCAGGAGAAAGTTGAACCACCTTACAACTTGCAAGAATCACCGGAGTTCAAGGATCCTAAAAGTTACACGAGCTTTCAAAATCTTTCCCAGCTAAGAATCCAAGGATGCAAACAATTGAAATTTATTTTGTCTGCATCCACCGCAAGAATGCTGCAAAAACTGCAAAAGTTAGATGTATCAGTGTGAAGAGATGGTGAGCATTATTGAGGAGGATGAAGAGAGTAAGAAAAATCCTATGGCTCCACATCAAGTATACTTCCCAGAGCTACGTATAATTGAAGTGAGGGACTGCAAAAGTATGAAATACTTGTTCTCTATAGCAAGTGGTAAGCTTCCACGACTCTGGTATGTGGATATAGAAGAAAACCCTCAGCTTGGGGAAGTATTCAGATGGAAGCATGGGGAGGGACAGGAGCTGGTCATGGAGGATGTGTTTCCAAGACTACATATAATAAGACTAGTAAACCTACCAGCTCTTCATACTATTTGTCAAGGCATTGATTTTCACACTGTGAAATTGCGTCGTGTGCGTAATTGTCCTGCTATTTCTTTAACTTCAGCTAATGATAGCTATGAAGAACGTAAGTGTTCATGTTGGTAATTCATCACAACTGCTAATTGCTACAATTTCTTCTCATAATATTGGAATTGTTTTATTTTGGCAGTAATTAAATTATCAAATTCATTTGGAAGAGACTTTGTATATGAAGACGTCCACCACGTACAATTCAAAATTTGGGACTGGGTTAGTATCAAGCTTATTAAAATGGAATTATCATTCATTCTCCAGTCATGATGTAGACTTACGAAGCCAACAAATTCTCTCGTATATTATGACTACTTCCTTTGCTCCAAATTTTAGTAGGATGTCAATAAATCTATAAAACTTTCTATTCTTGAGCTGAGCTTTGAAAATTTCATCAAAGACTCCAACTCATTTCATCTTTTCTGATATGTTTTGTGATTGTTTAGACTGCAAAGGAACGCTCGATGGCTATTAGTGAATGCTACGCAGAACACCAGGAGAACCGTATTTCACCAAATTTGTCAGAGGTACAAACATCATGCTTCTGTTGAGAAAATTGAGAAAAAGGAAGAATAGGCTTACTTACAAGTACAACAGAGCATGATATACATATTGTGTACAGAGGAAAACCTAATTGAACAAAAATGAAATACACATGTCAAGCAATTACACAAGCAGCTCTAAGAAATTTTCAAGGTTTTCTAACATGTTTTAAAGATTTAGGCTTGTGATGTTGCTGGGCTTAGTCGACGCTGATTGTAATTGTAAACTAATGTATTATTGTTCAGATTGAAGTAGAGGGATCACAACAAGATATTGGAAATGACTCAACAATGCTCCAACAGAATAATGGTTTGCCAAATTTTGCTAAAGTACGTATATTATATATATTTTTTATATATCCAAGTAGACTTAAGAAACTAGCTAACGATTTCTCACTTACCTCATTGCCTTATTCATTTGTTTCAAAACAAAAGAAGATTGTTTTTTTAAGAAAATAATTGTGTGCAGATTTATAATGGTAATTATTATTAACATCAAACTGTATTTATCTTCTTTTTATATCTTTTTGTTGATGTTTAGAGTAAGGAAGTATCAAAGGAGATTGATGAAGAAGTCTCCACAACAAATAGTAATTTGAAAAATTTGATAGAAGTATGCATGCACATGTTATGCTTTTCTATAACAATAGGGACTTAGACCAACAAACAGTTTCTCTTTTTAATTAATATATGATATGCTTCTTAATTATTTTAACCTTTTTAGTAACTTATTTATATTTTATGAGCTGTATAGAGTACTACGGCATCAGCAAATGGAATTGTTGAAGAAAAACTCTCTACAACTCCATCATATGATTTAGACATGGTAAGAGTCGTTCTTCAATTAATATAAGAGTTTGTGTCATACTCATTACAAAGCTTCATGCCCTTCAACATGGTTAGAGTGTGTAACATTATTCAAGTGTTCGTCTATGGAAATTAAGTAAATAAATGAAGTTAGTTATTTGTTATTAGCCGTTGGGGGTGGGTCCCTAATGCTATTGTATTGGATGACCCTTTGATAGTTAATGAAACCTAAGAGTATTTCAGTTTTCCTCTAATCTCTCTCTCTCTGTTTCTAGTTTCCCTGTGAATCCCTTATATTTCTCTTCCTATCTCTCTCCCCCCTAATTCTCCTTCTTTTCATCTTACCATAACATTCATTTTTAATAGATGTTGGGACATTTACATTTGTGTTTACCAAGTTAATATCTCTTGTTTCTTAACATGTGTTATATTTATTATCAATGGGACATGCCAGGAGGTTAGAGCTGAGTGTGATGGGAATTTCTACAAACCATTGGGTCAAAATTGTGCAGACAAGCTTGCAAAAGTTGATCAGGTAATATCACTGATCATTCTTGTGTTTTCTTGAGCTTCACTTTTATTTTTAACTTGGTGCATATACTTTACAAACTATATAGACTAGACTAAAAGTTTAAGTGAAACTCTTATATGGGCTATGATCAAATACTCTAATGCACCACTTGGTTGTATATTACTCCCTCCAGCTCACTGGCTAGAACCAAGATCTGAAAAGAAAAACAATTCTTAATTTACTCTTGTTAAAGCCATTTTCTTTAAAAACAATTATATTTCTTTCACATATACAATTTCTTACCGTAGAAAATTGCAAAAAGGTAAAATTGAAAGACAATAATTAATAGTCCTTGGGTTTATGCAAAGTGACTTAACCATCATTTTTTTAAGAAGGCGACTTGTATATTGGACCAAAGGGAATACAAAATCTAGTAAGATACTTAAACTAACATTGAACTAATTTATTACTCTCTGCTATGCTATAGATTGCTTTGGAAAGAATGGAGCTAAGTGCTCAACATGGTCCTAACAATATGAAGCTAGCAAATCAAATCAAGTCATGAGTTTAGAATTAAAATGAGACTCCACATGTAAAAATGTTATTCTTCCTGATTTGCATGGGCTGAATTTACGATAAAAAAACATGCAACTTTTAGCTGTTTTTTTCATATTTATTTTCTTTTATGGTAATTTGGTCCACAAAGAATCTGGGAGCCAGAGAACCATATTATGCACTATAATGATTTTTAATTTACTATATATTACCTTTTGTTCAATTTGAAAACTAAATAAACTAACTTGTATGCACAATTCTTTTTAAGAAGGTCAACAATTAATAACTCTGCTTCTATTGCTTAGACACAAGTATCCACATGTATGAATACAATCATTCCTGTTATGGGTTGAGTTTATGCTATATGACATAAACTTGTGATAGCTTTTGCATATTAATATTGATGTTCTTTTAGGACAATTTGGTTCACAAAGCAAGTTCATCAACTCATTCTGAGCTAACAATCTCAAATCAGGGCACATCATCTTCCATAGAGGTAGGGTTGTTTCACTCATTTTTGCTTTAAATAGATGACTTGTTGCTTATTTATTCTTTTGCTTAAGAGTTATGTGAAAAGGAATCAAAGGGTGATCAAGAAGCACTTGCAGAAAGTATAAGTCGTAATGAAGGTCCTTGAAGAGTTAAGGAACCTACAATTGACCTCTTCACTAAAGAAACAACTAAAAAAGTGGCATTGGAAATTTCTACTATTACTAGTCAAATGACCTCTCCACTAGTAAATAATTCTTTTTTCTGTCTATTCCCACTCTATTAATTTTTATATTATAATTTTATTGAGATTCATTTAGTTTAATTTCTAACTTGATGGTCTTAGGACCCTTCAATCTCTACTCTCAAAAAGTCTCAAACAGCAACTTCAACTACTCCTACAGAACCAAAGAACTCACAATCATACCTATTGGATATTTCTATAACTACAGAATGTCCTCAAGTAAGTCTTTGGTTTATTGAACTCGTGTTGAGACTTAAGCTTTTTTTACGTCCAAAATTTGTATGTACTAATTCTAAAATGAAGATAACAATGAAGAATCATAACTATTTTAAATTCAGTATAGTTTCCCTTTTAATTTAATGCCTACCTTTGTATATATAAACAAACTTTAAATATGTAACTAATGAATGGTGTTTACTTCTTCTGATTTACTCCAGGTTGAAATTATGACCAATGATGAGACTTCCACAAATGAGGAAGAAATGAAGTTTAACCAGAAGTCGTCGTCTCAAATATTTGAAGAACATGATTTGATGAGGCTATTCCAAATGATGAAGGAAGGTGATGATATGGAAGTTCACTTGTCTTATGTATCTAAACTCATTGCTGATCTTCATGACAATAAAGAGGTGAGTAACGCTCTTGCTGACTTGGAAACCTCATTGAAAATGGGGCTAAATGAAATAGCTTGCTCTGAAGAAAGAAGACTTTGCCTTCAGAATGCTCTCAACATATTGTCCTCCCATTGTTTTGAAGATGGAGCTCCCTCTCATGGCCTTCAAGCTACAATTCACTCTCTGCAACAAGAAATCCAAACTATTTTTTCTTCCTTCAGCCAAGCCTTGACACCATTGACGCATTCACCAAGCTTGAACAAAAGGAGAAGCTTATGATTGAACAATGCTCAAAACGAGAGAAAGATGCCAAAACTCTCATATATGACACCAACAACACCAAGAATTCTATTATTGAGGCTCAATTGAATGAAGCAGAGTTGAAGGAGAAGATCTCTAAGTTACAAGCTGATTTGTGGAGCAAAGAAAAAGAAATTGAGGAGTACCAGAGGAAATTGTTATCTCTTCAAGAACAAGAGAAGAAGAGTGTTTCTGACACAATAGAATTCACATTGGAGTTTCTAGCAATGGAGAGAAAGAAGTCTCGCATGGTGGAAGATCAAATGAAAGCAAGGCAACAATTGGAAAATATGGAAGCTAAGTGGCCTTCTTGTTTATCCAATTTGAAGAAAACTATGATGCTGCTTGGAGTCCATCTCAAGCAAAAGCTTTGATGATTGAATATTTTTATTAGAGTAGTACATAGTCAAATTTATAAATTGGTTTGTATCATTGTATGTTGGTACCAAGTGAGCGGTGGTTGAGCTTTTACAAAACAAAACAAAAAACGTAGAAAAAAGAAAAAAAAAAGAAGAAAAAAATAGGGTGTGTGGTTATAAGTATTTTTGAAGACTAGTTGTCATTATACATTTGATTGTATTATAGTGAAAGTTTTCTGGATTGGGTCCCGTGGTTTTTATCTCACATTGCGGGAGTTTTCCACGCTAAAAAGTTGTGTGTTCTTTTTTTTTCTTTCCTTTATCTATTGTTTACTTGACATATTATTTATTTAATATTTTTAAAAAAATTTAGATGCATTATCTAAACTCACTTTTATTAAAAACAAAAAAGAAAAGTTAAGTATATTATACCACAAATTATCTTCCAAACACACTTTTAATATAACACTTCATGGAATGGCAAATGTGTCACTTGATTGGTCACTAATGCAGAAGTTGTTTCACACACAGACATATAAAGAAGTCTACCAACTTAATTGCCATGCATATAAACTAAAATTCCACAGTTGCTTTGGAGCCAAGAGTCAAATGCTACCAATGACAAAATAAAAAATGGGTGGTATATATTAATAAATAAGATTATATATATATATATATATATCTTGTGAAAATGCATGAGCATGTAAATCTTATTTCTTCAGCTATATATCTAAGTCTATGTTCTGCACTTTTTAACATTAATAGACAGCTGTAACTCTAACAGCAAAGATAGCGGCAAAAACTGAATCAGATTTCGCAAGAGTTGCTTTTGAGGAGACTGTATTCTGTTTGAGAATTGCGTAAATATATTATTGCAACATCTTGGGATCCTGTCACGCTCTAAAATACTAAAGCATGACCGGCACGAAATATAAGGTGATCTTACTTCGTAAACCCTTTTTATTCAGTATTTTCTATTTATAATAGGCAAGTTCTATTTCCACAATATAATATCATGTGACATCAAAATTATTCATTAGCCTTCGTATAAATATTTAACATAATTCTCTTTAAATGAACTTTCCAACTTTATTTGTAGCAATCAATACACAAAAGAATAAATAAATTTCTTTTCAAAAAATAATAAACAATAATAAAAACAGGTTTTTAAAACTTGTTTCCTCAAAGGAATCAACACAAAACGAAGAACAGACACAACATGAAGGCCACGAATAATAGGCGCAACCAAAAGGCTATGAATAACATGCACAATTCAAAGGTTATGAATAACTAGTGCTTTGCTTATGTTCCTCTGAAAAACTATTCATAATTTTATAAAAAACAATTTCTCTCTAATCATTAAAGTTTAATTTAGTAAAAAAAATAAATTGTATAAAAAATTTACGAAACAAAATTTATATCTTCCTCTAAAAGACATTTTATATGTGTGTGTATATGAAAGTATTAATAATGACAATAATACCCCAACTATGTAATATCATTTATGAAACGAGCCACTGCTTCCCATGCGTTGCATGGAAAGATTTGATTAATGTTACGATCCCATAAATGCACTAACTAATGCGATGTCGGTGATGGTTTTTTCCTTTTAAGTGCAATGGCCACAACAACAAAGAAGAATCGAAAGGTTAAATGATAACTTCAATGGCTATAAAATAACGTCAGATGTTCATTTATTCATGGTTGTGGTGGATAGCTACATATTGATATTTCTAAACACTTCTTCATATACAACATTCTTAGTAGTGTTATTTGACCCTGAATCATTAGGGCCAACAAAAATCTTGAGCCCATCCATGCTTCTGACTCTTGAAAGGGCAACATATAATTGTCCGTGAGTGAAAACGGGTTTTAACAAATACAATCCAACATGACACAATGATTGGCCCTGACTTTTGTTGATTGTCATAGCAAAAGAAAGTGTAATTGGAAATTGTCGCCTTTGCATGCGAAATGGCCATCTAGACTCAGACGGATTAAGATTCATTCTATGTATCAGAACCTTAACATTTGGTTTAGAACCATTAAGAGTAACTGCTTCAATGACCTTCTGGCCCAACTGTGTAACACGAAGACGTGTTCCATTGCACAATCCAGATGCTTGATCAATATTTCTTAGTAGCATTATTGGGGCGCCAACTTTCAAGACAAGTTTATGCGGTGGTAAACCTGAAGAAGTGATGGTGTTGAGGAATTCTGTTGTGTACAAGTTGTCGAAAGAGTCGGAATCTTTAGTTGACTTACAAATTGAGTCACAACTTAAGAATTCATACTCCTGCCTTGGGAGCAATGAACACATGTGATCGTTGATCTTAGTTACCATTTCAATTGTTGGTGCAAGGATAGCTCTGTCATTGAAGTAGTCGTTTGAAGTTAGGTTGTCCAGAAGTAGGTCATATGTTGCCTGGACAATTGCATTCATTGGATCATTTGAACTTGGAATCAACACATCATGAGGGATTTCTATATCTGCAACACCATCAACAGGATTTCCTAACTTACCATCGCCAATGTCAAGTAACCATCGTGAGAACCATTCTATTCTTTGGTTAGCATTGGTATGATGAGATGCATTCAACCACATGTTTTTAGTCAAGTGGAGAATAGTGCAATGTTGCCATAAGCGTGAAGACATTATGCAAGCATTAACTATAGCCGCCCGTGAACCTTTTGGAATGACTGGTAGAATTTGCCTAAAATCACCACCCATAAGAATGCATTTGCCTCCAAAAGGTAGATTGCATTGCATTATATCCTTGAGACTCCTATCAAATGCTTCAACACAATAACGCTGGACCATAGGTGCTTCATCCCAGATTATTAATTTTGTCTGCTTAAGCAAATTTGCTAGTGGTGAATTCTGCCATATGGAACAAACTGAAAATTCTATTATTTGTATTGGTATTGCAAATCTTGAATGGGTTGTCCGTCCAGATGGTAGTAATGTTGCTGCTATGCCACTTGAAGAAACTGTAAGGACAATATCCCCCCATGCACGAAGATTGCAAGCTAATGCATTCCACAAGAATGTTTTGCCGGTGCCACCAAACCCATAAACAAAAAAGAAGCGTCCGTACGGAACATGCAACAATGCTATCACTTGATCATACACTCGCCTTTGATCTGAATTAAGAGCTGCCAATAGCAATTCTGCTTGTGCTTGTTGTGATTCTCTTTCATAACATAACTCTTGTAGGATCAAGTGGTTGGTGACATCAATGGTAGGTATTTCAGCTGGAAGAGGAATAGTGTTAAAGTCATGCAAACTCTTCCCATTTGAACGCAGCAAGGCATCAATCTCTTTAAGGGCAGCATCTTCCTTTTGACACAGAGGTATATGGACACCTATACAATGTAACGCACACTAGTAATAACAAAACACAAAAGCATAACGTATGTATGGAGAAAAATAAGAATAATGGAATGGAAAAGGGATTAATCGAAAAGACCTGCGTAACTATCATCCCTGTGCGGAATGTATAGCATATCTTCAGAAAGGATTTTTGATGTTTCTTTCCACACATACTCTGGCCGTTGCACAGAACCACAAAGCAACATTGTGACAAACAACTTCCGTAATGAATGTCCAGAAGCCTAGAAAGATGCTTCTTTAATTGCATCAACATATTCTCTATCATCATCTAATAAGCCACGTGCAAAGCAAGCCTCTTTGAAGGTTTGATATGTAATGCCATTAAATGTTTTTATTTGATCAAAGGAACATGGACCACGCACTTGTGTTAGAAGCATTCTCAAGTAATATAGCTCACCCGCTGATGGTGATACATAAGCCATTCTTCCAACTGAAAACCCTCTTTTCCTTTTCTTCCATTGCCTTTTTCCCCTATTATATACATAATGGTTTGGGAATTCAGAGTATGTAAGGGTTGCTGCAAAGGTGTCATCAGCATTAATTATCATCTATGAGAGAAATTGTGATTCACAGACTCGTGGTTTGTCTATCAAATCGGAGACGTCATATGTACTTGCATATATAACAAATTGCTGATTTGGAAGATGAAAGCTGAGTCTTTCAACAGCAGGGTTCCTATGATGGATACTGAACCCAAAAATTCTCCAGGAAGCTTCACATGCTGAAACATACCGACAATTATAATATTGCTTTATCTCATCTGTTACTTTTCTACCGGTGTTATCATTATTGTTATCAAATAATCCGACAACAACCCTATCATTCCCTTTACTGATATACTTGAATAAGTATTTAATAGCAGTTGAGTGGTTGCACTTCTCAACATTTATATGTGCATGAAACATTTGGAGTAGAATAGCATTGTAGGGAACAACATACCGATTGTTTAACGGGATACCCTTCAACTGAATTGTTCTTCCATCATCCCTTCGCCTATATGTGGGGAAACCATCTTCATCAATAGTTGTATGCTGATTGAAGCGCTTTGGGAAGTACTTACTGCATTTTTTATCCTTCATGCATGGAGTATTTGGCTTGCTTGATCCACAAGGTCCATGAATCATGAATTTTTTAACTAATTCATGAAGCGATGCTGCAGAAGCCTCATCCGGAATTTCTGCTAAAATTATCTTGTCGATTGACTCTGGATCAGACATCTTGTCCTTCTGATCTAGAAATAAGAGGATATGTGCATGAGGCAAACCTCTTTTCTAAAACTCAATCGTATATATCTCTGAATAATGGATTAGGACAATGAGAAGGTTAGTGCATGATTGTAATAGAAATGAATAACCAACATATTAATTTTTTGAAAAATGTTACTAAACACTATACCTGCACGTACTCTTCCACATATCTTTCCGGACTTTAAAGTCTTCATCAAAGACCGCAACTTGAGCTGAAAAATTCTGGATAGTTGATGTGGGCAATTGGAAGGATGTAGATTATGTTGTTCGCAATATCTAGTGATTTCTGGCCACGCTGGGTTACAAGTAAATGTAATGAACATGTCAAGATAACCAATAGTCTTACATATTGCCATTGCATCTTGGTAACTTCGGATCATATATCTTGCACCACCCGTAAAAGATGCTGGTAGAATAATCCACTTCCCAATCGAAGCAGCATCTCTCTCCCCGCTTATCACAGCATCTGATAAGCCTTGATACAAATCTGCTCGAAGGTCTTTTTGATGAGTCCGTATCCATAAAAGCCTTTGTGACTCCATCATAGTGTAGCCATCAACAATAAACTGTTGCAGCAACCTTGATGCATGTTGTATTGTTGATATCTCACCTTCTCTGACCATTAGCCTGTAACAAAGAAACTCTCACAAGCTGACCCTTTTATGTGTTTTTGTTAAGGGCAATGTATCATCTCTATGTGGAACATCATCTCTATAACCATCTTCCCCGTATGGAAAAAGCAAAGGATATTGAAGAGGTAGATAAGAAGGATGTAATTCATTGATGCATTGTAGGCTTCCTGTATGTGTTTCCAAAATGATATCACGAACAGTAAAATCTAAATCAATGTCACCGACTATTAATGCAGCAACTTCTGATGCGGAAGGTAAATTGTAAGTTCGGCCATCACTTTGTCTACTTCCAATTAAACAAATTCTCAATAGTGTTGTTGATTTATTTGATACAAGTGACGATGCCAGCCGAAACTATTGCACATACGGATTGACATCATCCAATTGCTTCTTGATCTGCTGAACAATGAGTGGATCAATGATATCTTCCTTTTGGTGTTTACTGCATGGGTGGAGAAATAAACACAAAAATGATGTAACAAAAGTAGGACATTAAGTGAAATTGTTTGGATAAAGATCGTAATAAAATGTACCTGACAGCAGCAATTCGGTTGGAAACTTCATTATCAGTTTCATGAATGTATAGCTGAGAATAAACTGGTTTCACACCTTCTGGTGGCATTAAAGTGCCAATGGTGTGATAATTCATACTTGATAACGCAAATGTGTAAGGTCCACCACCTGAGTTGATTGAATGGTCAATTTTTTCTCCCAAGGATGTGAAAGAGAACATGTTGTATTGCCTGATGTTTTGAAGAAAATTCTTAGAGAATGTGGACTTCTTATTGAAAAATAAGGTCTGCAGTAACGCTGGTGGCATTTTGAGGGGAGGAAGGACAACCTTCCCTTTCAAGCAACATAATGAGAACATGTCTACATTATTTCACTTCGTAGTTTGCTTAATGCTTTCATTGAACCACAACTTCGCACTGCAATGCTTGCATTTGTATATTTGGTCCCCTTCATCTAAACAGGAGAGAATAGAAAGCAGGAAATAAATGGGTAGATCTTTTTGCCTTACTTCCATTATTAATCCTTTACACATAAAATGGCAGTAAACTATTGTTAAAGATGGAATGGCTATTTGGTGTAGGTACCTTGGTAGGAAAAGCTAGAAGCAGTGGTTTTATTTGCATTGACAAAAATCGATTGTGGCTTGCTGATAGTGTGGTGTCCAAATTCATCTGTAAATTGAACTTTCTATTACTATAGTAGTTAAGTGAATGACCTGTTGTAATGTCTACTGCGATGAATGTAGCTCGAAATATGATAATAAACGTTAATGAAATTCGCTTAATGCTAATGACTTCTAACCTTCACTGTTGTCATCATAATTGCAGTCACCTTCACTTTGTTCAAATTCGTCGAAATCAAAATTGAACTGGATGTTCTTGTAATATTCTGCTTGTGGGACACCTTCATTTGAGGTACATTGAAATCATAAATAATACCCTATAATAATTTCTAAGGGAGGAAAGCATGTGGTTTGAGTGGGATAGTATAACTATAATTGTACTTGACTTGAGTTAATAAGTTATTGGTTGTGATGTACAATCTGAAGAAAATGAAAGAATAAATGAGTGTAAGATTATTGTAAGCAGCATATGCAGAATATGTTATGTCCAAAAATGATAATGTAATTGTAATGGATTGAAGTGAATCGGTTAAACAGAAAAATTATGACTCTCAAATCCGATAGCCAATTTGATAGGTGAATTTGATAACTTAGGACCATGAGATGACATCAGACATTTTGTAAAGAGGGCATTAAGTTTTTAATTGAATTATATTTTCTTTTCTATAAAAGTCAACATCCACCATAATTTTTTAAAGACAAAATGAATTTTAAATAGTCATACAAATGGTGAGATTTAAATATCGGAAAATTGTAATACTACTTTGTAAATGTTGTCCTATCCGTGATGGAAAAAATTATTTTTATTTTATGGTAAGATTAATTTTTAAATAATACAGATAAGCAAAACGCAATAGTGATATTAATTAGAGCTGATAAGTGAATAAGAACAAAAGTGTTGCAATATGCATAAGGCCCACCGGTGATGCGAAAATAAGGATAAAAGATATTTATAATTTGGAAGGAAAAGAATGGCTGTAGGACAGGAGAACTTGGTTATAAATAGCTGACCGTGATGTTCCTAATGATGGTTAAAAAGTGAGGGCATGTATAGAACAATTGTAACTGAACAAAAATGTAAGAGTAAGACGCATTGGGTCATTAAAGTCAAATGTATAAATATGAGGTTAATAACAAACATACTTGTTAGTGTGGCTTGGGGAAACTTGTAAAGATTTGAACAAAAGGCATGTTGTTCTACTGCTGAACCCTTGCTCTTCCTAGTATATGGTGGATGAGCATCTTTGTCGGTGAAGGTGTCACTGAAAGTAGGCTGAGCAATTCCACATGGTTGGTATGCAGTATCTCCAAGTGTTTTTGTTGAGAATGTATTAGTGGTATTTTGTGTCAACTTTATGGAGTGTATTTAAAAATAGAGGAATGTCCTACTAAATGAAAAACTGAAATGGTTAAAAGACAAAGTATAAAAACCACAACGTGCACCTGCATATCATTGTGAACAATTAACGTGTGAAGGAAATTTTATTGAACAAAGTAGTACTAAACAGGAGAAGTGGGAAATTTGCTCCATATGCAAGATACGGCCGGTAACATGAAGGTGGAAAGAAATTAGTCTTCTTCTTTCCATATTCACCTTGTTGTGTGCATGGTCTGTTGTTAGTCTATAGGTATGATGACATGCCCTCATGTATATCTAACCCTCTTTGCCTAGCGCTCTTGCGCGTTGACAAAGGCCTTAAAGAACAGGCGTTAGCATCATTGTGGAGAGTATGTGCTGAAATGTGGCATAAAACCCTTGTTAATGACATAACGTTGTAAAGGCTCTGACCATGTAAATGCATTAAAATATATTTACCTTGGAAAACTGTGCTTAAAGTTGACTGAACATTAGTAATATCTGATAAAGCTCGGGACCTTCTTGTTCTTTGTCTAGCAGATGGACCACTATCGACAGACTCAAACTGAGATACTGCCAGTTGTGTGTACAGGGCACATGAAGACGGTGGTGTTGTTCCCTCAGCCTGTGACTATAACTGCGTATGAGAGTGTAGTTGTGCAGCATCTTGTGTTGATACATCAACTCTACCACCAATCATGAGTACTGAACCATATAAAGTGAGGAAGACACTTCTCTACAACACAGAATAACAGAATAGAATATGGTACAATGATTCAAGAACAGTTGGCCAACATTAGAAGAATATGGACAAGTTCTCATACATATCAAAATACATGAAAGTCAATAAGGATAGCTAATTGCAGGGAAAATTAATTTTAAAAATCGAAACAATATGAAATGTGTTCACCTGATAGAAGAAACTTTATGACCAATGTTGGGTGTTTAATGATGCTGGAAGACGATGGGAATGAGGAAGGTGTGTGGATGTATGTGGCAGTTGATGGTTGGAGGAATGAATAACTTAAGTGATTTGCCAAATTGGACACAACTTATATCTGATTTGAAGAAGTCAGTTATGCTTAAGTAGGAGATGTTTTTATTTGGCGGGAGACATAAATTTTGAACTTTTTAGATTCTGGTGGATGCGCACGGTGTAAGCAGGAGAAAGGGTCTAAGCAGCAGATGAGAGGCGGTGGAAAAAAGTGCAAGTTGGTTCACTAATGAGTCACAAGTGTCGTACAAGGTGAAGTCATATGCCAAAAAAAGTATGGTTTAATGCAAGGAATGATAACTCTGCATATTATATTGTCGGTATTGGTTGTTGTTACCCAGGTTTGCCATGTTTTCTCACAGCAAATACTCCAACCATGAGGACTAAAATTATATGATCCTTGAAGTCTTGTGCATGAATTTATCCAGACATTATTTATGAAGACCTATATGATAAGTCCTTCATTAATATCCTCCAACCAAGATGACTAAAGTAGTTAACTCAATGCTTACCATATTATTTTGTAAATGCACGTGAATAGCTGGTTGTAAAAAGGTGCAACATATATTTGTGTGCATATAAGTTGATGGTGATAGCATCAGTGGGGTTGGCATGAGAAGCTCAGTAATGGGATGTGAAGACCACTTATACTAATGGTAAAAGTGATTAAAAAAAGGTTATCATGAGATAAAATGTATGGATATATTAAATATGAAGAAAATCTTAAAGTTAGTAAAATCAGAATATGGAATTTTTTTAATCAACAACTTTCAAATTGGAATTAAAAAGATTTAATGATTTGCTTGTGCAAACAACCATTGAAGATTGAAAAAACACTGACGAAAGGTAGAGAAGTTGTTCCAGAAGATGAGTCCTATAATTAGGTAGTAATCATTATCCGGCGTACAGTGAGTCGTAACTTGAATAAGAGTAGCACTTGCATCAAGTTGATAGGATCCGGATAGATTTTTTCCCTTTTTTTTGTTGTCACTGGGATGTTTTATCGACGTTTTTCCTATCATGGCACTTTAAAATCTCTTAAATGTCACAACCACTTATACTAATGTCACATTTTTTACCTCAGATTGTAGGTTAGTTGGAGATTGTAGGGTAGTTGTATGTGATGGTTTTCCTTGTTGAGTAATAAATGGAGGTGAACGATTATATATACTAATTGGTATTTTGGCCCATCGAATGAATGCTAGTGGTTTAGACCAATGAAATGCATAATTATTCATGTAGATGTTACCTTCCCTTGTAGGATGTACTTTATTTAAAATTGCATGTGCTTTAACTGCAATATATCTAAACGCAGAAGGTAGTTTATTGTGTGGAAATTTTATTTTGCTCATTCATGTATTCTATGTTGGCATATGAAGCAAGGTTACTTAGCTCATCCATCTATTCTATGTTGGCATAATCTGTGACATTGATGTGTGCACGAAGTTAACATAGGCTTGGTATAATTTCATACATAAGTAGTATTTTCTTTAAAGAAAGTTCATTGCAGTTGTGCAATAAAGGGAATACAGATGGAACACAGCTGAGTGACGCACAAATCCATAATAGGTGCTAATCATATATTGCACTACAATTGCAACACACAGTACATGAACTGAAATACAGTTAGCCAATACTTAGTCTGCGGATCTTTACGTTCTTCTTCTACAGAACCAAAGGCCTTTACAAAACCAACGACATCTGAACAGAAACATTGATGAGAAGATGTAAACTTAATGGTTTCATGGTAAGATAAATATGCATGTGTAAAGTAGAGTATATTAAGAATGCCAGAAATACCAAATAGATAATCGATGTCCTCTTCATCAGGAAGTGTGAGGATATGAGAGATTGGTTTGAATAAGTAAGCAGAAGTTGGGATATCAGCATCGACAGGAGAAAAAGATGTATGAGTATTAAAAGTAAGCTTGAATTTATGAGTTGTCGGTCTATATTTAAACCGGTTTGATGAGACAATGAAGTTAGAAAATTCATAAGTTTTTCCTTCTTCGATGGATCCACAGAAAGTAGTGTGCAAAGACTTCACAATGACACTTGCTTGTATTGTTGTGCCCTGCAAACAGGTTGAATGAAGAAGTAAGCAATTGACGTAAGGAAGAAGCAGAACATAATGTTACAGAAAGAAAGTTCGGTATGTTCCACAGCAGAGACTAACCTCAGCATCACATAATAGAAAGGAAACACAGAATAGGTCAGATGGAGCTAGTTTTTGGTAGACATTCCATTTGCTTATCACCCTGACAACAATGGTCCAAAGGTCAGATGCATCATTGATCAGAGACAGTAATGTATGTTCAGACATCAGAAATATGGTTGAGGGGAAGGATGAAGAAAGGTAAAAGCGTGAAGAAAACTGGGAGTAGTTTAGGAAGAAGGGGTTGTAGAATGGGACACAGATAGAGGTTGAGTTTTAAGGGCACAGAATTGAGGGATTGGCGGGAAAGAAAGGTTAATTGAATGGTAGACTGAGGCATCAACATGTGCCAGCATGTATTGGAATGGTGTACTGGCCGCAATGGAAGCACGTAGGCCCATAACTTGACATAAACAACACATAAGTAGGTAGGTGTAGAATGAATAATCAACCAGTGAGGGTCCTGTTTGCGATTGGTTAGCAGAGGTGAAGTAAAAAGTGATCCCTACAATTTTGTGACCCACCATTTCTGGTTTATTGCAGAAGCCACACTTTCAAACTGATTAAAGCAATATGAGTGGAACATAAGGTTGAGGCAGGTGAATAACATGATTATCAATAGCACAAAACTATTGGAACTTGAGGACCTAAATATTACTAATAATCTGACAAACATGGGTGAGAGATAAAGATATACTAGAGTATATATCTTTTGGTCGACACCAAAAGATGATGGGCAATCACAAGGTATACATATTTGAATCAATCAGGCATGGTGCATCCCATTACAGAAGTAAGAATATATGTGGTGTTAGGAGATGAGTCATGGGCAAAAAAGTATCGGGATAGAAAATTAGTTCATGTCTATAAATTCAATAGCTCATATAGGTGTCATGGTAAAGATATGATAAGTTACAAAATAGTAGAGTCATGGTCAATATCTGTAAGGAAAAAAAACGTTATCATTCTATTGACTTCTATGATACATTCAAAAAGAAAATATCAGCATGGGGAAGTAGATAAATGCTGCCATATTTGGAAATTAGCTTAAAGATGTGATTTAGTACTTGACCAGCATTACATTACAAAACTAAAAAACAGAACAAAGAGAACGACAGGTAAATAATCATAGGGGATGAAAAGGTAAAACTTATGTGCCCTAATTCATCTGGATTCTCCCTTTAATTCACATTTGTTGTACAAGTTTGCATATATTACACATGTTTGGATGGAGGAAAAAAGAAGGCAAATGGTTTTTCTTTTTCCTATCTTACTTTTTTTTGTGTTTGAATTAGAAGACACAGTTTTGCCCATTCCTTCTCATTTTATCTCCTCAGTCAAAGCATACTATTGAAAGAAGTAACTAAAAAATAAATTTCTCTTCTATACCCTTGACCTTCAATATCCTCCATTCTTTGGTAACAGAAAAGTTTAGAAAGACTACAATAAATAAAGAATTCAGTAATGTATATTTTTAAATAATGGCCTCTGCAAAAAAAGTCATAGTTAAAAAATAGTCAGGAAAATAATTGACATAAAAGAGGAATAGATTAATGTCTCGCTGAAAGAATAATATAAATACATCTTCCATGAAGTAGCCTTTCTTTTGTCTCTAACTTCACCCGAGCAAATGCAAATGATAAGTTTAATCCAGTTTTGTGAAAAACAATTATAACTACACAGAACTACTTAAAATAGTGAAAAGACAATTCTGAACAAAGATACGAAGTGTGTGTTTGGAATAGCTTATTTTTGGGCAATAAGTGCTTATAATTCGTGATTCACGGTATACGAGGTAAGTATGTGAGAGGAGTTTTTTCTCGGCTTGCGTAATAAGTGCGTTTTTCCTGTACAAAACGCTCTCCCAAACATGCCCGAAGTCAATATAATGCAACTCCTACTCCATCAGCACACGGCTCAAGACATTCATCTAACATCAAGCATTCTGAACAAACAGACCTCACTCTGTGTTTGTCCATCTTAATCAATGTCATGGTTGATGTTTTATATATATATTACCCTTATGTATGTAGCTGTATGTTCTTAACGTAGGGGAAACATCAAGCATGGAGATCACAGCAGATATAATTAGTTCTAATTAGTAGAATAATGGCATTCTAATTAGTTCCTCGGTGCATGAGGTAAGGCAATTTGGTTGAAGTAAAGGTACCATGCAAGAGTTAAAGTTCTATCCAGGCTGAGAAGTGAGTTGAATAGTGATCTTGGTCATCACAACCACTTATGTCCGCTGGTCAGAAGGTTGAGCAATATCACAAGCTGTATGGGCTGCACTGGTAGCTGCATCAGATAATGTAGTCAACTGAGGGGACTAAAGGAAGATGTAAGTGTACAGGCACTTAGGATATGGCAAAAGATAATGGCACATCAACATATTATTTGGGATCAGTAATGTAGCGTCACATTCACTTGTATTTCCAATGTAAGAAGATGAAATGATGAATATTTTACTGATATATGGCGTACCTTGCTGACCGTATGGTATAGTACAAATAAGGGAAAATAAGCGACATATGTACACAAAACTCTAACTGTGGATACTGAGGGGGTAGGAAAGACAGTGGGTTACTTGGAAAGGGCAACATGGTTTTAATGTTGGACAAAAAAGGACACATATATTGCTTAAGGCGATATGGTTTTCATTTTCGTTATAAGGCAGGGGTGGATTGTGAATATTTACAATGAAATTGTGGAAAATGACTGCAATGAACGGTTGCAGTTTGAACAACGTAAAGAAGCAACAAAGTGTCAAAAAGTACAAGCAAAAATAAGGAAAATGACAGGACGTGGTTAGATATGAACTTGATTGATTGAAAGAACAAACTGACAATACATATTAGATTTTTCGAGATTGCCTGACAATACTACACGTTACAATTAATGGTCGCACCACTTGATTGATTGAGAATGCATATTGGAATTTTTCCATTTCGGAATTTGTCCAACGACAAGAGGACTACAAGGAATGTTGTGTATCAAGAAGTATTCCGAAATTTGAATTAGTGATAGTAAGACTACTAATAATGTAATATGTAGGAGTTACATGTATATTATTAGTACGTCATGAACATTTAGATAATAAGACAATAAAAAATATTAGGCAAATTGATAATATTTCTAATTTATAATTAGTAGAAGCACAAGCTTCCCGTGCAACGCATGGGTAGCACATGCTCGTTTTGTTTAGTATACCATCAAAGTAAATATCATATCCTTTTTTTTTCAACAAAATATTCTCATTAATAGCTAGGTTTTTATTAGTATACCATCAAAGTAAATATCATATCCTTTTTTTTTCAACAAAATATTCTCATTAATAGCTAGGTTTTTATTCCAATTTTCGTCTTATCGAGTTTAATCTCCATATCATTTTGTTTTCATTAAAATTCAATATTAGAACACAATTCATACTCTCTTATTCTTTTATACTGCTATAACACCTTTACCACTTCAATCGTTCACCTAAAACTCCAAGTCTTCTTCCAAGCTATTTCAATTCAAAGCACACGGCTTCCTTACCAACTACACCATCGAAATACCATATTAAGCTTTCTAGAGTTTCTGGATCATTTACACTTTCACAAAGTTTCAAACAGTAAGAGGAAAACTAAGCAATACTTAATAGAAAACACTTTTCATGAATGAGGGTTCTAATTTCTGAAAGGTTTGACCAACAATCAAATTGTTAAATTGAAATGGTGGGGACCAGTCAGAATTAAAGCCATATTTGACACATTTAGACTAAGTAAGTTTGAGAGATATACAAAACTCTTTTCTTACACATTTTGTTAAACACTTTATGCGCATAGAAATATCATTGTGGAGTTAGCTCCTTAATTCAAATCACCGACCGAACAAAGTTTATGCACCAACAAAATTTCAAATATCAGATCACCCAAAATAAAATTCCAAATTTTCTTGTCAATGTTTCTGCTCAGAAAAAGAAAAATAATCTGGCTTTTACTCTATCTCTACATAAAAACATAACTCACCAAATTTTGAGGTGATATATATCTTGTCCAAACAAAATATTTTCCTTCCCCAGTCCGTCCAACACTCTTCCCTCTTAGATGCGCTACAATAGCGAAGAAAAGGAGGAATAGAGAACCAACGAACCCCCAATACACAATCAAAGCAACAGAGCATATATAGGTTTGACGTTTTGCATACTCATAGCAGAGGGATGAAGCTTACAGGCGCACTGGCTAGACGGCAAGAGAAGCAGAGCGACCTGAGCAGAGAAGGAAATGAATGGAGTTTTCCAGAATTCCCTTCCACCCTATTTTTCCCGATGACAATGTCGGTCGTAAGGGAAAAAACTCAGGGTTCTTGGGGACCCGGACAGGACCGGCCGGTCCGGCCCTGAACCTGCCGAACCGGTCAGTAGACCGGTTTGGTTCCCGGTCCGGTCCGGGTCCCAATTTAAAAAAAAAAATTTTAACTTTTTCCTTTAGAATTTTATACTATAAGCCTAAAATCTTCAATTACTCACCGGTTTGGTCCTGGTTTAGCTCCGGTTTGACCCACTGACCCTTAACCCAGTATCCCGACCGGTTCAATACCCGGTCCGGGTTTTAATACCTTGAAAAAACTTTAGATGGCGAGTAAAATGACTTAAAAACCATGCTTAATCAAATGGAAGAGGGCTACTTTGGTAATTAACATTAAGTCAAAACCCAAAAACAACTCTTAGCTCAGTTATAATTAGCATAATTTTTTTTAACTTGCCTTAATTCCTTTTTGTTGTAGTTTAAGTAAAACTTAATATTTAACGCTATAAGAAATCTTATTCATTTCAACTGACTCATATTTCCATGTTATTAAAGGATTATAAAAGCATAATTATTGTTATTTCAATAATTTATTTTTTCTAGCTCTCTCCCAACCTAACTCGATTCATGCTACACCACAACAGTGATTCACAATATATTTTTTTTCCTCCGTTTTTTTTTTTTTCAGCAACCTTAATGATGACAGCACAAAGTTCAATAAAGTTCCACAATCAAAGATGCCAAACCCCACCAGCAACTCAATCCACAATTCAATGACTCTACCATCTAAACTAGACTACTCTAATATACTTGTTTGTGGTATAATGAAGGAAATAGAGTGATAATGGATATGATGATAATCAACTTCCAAAATTTTGAAAGAGCCAATTAATTCAAACCAGCCAGAAGTCAGTCAAGCAATGATGAATAGAAGTAGTAACAGCAATTTTTAACATACGATTTTACTTCAAGCACAGTAACAGAGGAACAACTTAGTTCAAGAAAATGAGTTCAAATTCGGTTCTATTTCTGACAGATAACAAGCCTCAATATGTCTTAACTTGAACTTCTGTCAAGAAGCAATAATAATTCAGCAACTGAATTATGCTGAAAAACAGATTGGATCAATAACTGCCAAAATGTATTAGGTAAAGCAAATTATTTTGATCCAAATGCACATTTGACCAAAATTTCAGTCAAGTATAACCTAATTCAGAAGATCAGAATAATATTTAATCACACAAACAACAGCTTGTTTCAGTGTATAAATCAAGTCAGATCAAGGAAAAATAAGAAATCAAGAATTTTTCTGGGTCTAATTTCTTTAGGAAGTCTAATACCTCACTTCATTCACAAATGGATTACAAGCGCCTTAGCAAACAACATTCATATTTTCAAGACGCAAGTCTCAGCTAAAAATCAGCTTAAAACAAACAAAACTAGTGCAAGAAACAAAAGCAAAACCTGAAAAAAAAAACTTCAAAAAAATAAAACAAAACAACAAATGCTGTAAGCATTCAAATACAAGTCAAGATGAGTGATTTTGCTACAAAAAAATTAAGCAACCTAAGCTCTGATACCATTTTGTCATGCCCTGAAATACCAAAGTATGACTGGCACGAAGTATAAAGTAATTTTACTTAGTAAGTCCTTTTTGTTTACTATTTTCTATTTATAATTGGCAAGTTCTATTTCCACAATATAATATCATATGACATTATAATTATTCATTCAAGAGCCTTCGTATAAATATTTAATATAATTCTCTTTAAAGGAACTTCCCAACTTTTTTTGCAACAACCAAGCTACAAAAGAATAAATAAATTTCATTTCAAAAAACTAGCGGAATGTCCTCAATTAAGTCTTTGGTTTATTCAACTCGTGTTGGGACTTGAGCTATTTTTGCCTCTAAAATTTGTATGTACTAACTCTAAAATGAAGATAACAACGAATGATAAGTAATTTAAATTCAGTATAGCTTCCCTTATAATTTAATACCTTTGTATATAAGAACAAACTTTTAAATATGTAATTTGTCACGCCCTTACCTTATTTTAACCTTTTTTCAGAGTATTCGGGGAAAACGATATGCGGTTTCGATAGGCAACACAGGAATAACATGAATATACTGATAATAAGTGCATGATTACATAAATTCCCCATTAGGGTTCGTACATGATCATTACCATCAATGTATCCACATAGGGCTACTTGGGTATCTAAACCTATCCTAGTGAAACAGAGACATTTTCTTGTCTTCGTTCCACCACTGCAATCATGGTTCTCTGCATTGTTCTCAACATATCTTTTGTCTTCTCCTGTCTAAATTATTTGTAGGGGAGGGTGAGATGCGAGAGAATCTCAGTAAGAAAACAATACCAATATGCATGTATGATAAATGTTTAATGCATGACATGCTTGCATCACATAACTCATGCTCACACAATAACAAATCTGTAAGCTCAATGCTTCGAACAATATACTTATGGCCATAGCATAAATTGAAACATAGCTTCAAATCATTCATACATGTTTCACATAATCAAAAAAAGCAATAACATGCATCAATACATCAACACAAATATCAAATACTTGCAGAAGAGGTAAGTTCCCTACCTTAACCTTTTTACGCCTCAAACGTGTGCCTCATAAAGCTTGACAACAGCTCGGCCTTCATATTTGATCTTACAATTCCAAATGTACCATTTAGACACTCCCATAGTGTTTCTGGGGGTTATATGAGACTATTATGAAAATTTACTAAAATGCCCCCGGGGACTCGCGCGGCCCCACCATACCCGGTCCGACAGTACTTTTCCTAAAATTTTGACATGGGCTATTCTGAAACATTTTTGCCCAAAGAATCAATTTTCAGACTCGGAATTATCAAATTCAATGTCAAATTATAAATTTACCCTTGGCAGCCCCACTTTAAGGGTTTCAGGGGCATTTTCGTAATTATGTGTTTTCGGCCTTTTCCAAAAAAGTGACCAACTGTAACCCCACCTAATTTTCCACCCTGAACATAATGGAATCATCAAATCATTGAAAATACAACTCTAAGACCCTTAACTAGAGTTGGCTGAAACTTATGGATTCTTCGGGGAAAATTGAGGTTTTTGAGTTTTGACTTCGCAAACATGTTCCTTTCTACTTCTAATCACTTTATCAACTATTTAATTAGGTTACAACTACCTTTTAGACCCAATTTTAGCAGCATAACCCCTAGGCAACTCAATTTCCAAACTTTAAAACCAATGGCAATCCGGTGAAATTTCACCGATTAAATAACAGCCAGAATAAGCAATATACGAAAGTTTAGAAGTTACCTCAAGCTCCTTCTGGCTTTTCCCAAATATGGCTGAAAACCCTAACTCCTCCACACCAAAATATGAGCTTTACAACCTTAAAAGAACATGAAAGAGAAGCTTATGAGTAGAGTTATATGTGTTAGGAGCTAGATCGTCGGAGAAATTGGCTTACCTTGCGAGTTCTCTTCTCCTTCTCTCTCTAAACTCTCTCAAGATTTCTCTCTCTAATTTCAGATCTGTTCACATGGTTTGCTGGCTGGAGGAAGAGGATGAGCTTATATTATTATATTTTATCAATTTTCCAAATTTTCGGATTTTTACAAAATTCTGGCAGATTTTCTGCCTAAACTTTGAAAAATCATAACGAATTGTAGAAAAATCGAATTAGAGTGATTCTAAAGGCTATAAAACCCTTATTGAGTCTAGTTTCAAGGAAAAATATAGTCTTTTGCTATATAGAAGCACAAAATTCCCAAAATTTCAATCTTTGCATGCTGTTCCAAAAACTTCACAGTTTTTCTGTGCTCACTTCAAAAATTCATATTTTTTTGTATATAGCTCTAATTGAGTCATATGACCTATCAAATTAAAGCTTAGGATGTCTACTTTCATCCTGTAAAATTTCATAATTTTTTATCATCATTTTTCATTCAAAATCACATGACAAGCTCACTATCGGCAATTTTACCAAAAACATAATTACTTTCTCCAAAATTCACCATTTTACTTTCTTTAATACCCCAAAGATATAAGAATCATTAGGGAATAAATTTTTCCTCCTGCTAAACTGGGGCTTCGCAGTCTACTTACTTTAGGCTTATTCTGTAGCCTCAAATCTCAAAATTTGGGGTATTATATAACTGATGAATGATGTTTACTTCTTCTGATTCATTCCAGGTTGAAATTATGACCAATGATGAGACTTGCACTGATAAGGAAGAAATGAAGTTTGACAAAAAGTTCTTGTCTCAAATATTTGAAGAACATGATCTGATGAGGCTATTCCAAATGATGAAGGAAGGTGCTGATATGGAAGTTCACTTGTCTTGTGTATCTAAACTCATTGCCGACCATCAAGACAATAAAGAGGTGACTAAGGCTCTTGCTAACTTAGAAGCCAGCCTCAATGAAGAAGGGTCTAAATGAAATAGCTTGCTCAGAAGAAAGCAGACTTCTCCTTAATAATGCTCTCAACATATTATCCTCCCATTGTTCTGGAGATGGAGCTCCCTCTCATGGCCTTCAAGCTACAATTCACTCTCTGCAACAAGAAATCCAAACTGTTCTTTCTTCATTCAACCAAGCCTATGCCACCATTGACACATTCACCAAGCTTGTACAAACACAGAAGCTTATGATTGAACAACGCTCACAACAAGAGAAAGATGCCAAAACTCTTATATATGACATTAACAAACACTAATAATTCTATAGCTGACGCTCAATTAAATGAAGCAGAGTTGAAGGAGCATATCTCTAAGTTACAAGCTGGTTTGCATAGTAAAGAAAAAGAAATTGAAAAGTACAAGAGGAAATTGTTATCTCTTCAAGAACAAGAGAAGAAGACTGTTACTGACACAATAGGGTTCATAATGGAGTTCTAGCAATGGAGAAAGAGAGGTCTCGTGTAACATCCTTTTTCTTATTTCTATGATATAATTATAATTAGGAAGTAATTTTTTATTAAAAAATGAATTTAGTAGGTGATTTTTTGAATAAAAAAGAAAGGGGATCTATTTAAAATATGTTAAAAAATTTTAAAAAATAATATATATATATATATATATATATATATATATATATATATATATATATATATATATATATATATATATATATATATATATATATATTAAAAAAAGGGAAAGGCCACCGAAAGTTTTCGATGCGTGGAAAAGGGTAAGGATATAATGAAGGACATAATCATTATGTCTTTATTAAAAAAATAAAAAAAAATAATAATAAGAAAAAGGAAGAAGGGACCTTTCGGTGCCTTCCTCATAAAGTATTTCTTTGGAAGGCTGGACGTTGGTAGGGTTATTTTCGGTTTTTTGGATATCAATAAGGTATTCAAAATCACTTCTATTCATAAAATTTCCTACATAAAAAATGTTCTAAATAATTTTCTCTTTCTTATAATAGTAACTTCTTACTGATTAACGAATATTTTAGGATTAGAATTGTGGGCAAGTTTTATTCGAATTTTGGGCAAGTTTAAGTTTTATCAATATATGACTATAGAAATGTAGAGGATGATTAATAATGAATTTTAATCAGTTTATTTTTATTATTTAGTTGGTATAAGATTTTATAATGAATTTTCTATATAATCAATCTATAAATAATTCTATATTGGACCTTTTAACCAATTAAACTTGGGTTAAATAATTTATTTGGATTATTGGAGGTATTCTTGAGATTTTAATCAGTTTAGATTTTTTTTAAGATGAAGATTTATAATTTAGTTATTTTATGTCCTAAATTTAAAATTGGGGATTTTTCGTAAGGGAATGAAATTAATAATAATCAATGACTTGAATAGGTTATTTGAGTTAAGAAAAATATTTGAATTAATAATTGGGATTTTAGTGTGAAATTGAAATTTTTGGGACTAATTAATTCAAAACTTTAAAATTATAGAATTAAGTTAAATAAATTAATTTTTCCAAAGAGTTATTAATGTATAATAAATTGATTGTTGTAGATTAATTTTTGCCGTGTATTTGAGCTATTGGATTAGGAGCTTATGATTATAATTTTGTATTGGTAAGAGGTAACCAATTTCCTCTTATTGTGCATACTTTTATGATGTTGTGAGTGATTTTTAACTATATAGAATTATAAATTTCGTTATTAATATGTGATGTGGACTTTGAAACTATGTTGTTAATGAAATTGTTTTGTGGGACTTATTTTCATTGAGAAAATGACTAATGATATTATATTATACGAATTGGGATTTCTCTATGAGATTGGAAAAATCCTTTTGATAATTGTGAATTGATAATGACATGTTATAATCATATAATATTGATATGAGAGGGGATGGTGGATGTGAATTTGATGGGAGGCTACTCAAAAAGGAAATAAGATGGTGAATTCTTGTACAAAAAGAGGAAATAAGGTGATTGGTTTCTAGGTGTACACTGGTTAGTCCTTTGGCTTATTTGTATCCAATACGGCCTTGACACCCCACTAATGTATTTAGAGGGGGAACCCATGGTCCGGTCTTGTGCTCTGTAAATTTTGACCAATCCATATCACTTGATCGGTGAGCTTGTTGAGTTAAACTACTAGTCGTATGGGTGAGTGCCAACCCATGGGTTCAGTAAGAGGAAATAAAGCAAGACAAAGAATAAATTATTGTGTATTGACTCTTATACACTTATGTGATAAATATGAGAATGAGAAAATTGTTGTTTAAGTATTTTGATAATTGAGTTTGGTATTGGGCTTGTGGTTGAATGAATGTGTTATGGACTTAGAGAAGTCCAAGGCCCAAGAGTGTTAATTAATTATGGTTTGATTTGCGAAGCAATGAGACGAGTTTTCAAATGGTTAGTTGAATTTTTTTTCTGCTAAGGTAATCTTTTGAAAGATGAGTTGTAATCTTTTTATTACCATGGTAGATTTTTCAAATGATTAGTTGAACTCTTTTCTACCATGGTAATCTTTTGAAAGATGAGTTGTAATCTTTTCTACCATGATAGACCTTCAGGTTTAAGTTTTCCCTTTTGTGCAATTGGTATTGTTCATTATTAGACGATTTGATTAGTATATGGAGAATTGAGTTTCAAGGAAATGATTTTACATCTCGCATAGTAGAAGATCAAATAAAAGCAAGGCAACAAATGGAAAATATGGACGCTAAGTAGTCTTCTTGTTTATCCAACCTAAAGAAAGCCACAATGCTGCTTGCAGTCACCTCAAGCAAAAACTTTGATAGTTAAATATTGCTATTAGAGTAGTACATTGTCAAATTTATTAGTTGGGTTGTATCAATGTAATGATCTTCACTAAATGTTGGTGCTAAGTGAGTGGTGGTTGAGTTTTTACAAAACTAAAAAAAAAGGAAGGAAAAGGAAAACAAAAGGGGGGATAAGATGTATTGTTATATGTCAACATCCTTATTTATTCCGATATTAATCAGAGTAGCAATGAACAGTTTAGTGGTCACACATAGATAAGCAGAAATATACTGATAATAAGTACTTGATTACACAAATATCCTATAGGGATTGTACATAATGATTACAAATAATGTAGCCGCATAGAGCTACTAGGGTGTCTAAACCTGCTATGACAAAATGCAAACATCTTCCCGTCTTCGTTCCACCATTGCATTCCTCTCATGCAATTCTCTTATTTGTTCTCAGCACACCTCTTATTTTCACCTGTCTAAATGGTTGGTTAAGAAGGGTGAGATTCGGGGGAATCTTGGTAGTAAACAGTTTACCATAATGCATGCAAGATATATACCAAGTGCATGACATGTTAGCTTTAACTAGATGCATGCCCTATAATGACATTTCTGCATGCTCAATGCTTCACACACTATACTCATGGTCATAGCATAAACAAAAATAGAGCTTCATGATTCAAATATGTTCTACACAATCAATTAAAGTAATCACATACATCACTACACAATCATACTTATCAAATACACGCAAATAAGGTAAGTTCACTACCTTTTATCTTCAAGTTCCCTCCTTGTACCTATTCTTTTCCAACCATTGAAGATGTTTCTTCTTGACTTCTCATGGCCCTAAATAAACACAAATTTTATTAGAGCCATGAAATTGAATGTTCAATGGAGCTATATTGGCCTTTAGGACATGTCTCTTATATTTGGCTCAATACTTATGACATTTCAATACAATTGCCATAAATTCGTAGGTTAGCCCAATCCGCCAATTTTGTTGGCTAAAATTTAGAAATTCATAATTAATTCTACAAAAATCCAAATGGGTTGATTCAAATTCCTACTTAAAGTTCTTTGAGTCCTCTTTCAATGTAAGATATCACAGACATCAGTTACAACTACACATTTATCAGAAATTCATCAAACTCGGACTATTACATATTTCTTTCTAGATTCATGGTCAAAATTTGAAAAATCATAACTTTCAATCTACTGGTTCAAATGGCTCATATTACCTATCAAATTAAATCCCTACATCTTTATTTTAATCCTGCCAAATTTCATAATATTTGGACTAGGTTTGACTAACGAAATTCATTGTAAAATTAGACTGCCTTCAGTAAAACAAATCAAACAGCATATCCCCTTTACTTCAATAATTTCCAGATTTAAACATAAGCATCCAAAAATCACAAACACATGTATTTCTTCACAATTTTCCCTTATAAATCGAATGGAATCATCAAAATTACAAAATTCCAACTCCATCCCTTGTTCTACCTCTATCCGAAGATTAGAACTTTAGAAGAGAGGTTGGGTTTTCTTGATTTCTCTTGATTAACCACTTCCTTTTCACTTATAATCACAAGATTAAGTATTTAAACACTTAATAAACATGATTTGAGAAAAGTTTGGCAGCATAACCCCTTAAGGTTTCATCTTTCCATTTTTACAAAACAATCAAATCCAAGCCAAAATCAACAACTACAACATGATATAAAGCAAGAGGATCAATGTTTTTGAGATTACCTCTTGATTTCCAAACTTTCTCTCTCCTAAATGCCACTTCCCTCTTTCTCTTCTCTCTTGATTTGGCTTGCTTACCATTATTTTCTAAAAGAAGAAGAGGTTAGAAGAAGTTTTCATGGATTTAAGAAGCTTAAACACTTGAAATCGAGAGTTCTTACCTTAATTTATGCTTCTTGAATCCTAGCTCTTCCTTCTTGTTCTTACTTTGCTTAAAGCTCTCTCTTTCTCTCTCTATTTCTTGAGTTGGCCGAAACTATGGCCTTCAAGGAAAGAGAAGAGCTCTTAATAAATATCTCAATGTCTACCTCCTTTGTTAATTAATATACTATTGCTATTTGCACATGTTATTTGTTTACAAATTTATCCCTTTTCTCTCTCCAATTGACGTGGAAAAAAAGGCTGTTGAAGGGACCAAATAAGTCTCTTCAATTAGCTTCATCCATTCTCTTGCAATGAATGTGTAATGGCCATTTATTACAAACTTTGCTTTTAACTTTTCAAATTTCAATTGCTTGGCCAAAATTGCTTCAACTTTTGACATATTTATCACAAACATTTATTTCCCCTCATGCCCTCATTGTTGGACGAAATGTGAGGTCTTTGGAGGATAATGATTCTCTCAAAATATCCTCTTACACCTCCTTACATATTATTACTTTAGTTGAAATTGTTAACTTTTCAATTAAATGCAAGCCAGGTATCAATTCCCTCTTACCTTTCCTTGTTTGGACGTCCCACATACAAGAAAAAGAGAAAAATATGGGCTTTTAATTTTTATTAGCCAAATAACTATTTTGCCCATACATTTTTGCCATTACCTTTTCAATTTTGCACATAGACTAAAAGCTAACAGAATTTTCATCAAGCTTTGAAAATTCATATATTTATTTATAGATATCTAATTACAATGGTTCCAAAGGCTATGTGACCCTTATTAAGTATATTTTTAAGGACAAATATAGCATTTAGCCAAATGGAAGCTCAAGACTCCCAGAATTTCCATTTTTGGACGTTGTCACAGGAACTTGCCAGTTTCACTGGGCTAACTTCAAAAATACATAACTCTTTATGTACAGCTCTAAATGATTATATGACCTATCAAATTAAATCTTAATGAGTCTACTTGTATTTTGAAAAAATTAATAGGCATTGGACATTATTTGCCTATTTAAAAGTGTCACACAACAAGACTACCACCCAGGAAAACACACTGGCAGCTTAATGTAACTTTGCAAATTGTGTTCCAACATAATCATGTTGTGTGTGATCACTAATTGAAATGTTTGGTCATTCTATGTGCACCACAATCCACCATTTTTATTCCTTTCAATGCCACAAAGTGCAAGGAATTTTGATGAATAAAATTTGAGATGTTATATTATATGTAATTGTTGAAGACCAATTGTCATTGTTTATTTGCTTGTATCATAGTGGAGTTTTTCTGAACCGGGTCCTATAGTTTTTATCCCTCACATTAGAGTTTTCCACATTAAGGAATTGTGTTCTTTCATTTCTTTCCTTTATCTATTGTTTACTTGGCATATTATTTATTTAAGATTTTTAAAAATTTAGATGCATTATGTTAACTCACTTTTATTAAAAAAAAAAAAGGTTAAGTATATTATATTATACTTGAGCAAATTATCTTCCAAAAACACTTTATATATACCACTTAATGGAATGGCAAATGTGTTGCTTGATTTGTCCAGAGAGAATATACATAAAGAAGTCTGCAAACTTAATTGCCATGCATAAACTAAAAAATCCACAGTTGCTAAACAAAACTTAATATAGTACTTGTCACTATCTACTTTGATGAGATCACAGAGAAACTCAAGTGACCAAAAAATTATGATGCGGAATCCAAATAATAATGTAAATATATTTTAATATCTCAAAGATTTAATGGGAATCAAATCATTATTGATTGCAAAGTGATTTGTAAAGAGAAGTATGATATTCTAAATCAAATCATTATCCCCCATGGGATGTATATGTATAGGCATTGGCTCTTTAATCTCAATGAACAAATGTGTGCTTTATGCCTTGGTAATCTTTTTAAAATTAAATTAAGTACAATAAAAAGTGCAATCCTTGATCGTTTTTTAGAAGCCTTTTATTAATTATCTACGAACTAAGTGTAATGATCATTTTTTTTTTTTTTTTGCAAATGAAAATTAAATTGTTCTAAGGTACTTCTTTTTGGGATTTTTTTACCTTAAAATATGATATGGAATGATGATGGCGTTAATGAAATTAGAGATATTGCAAGATCAATAATGAGATGAGCAATCCTTCATATTAATGGCACAAGCAATTCTTACTTCAAATAATTATGGGAGATTAAATATGCTAGCTTCAAAAGACTCTTAAGGGTTGTTTGGTACAAGGAATTCGGAAGGGAAGGGATGGGAGGAAAAATTTCTATGACTTGGATTTTAAAAAATAGAAAAAGTAGGGTTGGAAGTTTTTAGTTAATTTCTTTTACTCTTTTATTTTACATCTTAGCCTTATTAAAATTTTATAGTTCCACTTCTCTAATTTTTTAAAATCAAACTAATAAAATTTTTTCATCCCTTTCCTTGCCCTCCCCTCCCATCCATTTCCCTCATGCCATGGCATGAGGGATTGGGAGGGGAGGGAAAATTTTTATGAGTTGATTTTAAAAAAATTGGAGAAGTGGGGTTACAAAATTTTAATATAGAGAATATGTGAGATAAAAGAATACAAAAAATTAATTAAAAACTTTTAACCTCATTTCTCTCTCTCTTTTTTTTAAATCAACTCAGAAAAATTTTCCCTCCGTTCAGTTTCCCTCCCGTCCCCTTATACGAAACAAGCCCTAAGGGTCACCCCTTAGGATGTGTTTTAGTTTGAGGGGAAGCGGAGGGGGAGGGAGGGAGGGAGCGGAGAGAATGTTTTAATATTAACTTATTTGGTTTGATTAGAGGTAAAGAGAGGAGAATGATTTTATAATGATTCCTTATTTGGTTCAAGAAATGGAGGTGAGGATGATAATAGTTAATTTACCATTATATCCTTACGTATTAGGTTATATAAATTAATTTATAAGTTAATATAATAAAAATTTAATCTTCTTAACATGTATAATAAAGTGGGATGATGATTTTTCTATTTCTAATTAATATAATAATATATTTTAAAAAATAAAATAAAAAAGTTTATTTTTTTTTAAAAAAAACTTCATTCTCTCCTAGGTATTGCTTCTCCTCAAGCTTTTAATATATATTTTGATTAATAAAATAATATGATTGAAAAAATTAAATGGCAAAGATCCATCTGTCCAAAGAAATATAGAGCTTTTCTTTTGCCAACACCGAAGAAATATAGAGCTGGACCCATTGAAAAGAAAGAAATAGGGAGGTGGATCAAAATAAACAATGAGGGTAACGTTGGCAGATGCGACAATAGTAAGCGCAGGTAGGAAGGGAGAAATTCGGCGATCAACTCCAAGGATAGCCCACGGCCACCGTCTCGATCTCCACCACAAAACCATCACCTTCACCTCTCCTCTTCTTCCAACACCATGCTATCTGACTGCCAAAATGCTCTTGGGTTTCTCGTGTTCATTTAGAGAGAGAGAGAGAGAGAGAGAGAGAGAAAAGGTAGGATACCGGTGGAGATATTAGAAATATCACAAAAATAGAAGGGTATATTTGTCAGAAAATTTAGCTCTCCCCAATACCTCTCAATTTGAAACGGAGCAAAACAAGGGAATTGAAGTAAAGAGGAGGGCAGATTTTGGCTCCCCTTCCCTCCAAAATTTTCAAGCAAACAAGGGGAAGGGAGCATCTACCGTCTCATCCCATTCCCTCCCTTCAAATCAAACACACCCTTAGATTAATTAATACCAAGCCGCCTTGAATATTAATTTCTCCAAATTAGGTTTATTAAGCATCCTAGCAATTAATGAACGGAAACTTGTATTTAACTTTTAATCCGATAAGTGCCATATCTTATTATCACTTGATTTTCTCATTAATCTTAATTTAACAATGGCCACTCATATTAAAAATCAAGATTAATGATGTTAAAACCCAATGCTAAACACAATTAAGCTCAAATTCAAGAAATCAATGCAAATACATGGCATCATTGATCCACTAATCAAGCTACTTTGAAATTAGCACAAATTTCACAAAATTATTAATTCAATGACTGACCAGCACAAAGAAATGATAATTAAGCTAATTAAACACAATGTCAAGTATTTAACAAAGTTTTAACTACATCCAATCCTCCAAATACATCAAACTAAATTAGTCAATCATTATAAAACTCATTCCAAGACTTAGAAATCACAAATATAATGTAGAAATTGAGGTATGAAAGAGCCAAAATTCCCCTATTGAAGCCTCATCAAGTTCATGCCATTGCAACTTGCTACAAAGGATTGAGAAGCTTAGTTACTGATTTGACACAAACCTTAATCATCTTGGGGTCAAATCACAAATTTTACCACAAATTAAAATGTAATATAGTTCAAACAACTTGATATTGTTCTCTTATTAAGGAGCCTTTTATTTTTAATTCCATAGGTTGAACTAAGTGTTAAAAACATGGTTAGAAAGGGGGTTTTAAAATTGGTTTTCTCTAAACTAAAATTCATGAAAATAAAGCCATTTCTAATATTTTTACTATTTTTGGAAAATAATGAAGAAATGCTTGAATTGAAAAAGGATTATATGATGAAACGAGTTTTGGCAGCAAGTTGGTGGCTTTCCTAACTTCTCAAAAATAATTTGGGAGCTGATTTTTCATCAAGTCAAATTGAAAACTTCAAGCAATTGCATTGAATCCAATTTATCTAATTAATAACTAATCATACAATTACATTCATAATCTTCTCTTAGATAAGTTGTTAAAAATCACTTGATGTGTGTTTGAAAATAATTTTTTTTTTTTTGAATACAAAGGCAACCAAAGCTTGAAAGATTAATAACCCCTATGATTAGGAAGTACACCTTGATGCTGCGGACATATCCCACGTTCCATGGCGAAAAGATTGACACAATCTGTCAAAGAAACAACAATCTCCCTGTACTCATGATTGCTCATATGAGCCTTCCTTGCTAGATAGTCAGCACATCTGAGATTTTCCCTACAAGTATGAGATATTTGTACATCTCATTCCCTGTAAATAAGGGATCTAGTATCCAACATAACGTCATGCAAAGGATGATCTGAGCCACACCGAGTGAACAAGAGCTGAATAGCTTGAAGAGAATCAGAGTAAAGCCTAATCTTACTGAGCCCTAACTGCTTACAAAGTTGTAAACCTCTGTGGATGGCATGGATTTCCACAGCAGTAGGGAAATTGAATCCTAACTTCTGTTGAAATCCATGTATCCAATTACCATCATGATCCCTAATGACACCCCCACAAGTCGCATGACCATCAAGCTCCCTGGATCCGTCCACATCCACCCGTACAAACCCTGGTTCTGGTGGATGCCAAATGCTACTTCCTCTCACCGGCACCTGGAAGATTTGGTGAGTGAGTCTGCCTTGCACCACTGCTTTTGAAAAAAGATTCATGCACTTATAAACTATTTCCTTTGCGCTGTCTGCCGCACCTTCAAATGCCTGTCTGCAACGATTTTTCCATAAAAGCCAACAAATGGAGATGAAGACCCTGTGCCATGGCCACCTCTCCACCCGCCTATTCCCCGGTCCAAAATTAAAGTTCCATGACAGCCAATTCTGCAAATTGCCAGAGAAAAACACAGGGTAATATATATGGTTAGTGATAAAATACCACACTTTTTTCGCCTGCTCACAGTCTCTCAGAATATGGAGAATCCTCTCTTCACTCTCACACTCAAAGGGACAAACATTTAGGACACTCGTGCTAAATCTCGCTCTGATCTCATTCGTAGGTAGTCTCTCATAGAATACTTGCCACATAAAGAGCTTAACTCTTTCCGGCATTTCCCAGTGCCATAAACGCCACCAGTGAGAATGATCTCTGTGCTCCTGCTGATGATATATCAAATCATATGCTGATCTCACACTAAACATCCCATCCGCGGCATTCCTCCAACATATAACATCCTCCCTAACAGCCGATGGAGGATTGACCTGCAAGATTCTATCCACCACCCAACTTGGGAGAAAACGCTCCCATTTGGCCTTATCCCATTGACCAGACGGGTTGACGAATGAACGAACTTGTGCTTCCATATCCACTAAGAGTTCATTCCTCACGATGTAATGCTGTAGGGGCCTTTCCAGAGGAGTCCAACATTCCTTCCACGCCATAGTGTTTTGACCACTTCTCAGCTTCTTCCCAATACCCCTCTTAAAATCATCCCAAACAGCCACAATGCCACTCCATACTGCTGACTGACTGCGCCACCTCTTAACATTAGGAAAAGACTCAAAACCACATGAGTATTTCGATTTCAAACATTTCACCCACAGAGCTTCCGGTTGAGTTATCATTCTCCATCACAACTTCATGAGGAAAGCTTTGTTTTGCGCATGTAAGTCTTTGATTCCTAACCCTCCTTCAGACTTCCTTCTTTTTAGGACGTCCCACGATAACAGATGTAATTTGTTGGTTCCTTCGTGTTGGTTCCTTCGTGTTGATTCCAGAAAAAGTCCCTACTCAACTTCTCAATCAAAGAAAGCACCCCTTTCGGAATCAGAGTTGACTGCATCTGGTACTGAGGAATTGCAGAAAGAACCGACTTAATTAACACCGTCCTCCCCGCCATACTGAGAAATCTTCCTTTCCAGCTTGACAGCTTCCCCCTCACCTTTTGCACTAGGGGAGCGAATGTGACCTTAACCATACGTTTATGCAATAACGGAACCCCCAAATATTTACCCAAATCAGCTGTTAAACCAATCCCCACAGCCTGACTCATATCATAAGCCCTGTTAAAATGAACATTTTTCGAGACAAACATTTTAGATTTACTCAAATTAACCCTGTGCCCCGAGACCCTGCAAAAACATTCCATGACTCTCTTCACCACTTCCATTTGCTCATATGTGGCCTCACAGAATAAAAGCAGGTCATCTACAAAGAAAAGATGAGAAATGCTTGGTCCAGAGGAAGATAATTTAAGCGGATACCAATTCCCCGATTCCACCTCCTGGTGAATTAATTGACCCAGCAGTTCCATACAAAGTACAAACAAATATGGGCTCAATGGGTCCCCTTGTCTCACGCTTCTTGATGGTCTGAATTCCTCAAACGAGTAGCCGTTCCAAATCACCCTCAAGGAAGAAGTTGAGACATAGCACATAATTAGATTAACAAACTCCCCATATAAACCAAGGCTGTGAAGCGTGAATTCCAAGAACCGCCAGTCAAGTCTGTCATATGCCTTTTCCATGTCTACCTTCAGAGCAACGAACCCCTTCCTTCCTCTCTTGCATCTCATAGAATGAATCGCCTCTTGAGCAATAATTATGTTATCAACCCCTTGCCTGCCTGCTATAAAGCTACACTGATTCTCCTTTACCATATGATCCATTACTCTTTTAAACCGATTAGCAATAACCTTACTTACAATTTTGAAGCTCACATTGCACAACGAGATAGGCCTAAAGTCCTTCAACGACAAAGGATGATCAATTTTAGGAATTAGAACAATGTTGGTCTGGTTAATTTCTTGGACCCTCTTAGGTCTGACAAATATACCAGCAACCAGCTCACGTACGCCAAAATTCACTCTTTTAGGATATTACACTCTCAGCCTGGTGTTGCGTTCTCAACCTTTCCCAGTGTTGAGTGTGTCCAGGTTTGTTGAAGATCAAGAGCCAACAGAAGGTCACGACACTGCTAACTGTCGAGCTAGAAGGTCTCTCCTCTAGTCTACGAAGATCTTGAAGAAGTTGGAGTAAATCTCGATACCTGAGCTCTATTGAGGAAGGGAAGGTCAGATGGTGTTGGTGTCAAGGGAGAATGAAGGTGGAGAGAAAAAAGGGAGGGTCGGATCATATAGAAGAGTCCCCAAGGCGCTCTCTCCTTCTCCATCTCGGGCTGTGTCTTTAGTCCGCCGCGCTGTAGCTTCTGCAATGTCGAGGAAGAGAAGGAAGACTTAATTGGTCTATGCTCAAAATACAATTTTTGACTAGGGACCTATTTGAAAACTTCAAAAGTTTGACTATTTTGAAAATTTTGAAATGTTGCGAGGGTCACCTGGGCCATTTTCTGTAATTTCTTTATTTCCTTTTCTTCATTGATTTGAAAATTTTAGAAATTCTAAAGTTCTTTTCTATAATTTGCTCCAGTCCTCAAAAATATTAATTCCAACTCCCATTGACATTTTCTAAAATCTACGACGTAAGATTTTACCTCTACTTATATTTGATTCAATACAAATATCCCTAAGTTAAATCAGAACTCAATCATATAATAATGTGCTAAAAAATATATTAAAAAACCTAAATTAATTATGAAAAAACATATAAAAATGTATTTCAATAACCTACTGTCACTCATGGAAATAGCATCAAGAGGCGTCTAATTCAACAAGTTAACTGGAACTGCCACCAGAAAATCAAACGAGATGATGATGGAAAATAAAAATGAAGGTAAAACAAAATCAAACTAGTACGAGTGTTCGCTGAAGCTCTCTCTCACGGCTGCTCTGCTGCACTGACGCTCTGCTTGGGTTATGAAGGTCGCCGGCAACGATGGTAGTGGAAGTGAACGTCGCCGACGACAAAGATGAAAGTGCAAGAGATGATCGAAGGTGATGGGTGATGGTGGAGGCCTGCGAAGGTGAAGGGTGGAGGTCCAAGCTCGTGTTCTGTCGTGGCTGCTGCTGTCCAATCTGATATTCTGATCCGAAGCTCCTTTCTGACCTAATGATTCAAGTCAAAACGCTGCAGTTTTGAGTCGTGGACCATTTTAGTATTTTGAAATTTGTTAGACTAAACTGTCATTTGTAAAATTCGAGCCCCAAACTGCCATTCTCATATTTGATCCAATTTTTCAAGCATCTACAATTAAAAATAATGAAACAAATATCAAATCCTCTCAAGAATCAATGATTAAGAGTAATTATAATAATTATGACAATTTTACTATTTTTAATTCTAATTTAATATATTTACTCTTAATCCTAATTAATCTTAAGGAAAGTATTTTAAACTCAATAACTATGAAAAAATTCTTAAATAAAGTATGAAAATATATAATAAAAATAAGAATTTGCTACTTAATCTGTCCCAATCCTCACCCCAAAGGTTTTCGTTATTCATATTCAAAATTTGAATCTATAAATACATTCACAAAAATGATCAGAACATGTTGTTTTGAACAAAACATGAACTTCCATGAAACAGAGGATTTAGTTCTCTTTGTAGCTTCCATTGGATTTGTGGTCTCATATAATGCTTAGTTTACTCTTACGGCATGATTATTAGGCCGCGCATTAGCATAATGTTGTGTGGCTGCATGCACCAATTAATTCATACTTGCTTTGAACATATAAATCATTATTGTATGTAATCCTTTAACTTTATATTTACATCTAAGAGAGCAATATATAGACAATGAATTATATTATGTGATTTTAGCCTAAATAACGCCTAAATCTTCCAGAGGTGCTCTGCCACCAACGGGTTCTGCTGCGTCTCTGTCAAATTCAGCTCTGAACTCTGAACATTTCAGCTCTAATGGGTAAAATCTGCATTGACTGAAAGGTAAAACAAAAAATGTGTGGTATAGATCAATAATGATATATACTACTTTTTCGATCTTTAATATAAGAGCTAATTGACTAATTTAAATAAATTAAAAAAACTAGTTATATTAGTTATCTGTAACAGATATAAGTTAGTCTTTTTAAAAGTCTATCTTTTATCATGACTACCTTTAGATATAGCCACTCAATATATGAATTGAATAGGGATACTTCTAATAAAAACTCATAAATTTAGGAGGTAAAGTGGATCGGGGTCTTATATTTATAACCAAATCTGACCCCAAATAGCTACCATGGGAGGTAGTATATGTTGTTAAGATGCATGAGCATGTAAATCTTATTTCTTCAGCTGTCTAAGGCCATGTTGTATTTTTAATGTGACGAGCTAGCGTAAATCTAACATCAAAGATAACAACAGTTTGGGCAGTAGCTGAAGCAAAAACTGAGTCGGATTGGCATGATAAAATTAGTTTCATTCGCTTCTTCTCTGAAATTTCTGTGCTCTTCTTACATTTATGAAACTTCAAAGATAATATTTGAAATTAACTTATAAAATTTTGGACAATTCTAAGAATATTACCTAACTATAGCTTCATTTTTTTAATACCTCCGAAGTTGTTAAACTACCCTTATACTAGAAAGCAGAGGGCAGAGGTAATAATAGTTATCTGCAAATTTTGTGAAGTAAGTCGAGAGACAAACATTGGATGAAGCATATTGAGAAGTTTTTTCAGCTAATATATATGTTATTACTTGATTCTTACTCCATCGTTTCCTCTGTTTCATTTTCATCATTCTCTTCATTGTCGAAGTTTCTGTACCCGATTCGTGTCGATGGTGACACGCGTCAAAATCGTCAAGTATGAAGAAGGAGAATTCAGAGGTCTTATAATAGAACTGTTTCTTCCACCGCATTGTACGTAGCTATGATTTGTGTACTTCTTTCATTCTTCCTTTAATTCTTCTTGTGTTTTCAATCTTTCTTTGAATCTTTCTGTTTATTCTTCTCATTCTTGTCCTTCTACTCCTCCATCACTAGGCCTCTTTTTCTTTCATTTGTTTTCCTATTATTTCTTCCGATTCTTAATATAAGATCCAGTTGATTTTTTTAGAGACATTAAGGAAGCGAAAAAAGTTACATTAAAATATTTATATTTATCATTTTTCTTAAAACTAATTTGTCTTATTTATAAATTGATATATTATCTAATGATGTATAACATATACTATAATTAAGTAATTTATTTACTTTCCTTAATCTCTCCAAAAATATCAATTGGATCTTATATTAAGAACTAGAGGGAGTAATATAATTAATAGTGTTGTTTTGCTGTTGTTCTAATTTCAAAAAAGAAAAAATTGTCCCGCTACTTCTTCAAGCTTGTGATCTATTTGTGTGTTCTATTTCCTTCTTGAGTTTTCGTACCATATATTCTTCCTTTGATTTTTCATTTCTCTGTCTGTTAAAGGAGTTTTTACTGTTCTTCTTTTGCGAATTACAAAAAAAATTAACTTCTCTATTGAAGGAAACTTTTTTCTTCAAGCTCTATTCTCTTGTATTTGAATTATTCTTCTTAACCTCATTATTGTTGGTAACTTTTCTTCTCCTTCTTTTTCAGAGAAAAGCGAGAGAAAAAAATTGTGTTTAAGATTTTTGTCTCAACCATCGTTGTTCTCATGCTTACTTTTCTAAAAAAAAAAATTAAAAGGAAAAAACAGAGAGGCTCTTAATTCAAACGCAATATTGCAACCATAGCGTATAGAAATCTTTGAGAGGCTATTATTTGTACTCCATGATGCTTATAAATTATGTTTGCATCTTCTTCTATACACATATATATTGTATCTTAAACTTTTCTTTATTAACTTATTTTAATTTCTTAGATCTTGGTTGCAACGTGAAGCATACTTGAAGATTTTGATTCTGATATCCATGTTATTAGTATTATGCGTAGTCTTAATGGTAAATTTCATTTTATCATAAATTTTTTTTTAAAACCTTCTTGGATTAAACTAGGATATAGGTTATGTATATATCCATGAAGTACCAAAGTAACTGTATTTCCTACAAATTGACTGCATCCCCAGTTCCCCACGGCCCCCTCTCCCTCTTACTATGTTTTATAATTATATACAATTGCCATGGAAGATTAAGCTTAGTTCTTATATTAAGGATCTGAGACAATATAAAGGAAACAAAACAAGAAAGTAAAACAATCACATTGTTCTTAATTATTCCTTTCATCGAATTTCTTTTTGTGGAGTGTGGATTTTCCTGAAAATTTAAAAAGACAACTAGCGATATTGTAAAACTTTACCACACATCACTAATAACAACATACTCCTACAACATGCTTTTTTTTTTTCAACCCACTCGCTCTTTTTATCTAACGTTCTCTAGTTTCACGGAGTTGATACCTATTTTGAAATCCATGAAAATTATAAGTATGAAAACATCATTTATTCCAAAAAGGAAAAAATGGGTAGAATATTAAAAGCAAAGTTTAATGCATCAAGTGATACTCCAGAGAAATTAAAGTGGCGACCTACAAGTATAACATATACCTTTCTTCAAATGTTGAAAAGTGTAGCCTCTACTAAACCATATCTAAAGTCGTGAATAGATTCCATTGATCTACGCGCACAAATAAATACACACACACGCTACAAAGTTGAAGAGTCATGATTTTAGCTTTATGCCACAATTCAAATTTCAGAGACAACCAATTTGTGTTTTCATTGTTGCCGGAATCCTTCTTTAGTTTTCAATCTTTCTTTGAATTTTCTCTTTGTTCATTGTTTTCTTTCTTGTCCATACCCCTCCGATCACTGGGCTTTTCCCTTTCATTTCTCCGTCTATTAATCAATAGTGTTGTTTTGTTGTTCTTCCAATTTTTCTTTTAAGAAAAGAAAAAATTGTTCTCGTTCTTTAAATCGGCCAGTTTGTTTGTTTTATTTCTTTCCTGTGTCTCTGTTCCATATATCCTTCCCCTCGATTTTTCATTTCTCTTTCGGTTAAAATAGTTTTTATTGTTGTTCTTAGGTAAAAAACAAATAAAAAATTAACTTCTGTATTGATTTTTTTTTTTAAACTGTCATCCGTGTTGATCGTCGTTGTCATTGTTCTTCTTCACCTTCTTGTTTATAAAAAATCCAAAACACAAAAAAAAAAAAAAAAAAGTGTTCAAATCTTCTTTCTTACTAGTACTTTGTATTATTTTTTTCCTTGTATTTAGATTCCTCATTTGATTTTTCTGTCTCTCATAGTTTCTTTTCTTGAAAAACAAAAAAAATAAAACAAAACAAAACAAAAACAAGCTTTTATGTCAAAGGCATTGCAGCCAGGGCGCATTGAAGTCTCTAAAGGTATGGATTTGTACTCCATATGTTTGCATCTTGTTTACATACATACATACATACATACATACATACATATATTTTCTTTCGTCCTTAATATAATATTCACTTCAATAAAAAAAATTAACTATAAAGTGAATCTTATAATAAAATCTAGATGGAGTCTGCCTATATATTGTCTCTTAAAATTTCCTTAACTTATTATTATTTCATAGATCTTGGTTAGTCACGTGAAGCAGATTTGAAGGTATTGATTCCGGTTTTCAGGTTAGTATATACATAGTTTAAATCACAAATTTCATTTATTAATCATTGAAACTTTTACATCTTTCTTAAAGTTATGTATTTTACATGGAGTGTAAATTAGCTTTATTTTTCACAATTTATGAACAATGCGCCTCTTTATACTTTCGATTTTTCTTCAGAATGTTGATATTGATATGTTGATATCAATATGGTTTAGCGCGCGCGCGCGCACATTAAGTAAATAAGAATATATATGTGACTAAGTAAATAAGAATTAATTACAATCATTAAAAACACTTATGTTCAATATATGTAATATTGGACCAAACTGAATCAGAAACAGGTGAACCAATCACTTATCTGGTCTAGTTATTTGCCTAAAGTGGATTGTGGGAAATTGACCTGGTCTAAACTGGTATGAACATAAAATAGACCAAGGGTAACCTACTAGGTGAGGCGGGATGCCAGAGTAACGATTTTTTGAAACAAGCTATAGAAGAAGAAAAACAAGGAATAAAAGAAAGATTTAGGAAAAATGGAAGGTAGAAGAAGATGAATTGGGAATAAAAAGCTAAAATATTGAAGGAGAAATCCAAGATACTCTTTTGGTCCTTATTTATAAGGCACCAATTAGAGAAAAAAAATTTGGGCAAAAAAAAAAAAACTAGAAACAACTTTTAGTCCAAATATAAGTCACCGCACCAACTGCCACATTAATTACTCTTTTCCTATTTTACCATTGTTATTAATTGGGGTTCAAAGTTGAAAAATTAAGTTACATCATTTAAAGAAGTGTAAAGATCAGAAAATTTACCAAATTAGGATAAATTCAATTATATGAATGCCGTTCCTTAATTCGCTAGAATTAGTTGTTAATGTCTTATAAAAAGAATAAGAGGAAATAAAAGTAAATAAAGCAGTAAAGACCCACTGTAGGAAAGCACCATACATTGCATAGAGATACATGAATGAGAGTGAACGGTGCACCGGGAGGGGGGGGGGGATGATTGGGTGAACCAGTTTCCCTGCTAAGCATTTTGCTTAGCCGGGAGACTCAATCATATCTTTACTGTTTAGATTTGAGGTTTTTTTACTCTTATCTCTGTTGATCATTATTATTCTTCTCCTTCTTGTTTAGAGAAAACTTAAAAAAAAAAAAAAGATTATGTTCATCAAATCTTCTTTTAACCTATATTCGTTAGTTAATTTTCTTAAAAATAACAAAAAAAATTGTGTTCTACTTTTTTCTGGTATTTGAATTATTATTTTACTTTCATCTATGATGATTATCGTTGTTATTCTACATCTTATTTAGAGAAGAAAAAAAGTTGTGTTCTCCTTCTTTCTAGTATTCGAATTATTATTTTATTCTCATCTCTGTTGATCATTATTATTCTTCTCCTTCTTGTTCAGAGGAAAAAAGAGAGAATCGTGTTTATCAAATCTTCTTTTCTACCTGTTAGTTGTTTACATAGTTCATTTTTTTAAAAACAGAAAACAAAAAAAAAAAAAGTTGTGTTCTCCTTCTTTCTAGTATTTGAATCATCATTTTACTCTCATCTCTGCTAATTATCGTTGTTCTTCTCTTTCTTTCTGCCTATTCGTTATTCTCATCATTCATTTTCTTAAAAAATAAAATAAAAACAAAACGAGGGACCAGAAGAGGCTTTTATATCGAAGGTTTTATGACAGTAACTTATAGAAACCTTTGAAAGGTAAGAATTTTTACTCTATGATGATATGTGAGCAACTTCTTTTATTTATGTTTATGTATGTACGGCAATATGTGCGCACGCACACGCATATCGGCTCTTAAACTTTCTTTAACTTATTTGTATCTTAGGTTGTAAGAAATAAGAGAGAGAGGATATGAGGTGCGTACCAGTTCAGGTCGAATTCTCTAAATTGTAGCTCACGCAAAGATCAAACTATTAGAGTCAAATTAAGTTGTGCACAGTAGTGCACCATAACAAAAAAAAGATGGGAGAATGGGAGACAAGGAGAGAGCACAAGATGTTTCTATTGTTCAAGTGCAGAAACAATGCAAGTGGATGGGGTTGGGTTTCTCTTATTGTCATTTTTCTCATTTTCTTCTCATCATCTCATATCCATTGTTAGATTAAAACAATATATGGTTTAGATTCAATCTTTTATAAAATTATTTCTATGAACATAACTAAATAAATTAAAACTCTTAAAATCTAATCTATACTATTCATAATTGCAATCCATAAAAAAAGTTAAATTTATAAAATATTAAATCTAAACCACCCATTATATGATCTAAGGGTGGAGATGAGATGATGAGAAAATAATAAGAAAGAGGACAATGAGAGTATCCTCTCCTAAATGGGATGCCTTTATTTATAAAGGTCTAGAGAGGCTTCTCTAGCTTGCCCTTCAAACTGCATTAAATGCCTTATTGATTTCTCAATCAATAGGCTCCTAAAAATTAGTCATCAAATCAACAATTAGTGTTGATTTGCTTTGACTAATCACCCTTAAGTGTGATTTGATTTCCTCCATCAACAATAAATATGGATTTGTTGTCCTTTCATTTGATTCGGGCTTTTCCCGATCAAATAATTTGACCCATTAAGATCAAACTTAGACCTAAAGTCCAACATAGGTTTTGATTGGTGACGTGAAGCATACTTGAAGATGTTGGCTCCTGTTTTAAGGTTTGTAAATGCAGTGTTTTAATTGTCAATTGTAAATTCCATTTGTTTACAGAAATTACAAGTGCACTCCCCAAGTTGTTCAAATTTGAATTCCAATAAGTACATTTGTTAGGAGAGGCAAAAATCACTTAGAGCCTAACATAAGATTATAGTCTCAAGTCTAAAGTGAGTAGAGAATACTCCAATCAAATAAAAACAAAATTTTACAATGTGGTGAACCAATGTTCGAATCTCTATTAGAAAAGGAACTCACATTTAGTGCCTGACCTTATCTCAAATAAGATTACCTCCCAAAGAAAGATATATATGCTTAAGGAAAAAAGACTTTTACAGCTTTCTTAGATTATAAACCAATGAAGTGGATTATGTATATATATCTTTTATTTTTGATAGAGTATGTATCTATATCTTCATAAAGTATAAAATCAACCATATTTTCTATAATTTGAGATCAATGTGGCTTTTTATGGTTTCTATATTTCATATGACTGTTGATGTTGATACAATCTAGCTTCCTATATCTAGAAAGTTTTTTGTTAATTTTTTTTTTTTTGATAGAAAATTTCTTGTTAATTTATGTGACTGTGAAAACAAGAATTACTTGCAAGTTTTTAGATTTTTTATGAATGGTTTAGGTAAGGCTGCAAAAATCACATTTTTGAAAGAAAAAATATCAATAGACCTAGATTGAATTTTTAAAAAAATTAAGATTTCATATAAAACTGAATAATTGAAGGGTATGTTTAATTTCTTTGAGTTTATGAATTAGTAATTTTTAGCCTGTGTAAAAAGTGATTTATTATATTTATAAAAATTTGAGTTATTTTTACATTTATTACAAGCATATAAATACTTTTAATTTGAAAGTGCTTCTCAAAATAATAAGAACATATTGATCATAAAAAATAAATCATTGAAAATTTAAAATATCTACTAACAAAGAATGAATTAGTTGTTTTATTTTTAAATTTTGTTTAGTTTTTAAAAGTTTTTTTTTTTTTTGTTTACAAGTTTTTAAAAGTTTAAACATACATCCGACAAGTTTATTAGGTATTTTTTTGGTCAAAAATTATTTTTTCATCAAATAATTAAAATGTGAAGAGAGCCCTTGATGGATCTTCTTTCTTCTTCTATATTTTGATATTATACTCTTACTGCTTTAGTTAGCTGCCTTCTACACCAATATTCTCCAGCCATGCTCGATTGGGAACATATTCTGGCAATTAACTTATGTGCCATGCTAGGCAGAAAAACAGATTTTCCTTTATTTATAAGATAATGAGAAAGCTATACTAGAACCTCATCTATTTAATCTCAATCAATCATCAATTAATCAATCATCAATCAGTCAATGTTAATTCATGGACCAAGAGAGTGACTGAATAATACACGTCTCATTAACTAAAACTTGAAATTATATTTACAATCTGTCCATGACTCTAATATATATGCCTAAACTATCTATATGTCAGCCAATAAGCATGTTGGCCCAACACTCCTACGTGTACATATTTATATAGTCCACTACAATAAGATAATACAACATAATTGCCTGCACAACCACTTTTACATATATCGATTTTACATATATATTATCTATATGCTACTTATACTCCCCCTCAAGTTGGGGACCTTATATTCATAAGTGTCCAGCTTGCCAACAACATAATCATACTAAGCACCCCTTAAAGCTTTAGTTAGCACATCAGCATATTGCTCCTCTGATCTCACATGCTTAAATTCTATCTTTCCAGCCAAGAGTTTTTCTCTTATAAAATAACAGTCCACCTCAATATGTTTAGTACTTTCATTAAAAACAGGATTGGTTGCTATGTGAATAGCTGATCTGCCATCACAAAACACTCAAACCGGCTCTACCTTATTAATATGTAATTTTTTCATCAACCCAACTATCCAAGTAAGCTCTACCACAACCATTTGAAGTGCTCTATATTCCGATTTTGCTGAGGAAATAAAAACAGCACTCTGTTTCTTAGACTTCCAACATATAAGCGAACCCTCAAACTTTACAAGAAAACTAGTCACGGAATACCTAGTGTCTGCACAATCTACATGGTCAGAATCACAATAACACTCTAAAACAGAAGAGTTCTCACTTGGAAGGAAAAAGCCTCAACCAGGACTATCCTTTAAGTACTTTACCAATCGAAGGGCAACCTCGTATGCGCCTCCTTTGGTTCTTACATAAACTGACTTGACACTTATACAGTGAATGAAATGTCAGGTCTGATCAAGGTGAGATACAAAAACTTACCAATGAGCCTACAATAGACTTTATCATTCTCAAATAAGGATCCTTTTCTATTGCTAGAGCTGTTAATTGATTCTGCTCCATTGGTGTCATTACTATATCAGATTCATCCAAACTTGTTTGATCTATGAGCTCGATCACATACTTCCTTTGGTTATGAAGTATTCCATGCTTGGATCTAAGCACTTACAGCCCAAAGAAATACCTCAAAATTCCTAGATCTTTAATTTTAAATTCACTGTGCAAAAACTCTTTAACAGCACGAAAATTTACTTTAGCATTACTACCAAATTGTCAACGAAAGCAAGCACAAACACCAAGCAATCTTTAATTTATTTATAAAACAATGCATAATCATGCTTACTTTATTGAAAACCACCTTTAATTAATGATTGGGTCAATTTCTCATTCTATTGCCTAGAGTCTTGTTGTAATCCAAAAAAAAAAATAGATTTTTGTAGTTTACATACCACCAAGTGATTTGTTTTTCTTTCAAAACCTTGAAGAATGGTCATATAGACTTCCTTATGTAGATCTCCTTGAAGAAATGTATTATTTACATCTATTTGATGAATTTCTCAGTTATTAACAATAGCAAGTTTAAAAATAGTCCTAATGGTTACAATTTTTACTATGGGGGAAAAGGTTTCATAGAAATATCTCCCTTTGTTTTCATTATAACCTTTAACAACTAATCGAGCTTTGAATTTGTCTACCTTACCATCTACCTTATACTTGATTTTAAAGACCCATTTACATCCTATAGCTCTTTTTCCTTTAGGCAAATTCACTATTTTCCAGGTTTTGTTTAATTCTAATTGTTTGATTTTATTTTGCATTACCTCAACCCATCTAGGGTCCTTACAAGCTTGATAATAGTTATCAGGCTCAACTTCTTTATCAATTGACAAGGTAGAACATTTGTAAGAATGAGACAAATCATCAAAAGCAATAGAATCAAGTATAGTATCATCATCATCATTTATAAGATCACTTATTGGTTCATGGCCTTGACCACTAGCATGAGCCAAATATTGGCACTCATAGTCTTTTGTCCATGCAAGAGGGTGTCTAGTTCTAATAGACCAAGGTGTAGTGTACTAGCTGAGGAGCATGATGAGTATCCATTCTATGATTGTTACTCCCAATGTCTCCCCCTAGAGTCTGAGGATCTTCCAGAGTATTTTTGTTTTGCTGATTATGCCAAATTTTGGTTGTAGGGGAGGAGTTCTTTTCAAAATCAATGTCAGAAATCAATTTTATTTTTTCTTAACTCCCCCTTGATCATAATCTACACAGTCAGCAAAGGAAACTTATTCTCCATGAATGTAACATCCCGAGAAATAATGTGTTAAAAGTCAGAGACAAAATCCCTTCAATTTTCTTATTATTTGACTTTAGTATGTAATTGTTGACTCCCTCATCTTCATCTATCTCTCCTTCAATCTCTCTATCTATTTCCTCCATCTATCTCTGCGTCTCTCACTCTCTGTTTTATCTATGTATATTATGTAATCTTCCCATTTCTACATATCAATAACATCTGAGCTTATTGCTCCAATATGGTATCATAGTGGTTCCAAAAATGGCACAATCGCAGCTGAAATGAGTAAGACACAGAGAGTTCCGAGAGAGAGAGAGAGAGAGAGGGGGGGGACGGTGTAAGCTTAAAAACACCTAGGAACAACGAGTGAGCTTACACCGCCGGCATAGGGATGATCGGAAACCGTCGATCGACGGAACCCAGGAGTCTGACAGTGATCTGAGCATCGCGGGGCCTCCACGCGCCACCTTGCACACCTGCGTGTGAACTCACGCCCACCGTCTATACACCGTGGGTGTACCATACACGCCACCATCTGTGGTGTTTTCCGGCCACCATTTTCCCAAAAACATGAATTCTACTGAATTCCCCCCTTTTTGGCTCTCCTTAGAAATCCAACCAAAACCGGGGCCTCTCCAATGGCACTCTTGTCCGGTACAAATCCTGAAACTCAAGACGCCTCTTCCTCATCTCATTCCTCTATTGCTAGCATAACGGTGACGGCCCCAGACTCTCCGATAGTCATATTATGGCTATTAACCACAGGTTCAATGGACGAAACTATCTTTAATGGTCACAAACTGTGCTAAGGTATATTCGTGAAAAGCGAAAGAAGAAATATATAAATGGAGTAGCACCGCAGCCTACCATTGATGATCCCAATTTCGATACATGGTTTGCCGAAAACAATCGAGTTATGACTTGGTTGTGCAATTCTATGACTGACGACATCAGTGAAGGCTATCTCTTAGTAGCTACTGCAAAAGAAATATGAGATGAAGCAAAACAAACCTACTCTTCCCTGGATAACACCTCTACCCTAATCTAACTGAAACGACAACTTTGAGATCTAAGACAAGGTAACTTGATGGTTACTAATTATTATAATGCTTTACATAAATTGTGGCAACAATAAGATCTCTTTGAATCACATCCATTGGATACTGTCAAAGATGCTTAGTTACATAAGAAGATAGTAGAAGAAGAACGAGTATATGACTTTCTCCTAGGACTCAACGATTCATTTGAGGAGATAAGAGGTCGAATCATGGGACTAAAGCCCATGCCACGTCTTTTTGAAGTTGTTAACCATGTGCAATTCGAAGAAAGCAAGAAACTCTTGAATCAAAGTAGTCCCAATCTGATTGAAAGTTCGACTCTTGCAATAAAAAGACCAAAAGACAACCGAAGAAACAATAAATGGTGCAACTCTTGCAAGAAAAAGGGTCATATCAAAGAGGAATGTTGGAAACTATATGGCAAACTGTCAACCAGCAAACAACACACACCTCCTAATATCAACCTTACTACAGCTGAGTAAAGAGCGGAAGACATCGATTCTCTAAGCCAGGTAGAAGTACAGATGCTTCACCAACTGCTTGACAAGCAAAATAAGTCCAACTTTTCTCATAGTGCAAATCTGGTACAATCAGGTAATTCCATCATAGCTCTCAACTCTGTGTTGACTAGTAAAGATAATTGAATTGTTCACTCCAGAGCTATAGATCATATGACTGGTAACAAAACTTTGATTCACAACCTGAAATTCTGTCATGAAAACCTTAAAGTAAACGTAGCTAATATAGTATTCACAAGGGTTGAAGGAATTGGCACGGTCACATTATCTGAGCACTTGGAAATAAAACATGCTTTATTTGTGCATGCACTCACTTGTAATCTAATATCTGTGAGCAAGTTAACTAGAGGACAAACATGCCAAGTCATTTTCGATAATAATCTTCGTATTTTTCAGAATTTAAAATCGAGGAGGACGATTGAGACTTCTAGAGAATGGGATGGATTGTACTACCTTGAAGGATCTAGCTTTCAAACTAAAAAGGCAAGAAGAGCACTGGTTAACTCCAACTCTAAAAATCATGATATACACTTGTGGCACTGTTGTTTAGGTCACCCTAGTTTTGATTACATGAAGCATGTATTTCCAACTTTATTCAATAAAAACTCCGTTCCTTTTCATTGTGAAACTTGCCAACTTGCAAAGCAAACTAAATCTTCATATCCCAAACAGTCTTATACACCATTCACACTAATTCATAGTGACATTTAGAGTCCTGCACGAATAAAAACCCTCACCAATGCTAGGTGGTTTGTTATTTTCATAGATGATCACACTAGAATCACATGGGTTTATTTAATGAAAGACAAATCCGAAGTAGCCAAAGTATTTCAAAACTTCTATACCTTTATGAGAACCCAATTCAACACTTGCATTAAGGTACTACAAAGTCATAATGCCAAAGGATACATAAGCAATGCCTTCAAAGAATTTCTTGATCAACGAGGAATTCATCACCAAACTTCCTGTCCTTACACCCCTCAACCGAATGGAGTGGCCGAGCGAAAGAATCATCACCTGTTGGAAGTAACCCGAAGCTTATTGATGGAACGACATGTTCCTACCATCTTCTGGGGTGATGTTGTACTCACTGCAGCTTATCTTATTAACGGCATGCCATCCAAAATTCTCAATTATAACACCTTTATCCAAAAACTCTTTAACCATTTTCCATATTGCCCACTGATCAATTCCTTACCACCTAAGGTATTAGGTTGTGTTGTCTGTCCACAACAATAATGGCAACAAATTTGCTGCTCGAGCAAACAAATGTATCTTTCTTGGCTACTCCTCCACTCAAAAAGGGTATAAATGCTATTTTCCTTCTTCTAAGAAACTTATTATCTCCCGAGATACTGTCTTCTCGGAAGACGAAGCATATTATCCTAGATTACCCATTCAGGGGGAGTATACTAACATGGAATAGCTAATCCTGGAACAATCAAACTCCAAATCACCACAACCTCATCTTATAGCTACCATTGACTCACTCACTCCCACAAACCAACCTTGTCCTATCCAACTTGATTCTGAATCACCACATAGTCCACCTCAACCTAAACCCACACTTAATGAACTGCAAACAAATGTTGAAATCAATTCAGGAATGAATACTGAATCACGACAAGGGGACGAGTCGGGATTACAAGTTAGAGATGAATCAAACACCGGTTGTACTATCTCTCCCATTCAAAAGAACGACCGTGACTCCAATCCGAGATTAAATCTTGAAGAATTGGGTTGGCCAATTGCATTGAGAAAAGGGGTAAGATCTTGTACTCAGTATCCAATTCGATTTTGTCTCATATTGTAACCTGTCTGCAAAAATGCAAAGCTTTGTTATAAACAGTGCACAAATAAAAATTCTATACACATTTCAACAAGCTACTGCTAATTCAAATTGGAAACAAGCTATAGAAGAAGAGTTGAGGACACTCAAGGAAAATAAAACATGGGAGATTACAACTCTTCCCAAAGGAAAGAAACCAGTAGGATGCAGGTAGATATTCACCCCAAAATTCAATCCTGATGGCAGTATCAACAAATACAAGGCCAGACTTGTTGCAAAAGGATATACTCAGACATAAGGAATTGATTATTAGGAGACATTTGCTCCAATAGCCAAGCTTAATACCATCCAAATGCTACTATCAATCGCAACCAACTTAGATTGGTCGTTGCACCAACTAGACATGAAGAATGTCTTCTTGAATAGAAACTTGGAAGAAGTTTACATAGAGATTCCATATGGAATTCTAGCTCCTAACAACTCTTTGTGTAAACTTAACAAGTCATTATATGGACTTAAACAATCTCTTAGGGCATGGCTTGGTAGATTCACCAAAACAATGAAAAGGCTTAGGTGTACTCCGGGACAAGGAGATGATACATTGTTCATCAAACGTATCAATGACAAAGTCACCATCTTGATCGTCTATGTTGATGACATGGTTAGTACAGGAAACGATAAAGAATCCATTGCTAAACTAAAAAAGGACTTGTCAACAGAGTTTCAAGTCAAAAATCTTGGACAAATGAGGTATTTCTTGGGCATGGAAGTAGCAAGAACCAGGAAGGATATCGATGTATCCAAGCGGAAATATACCCTAGATTTATTGCATGAAACAGGAATGTTAAGGGCACAACCTGAAGGAACACCAATGGAAGAAGGTTGTCACTTGTCCCAATCAGCTCAAAACGGTACAGAAGGCTTATTGGGAAACTCATATACTTAACCCACACACGTCCAGACATTAGCTATGCAATTGGAATAGTAAGTCAATTCATGCACCAACCACAAAAAGAACACATGACAGCTGTGTACAGAATCCTAAGCTATTTGAAGTTTAATCATGGATGAGGGATCTTCTTTAAGAAAGGTACTTTCAGAAATATTGAGATCTACACTGATTCAGACCATACAAAAGACAGGGAGACTAGAAGGTTAATCTCAGGGTACTGCACATATGTGTGGGGAAATCTGGTTACATGGAGAAGTAAGAAACAGACTATGGTGTCAACAAGTAGTGCGGAAGCCGAACTGAGAGCTGTTAACAATGGAGTACGTGAAGGAATTTGGGTCATCAGATTACTGAAGAAGTTGGGGATTCCACATAAGGAACCAATACAAGTTTGGTGTGACAACAAAACCAGCATTGAAATGGTCAAAAACCCAGTTTATCATGATAGGACAAAACATGTTGAGATAGACAAACACTTCATTAAAGAAAAGATTGAAGCAGGTATCATGAATCTATCCTACATCAGATCTGAAGAACAAATTGCAGATGTTATGACAAAACCACTAAGCAGAACTAAATTTAAAGGATTTCGATGCAAGCTGGGAATGATTGACATATACTCTCTAGCTTGAGATGGAGTGTTAAAAGTCAAAGACAAAATCCCTTCAATTTTCTTGTTATTTGACTTTAGTATGTCATTGTTGACTCCCTCATCTTCATCTATCTCTTCGTCAATCTCTCTATCTATTTCCTCCGTCTATCTCTACGTCTCTCCCTCTCTATTTTATCTATATATATTATGTAATCTTCCTATCTCTACATATCAATAAAATCTGAGCTAATTGCTCCAATAATGAGACTTAGTTTGAATGTTATAAAGTATATATCCCTTTTAAGTGTTTGGATAACCTTGTAAAACACGTGCTTCTACCCTATTTTGAATTTTATCTGTACAATTAAGATTCATGGCAAAAACTAGACATCCAAACAAACTAAGGCGACCAAAATCGAGTGGCCTTCCATATAATAAATCATAAGGCATCATGAAGGATAAGTTTCTAGATGGAGTCCTATTAATCAAGTATGCAACCAACCTAATTCCTTAACCCCAAAATGTAATTGGCATGTTACAGTTATTCATAATACTTCTAATGACATTCAAAAGGTGCCTATGCTTCCTCTCAACAACCCCATTTTGTTGAGGGGTGAAAGGACAAGACTTATGATGAATGTTGCCTAAATCATTAAAGAACTGTCTTAACTCATTATTCAAAAATTCAGTCCCGTTATTAGTCCTTATTATTTTAATCTCCGCAAAAAATTGATTTATAGCATAACGAATAAAGGTCTTACTGAATTTTGGGGCCTCAGATATAAAGTGCATAAGAAAGACCCAAGTTCCTCTAGAGTAATCATCTACTATAGTAAGGAAATATCTATATCCTTGATTTGTAGGTGTCCTATATGGGCCCCCCACATCAGCATGTAATAATTCAAAACAAGATTTAGTCTCACAAGAATTTGAGGGATGGGAGCCTTGTATGCTTACTTTTAATGCAAATTTCACACTTATCAGTGGTTTTATCAGAACCAGAATTTGTTACATCTTTCAAGTATTTCAAGATATCCATTGGTGCATGACCTAGTCTAGAATGCCTCAAAGAATCACTAAGACTGCTAACAAAATCAGATTTATTAACATTTCTCAACAATTCAGAATCATGGGGTCTCTTCAGAAGGTATAGTCCTTTAGAATGCCTACCAATCCCTTTAATCATCCCATTGTACATGTCCTGTAACACACAAAAATCAAGAAGGAAATAAAGAAGCTACACAATTGCTATCAAGGGTTAGCTTACCAACTAAAATTAAACTACAACAAAATTTCTTAGCAAAAAGAACATTAGTCAAAAATATAAATTTGGCAAGCTTTACTGTGCCAATATGTGTTATTCTAATTCTTTCTTCACCAGGGACTCTTACCTGTTTAGTAGGTCCTAAATAAGGCTTGTACATGTCTAAGTGAACTATATTATTAATTAGATGACAACTAGCCGTGGAATCTAATGTCCATTTAGACTCAAGAGTAGGATATTAACCTGGAGTGGTTGCTTGCACACTTACTGCAGCCTCATTTGAATTTGAATCCTTCTTGAGCATCTCTAAAATCTTCTTATACTAAGAGAGATGGTTGCTGTCCTATATCTCCTTCATGGTCCTTGAGTGATACCTTAGAATAATCAGCAACAGCAGGACTGATTTGGTCCTTACGTTCTTTCTTATTTAGAGTTGGTGCAAAATTAGGAGGAAACCCAATAAGGCAGTAGCATGATTCCTTTAGGTGCACCTTCTTGTGGCAATAGCTACAAACATCCTGATTTTGCCCACGACCACTTCCATAGCCTCTCCCATGTCCTTGCCCTCCTCTGGCTACAGTGGAAGCCATAACATTATTGTCTGAAGGTGTGAAAGAAGAACCATAAGAAAGCTGCCTTTTTGTCTGTTCTTGAGTGACCATAGAGTAAGCTTGATTGGGTGAGGGAAGAGGCATCACAAGAATGATTTAGCTCCAAACTTGATGAAAAATCTCATTTAGGCCTATAAGAAATCGAAAGAGTTGCTGTTCCTGAACTCTCTTTGAATATTCTTGAGAGGAAGTATATTGGCAGCTAGGAATGGAAACTAAGGTTGCATACTCATCCCATAATTCCTTGAGACGAGTGTAACAAGCAGAGACACTCATAGTCCCTTGCGAAAGAGAATTGATTGAGCGATGCAAAGTGAAGATGCGTGCCTCATCTACAGCATCAAAGCACTCTTTGAGGTCTTTCCAAACAATTTAAGCATGAAGGGAAACACCATACCACTCGCAATATCCTTATCAACAGAATTGTTGAGCCATGAAAGCACAACTGCATTATAGCGGTCCCATTGATCCTTATGACAATTCTCTTGGTTTTCTCAGAGACAAGTCCCTTCAATGAACCCAAGTTTATTTCTACCAAGAAGCGCTAATCGCATTGCCCTGCTCCAAACAGCATAATTCTTAGAGCCGAGTAAAACATGATACACAAGAGTTATAGCCTGAGTATCTGCAGGATGGAGAAAAAGACGGTGCTGAAAATCCAGAGCTTGTGCCTTTGGTGTGGTAGTTTATGTCATGATGCGAGTATGGATGGAGATAACAAGCAAATAACCAATAACCACAATGAAAATCCTTACCAATTCGTAGAACAAAATTGAGAAGAGAAACCTCTTGTGCATAGGGAAGAAGACAAAAAATATATGCCGATGAACCACAAATTGCTAAACCATACGAGAGAGTCAAGGAATCGACCAGAAATATTCCTTTGAACCACAAATTGCCAGAACAAACCAGAGAATCAGGGAATCGACCAAAAATTCCCATAATAACCCAGAATATTGGGCGACGAACCACAAGTTGCCCTTAAAAAATAAACGTTGGAGCAAAGAGGAAACATTGTTGTAAAGGAACATTGTCCAAAAGTGAAAAATTCACTAACCAAAAGAGCCGACGAAAACAACCACTGTCAATTAGTAGACTCAGAAACTGAATTGATAACCACCTGCTTTCTTTGGAGAGAGGATAATGAGCGACAGTAAGGAACAAGTCGCGATGAGATTAAAGACAAGATGAACATACAACACGTCTGTGCAGATTTCGGCAAAGAGCTTCTCGACGAAGAAGAAATTAATCAGATGAATGATCTTGCGGCATAATCTATAAAAAAGGGGATTTACGGTGAAGCAAAGGAGAAGGCGTGAATCATAGGGGAGAGCATCGTGTTTATTGGGAATTTCTGGAAAACATGATTGAGTACTTTCTAACTTGAACCCTAGTCGATAGAAATGAGAAGCTTGATGCTAACACGATGAGCGGCCTGATCTTAAGGACTTGTTTGGTATGAGGGGATGACAAAAGTGGGCGGAGGAAAAAAATTTTTGAGTTAAATTTTAAAAAATTAGAGAAATAGGATTAAAAATTTTTAATTAATTTTTCTTACTCTTTTATCTTATATACTCTATTTATTAAAATTTTATTATCTCATTTCTTTAATCTTTTAAAATTCAACTTATAAAAATTTTCCCTCCCCTCTAAATCCCTCACACCAAACATACCCTAAGGATCTAGGATCAACGGACGCCAGATCTTTAAGTTCTCGGATAAGATGAATGGCTAGATTTGATTGACGCAGTGTTGCTGAATCCAGTTTTGATTTTTGGACTAGTGCTGAATGCAATCTTGACTTTTGGACTGGGCCCAAGATTGTCCAATTAGCCCTCGAAGACGCAGCCTCTGCTACTCCTTTTAATCCTAATTATAAGATAAAATTGATTTTTTAGATAAATTAAGGAAATTAATTAAATTACTCTAGAGTATTTTTATTTTTATTTTTTTCTCTAAAATAATTAATTTGACTAATAAACTAATATATAATCTAAGGATACTAAAAATATAAACACTCTAAAATAATTTAATTGGCTTCCTTAATTTCTCCAAAAAAATCAACTTTATCTTATAATTAGGACCGGAGAGAGTACCATGTTAATTCCTAGACTAAGAGAGTGACTGAATAATACGCATATCTCTTTAACTGAAACTTGAAGTTATATTTAAAATCTGTCCATGGCTCTAATATATACCTAAAGTCCTAAACTATCTATATGTCAACCAACAAGCATATTGGCCCAACACTCCTACATATACATTTTTTTTTTTTTTTTTTTTTTGCCAACAACACTCCTACATATACATATTTATATAGTCCACTACAATAAGATAATACAACATAATTGTCTGCATAACTACTTCTACATATATCTGTTTTACATATATTATCTATGTGCTGCTTATAGTCAATCATCAATCAATTGTTCTTAAAATCGTGTAAAACCCTGTTCATAAATAAATAGGTCGGGTCTAGTCTATCAACCATATATATGTGAGTCAATATACAATATACTATCTCCGATTTTAAATATAAGACAAAGATGATTTTTTTTAGAGAGATTAAGGAAGTTAAATAAATTACTTTATTATATTATATGTTATATATTCTTATATTATATATTAGTTTATTAGTCAAACTAATTAGTTTGGAGCAAAAAATAAAAATATAAATATTCTAAAGTAATTTAATTAGCTTCCTTAATTTCTCCAAAAAAGTTAACTTTGCTTTATAATTAGGACCGGAGGGAGTAGGTTATTAGAGTATTAATATCCCAATTAATAATACCTTACTAACTTCCTTTTTTATGTTCCTTAGAATATCCCGTCAAAATCAACCTATACCCTAATTAATATTGTGTATATCCCAATTAATGTACATAATAGATTATAATATCCCAATAAATTTCTTTTTTTAATATTTCCTAAAATCTCTAATGCATAGAAAAGTCATAATTTTTTTGTTTTGAAGTCTGATTGATTACTCGTGGAGGTGAAATTTTGTCGTAAATAGCAAAAAATGGGTTGCAAATTACATATCTAAACAATTTTTATATATGATGTAAAATGGACTTCTAAATTCCATAGGATTAATTCTATATATAATGATTTGTTGACAAACAATGATAAATAATGATTAATTGAATTGTGAATTGTTGAGTCCAGTAACCTCTTTAATTCTTTTTTAAATGTGAGGTCACAACTTTGATGGAACTACAACAAAAATAATGAATTGCAAATTACAAAAATAAATGATAAGTTATCACAAACCCCAAAAATAAATATATAGAATCATTTCCCAACTAGGGACATTATGGCCCCATATATTATTTTCAGATTGGTTATGGAACAATGTCCTTCTCTATCATCTTTCTGGATCATTAAAAAATAGTGAACAAAATTCTTATAATACTTCAATGGGTTTTCACCTTTAATCTCATATAATAATAAAAATTAAAATTTAAACCTGATTATATCCAGTATTCATATTATTGACGTGATTTTTTATTTTAAATTTTTATGTCATCGATTACAGTTTTGGTTATTCCCTAAATTTATCTCAACATTTGAATTGATATTGTTTTTTGGATAGGGTCAAAGCAAGAAGCAAGAAGAAGAACCCTTCAATCAAACTTTGAAATACTTGAACAAGAGGTAAGTATAGAATTTCGTAATATTATTATTAATAGTATGATCTCCATGAGGCTTAAACACATTGAATATTACTCCCTATTGCCTTTATTATAACTTATACGATTATTTCCCATGTTATTTAATACAAAATTATTTGTCTCAGTTACTTCCTGACTTCAAGTATCTCTTATCATAGGTATTATTGTCAAACTCGTGAGTTAACTCTCTAAATTTATATTTTTTCATTTCTATCTTATAAAATCAAATCAAGTCACTCTTAAATCTAGTGTTAATTGTAAATTTAGTTAAACTCATAAGTTTGCATAACGAGTTTATCACCTTTACATTTTTAATTTACAAAATCATGTTAACTTATTCTTGAACTCATTCTAACTTTTTTGATTTGATCGTACTTAGTGGCATTATATATAAATTTTATAAAAATTTCTTTTTTAGGCATGATAAATTACTAATGTTGGTGAATTTAATTTCAATTATTTGGATTTAAAATATATTTAAATCAAACTGTTGTCCTTTTTATATTTTAATTATATAATTATACATTATTAATACATGTTTATTGATTAAAAAAAAACCTATTATAATTTTATGATTTAAGTCCATGATACAATTTTATGTCATTGTCACGAGTTTGCTTAAACTTGTAAATTTGACAACCTTGAAGAGATGGTCACAGATTTCATACTCCCTCTGGTTCAAAACATAGAAATGTGTAATGGGGTCTAGTTTTTTATATAAGATACAGTTTAGTTTTGTCTTATCATTTAAGACATTTTTTTTCCAATTTTACCTCTAATTAATTATATATCTCTCATCTCTTTTTTCCTACTCTTTCTCTCTCATCTCCTTTTTCTCTCATTCCCTCTCCCATTCACTCTCTCCATAGATAAGGGTGTTTTTGGGAAAGCAAGTTAAATTATATATATATACATATATATATATATATATAGTCTTTAACCAATCTTAACAAACTTTCTAAATTACGTAATTAGTTATTTCCATCTTATATTTTTAACTAGAGGTAGTATTTGTTTTATGCCAGAATATAAGACTCATTACAAATTATTAAGTGTAATATTGAAAGCATATTTTCAAAAATAGTCTTTATAGAAGGAAGACATTCTACTCTACGATATTTAAAAATCGCATATGGCATTTAGTTGATCGGGTTTGAAACTTTGAATATAAACAGATCACCAAAATTTCAGTATTGTCTTTATGCATATGTTTTGTTAAGAGTAAAATACATTAACCACTCCTTTATTTTATCTCAATTACAGAAACCTCTCATCTATTTTAAGAACGTATACAAACTTCTCTTAAAATTAAAATGCATGTTATAGAATTTTCAATTATATATTTGAGATTCCATTTTCATCCACCTAACCATTTGTTGACCGTTGAGTTTGACTATGAAACATTAGTTTTGACCAAAATACCACTCTCTCTACAAATGAACAAACATTTATATTTGCCTAAAAATAATTTTCTTATACAACCAAAAAATTGTTTAAGTACATATATGATCAAAATTTCCAATATATTATAAATTTTATTATTTTTTATTATATTATTAATTTTTAATTTTTAATTTTTTATCATATTTATTGAAACGTGTTTAACCTATTAATTAACGGACTTACTTCTAAAGAAGTCCATTATTTGAGCCTTGCATATAATACTAGTATTTCCTGAATTGTAGATAGGGACGTGAAATAAGAAACATAAAAATGTACGGGAAATTAAAAAAGAACAAGAAAAAACTCTGAGAAAATAGTTTTTTTCACTAAATTTGCAAACTTTAATATTGCTTTAATTTTGATTTTTTTTTTTTGCCGGTTTAATATTCCTTTTGATGTAGATTATTATTTTCCTATAAATTGAAAAGACAACCAATCATACTGAAAACCCTACCAGGCGCGCATCACCAATAACAAAATATCTTTCTTGTACATATGCAATTGAGATCCGAGAACATGGTAGGTGTAGCTGGAAAATATATAGTAGTAGTGTAGTCAACAGTCCCTAACTGTATCACATATGCATGTACGGAAGATGTCGGAAATTGGAGGGGACGTGGCTACCCATGTCGCTGAGTCATTGGCAGATAAAGCAATGCAGGAACTTAAATACTTGTGTTGCTACAAGAGCTATGTTGATGACTTCCAAGATGAACAGAACAGTTTGAGTGCAAAAAGAGACACAGTGCTTCAAGATATTAAAGAAGCTAAAGACAGAAATGAGGATAAGATTGAAAATGAAGTTAAACTGTGGTTAGAAAGAGCCGATGATCTCATAGAAGAAGACACAAAAGGAAAGAAGAAATGGTTTGGTTTGATTCCTAATTGCTTTTGGCAGTACAAGCGAGGCAAGGAGTTGGAAGGCGAGACACAAAGAATTAAAAAGCTGATCGAAAAGAGTAACTTTCCTCATGTTGCGCGTTCAACTGGACTTCCAGGCATCGAGTTCTATTCTTCAGAAAATTTTTTGCAATTTAAGGATAGAAAGTCGCAATCTAAAAAACTTCTGGCGGCATTGAAAGATGACAAGTTTATGATTGGACTGCATGGGCTAGGGGGAACAGGGAAAACCACAATGGCAGTACAAGTAGGTAAAGAAGTTGAAAAATCAAAAGTGTTTGATAAAGTCATCTTTACTGTTGTCTCAAAGGATCCAAACTTGAAAAAGATTAGAAACAACATTGCAAAACACTTAAATTTGACTTTCAATGAAGGAATGGAGGAACCTGAACAAGCAGAAGAATTGTGGAAACGAATAACAGAATGTGAAAAAAAGGTACTCATAGTGCTTGATGACACATGGGAAAAGCTTACACTTCGAGATATAGGGATTCCTCTTGGTCGTCATCACACGGGTTGTTGTGCTATTTTGCTAACCACTCGTGATTGGAAAGTTTGTAGAGATATGGGATGCCATGAGACTATTGAACTTGAGGTCCTAAATGAAAAAGATGCAGTTGATCTTTTCCTATCTTATGCTGGCCAGAGCATAGATGATTCTTCCAATAATTTTAAGGATGTGGCTAAAGGTATTGTGAAGGAGTGTGGAAGATTACCAGTTGCAATTGTAGCAATGGCAAGTGCATTGAAATCTAGGCCTCTAATAGAATGGAAGCAAGGTTTGGAAAGATTGCAGAATCCTAAGTCAATTCATGATGTCAATGAAGATTTAAAAGAGGCATATAATTCTTTGAGATTAAGCTATGATTATCTCAAGAATGAAGAAGCCAGAAAACTCTTCCTCTTGTGCTCTTTATTCCCAGAAGATTATGAAATACCTATAGAACTTTTAACCAGAATTGCTCGATGTCTCGGGCTTTGTGGAGAAGCTAATAGATACTCTACCACAAGAAGTCATTTCACTCCAATTAAAAATGTGCTCATGGATTCCCGTTTATTATTAAAGGCTAAGAATGAAGCTGTAAAAATGCATGACTTGATCCGGGAAGTGGCTTTGTGGATTGGAAATAAACTTGTTCAAGTGGCCAAAGATTCTAGCACAACGCTAATAGAGAATATCCAATATTCATCTTGGAACATAAATGCCTTTCCTAACCATTTTGATGGTAGAACACTTGAGGTTCTTTTACTTTGGATAAGTAATAATGCAGATTCTACTACTATGACCGTTCCAGATGGTATCTTCGAAGGGATGGAGAAACTCAAATTCTTGGCTTTAATGAATCGGTCAAATATTAGAATTTCAAGTGTGTCCTTATGTCAATCACATCTCTCATTGATAAATGTTAGAAATTTAGTCATAAAAGGATTTGTGTTAGGAGATATATCTATTTTGGCAAACTTAAAAAGACTTGAGAGTCTTGAATTAAGCAACTGTTCAATGACTGAATTGCCAAAAGAAATTACAGAACTAGAAAAGTTGAGATTGTTGGAGATAGTAGAATGTGATATTGAAAGAAATAATCCTTTTGAAGTGATTGGGAGATGCTTGAAATTAGAGGAATTGTATTTTGTTTCAAATCATATGGATGAAGATACTTGTAAATCACAACCTCAAATTACAACTTTTCCTGAATTTGAAAGGTTTCAGATAAAGGCATGGCATGGTTATAGTAATTATGAAGTGGATTTTTCAATCTCTCGATACTTTGATTCTAATGAGCACTTAGAAGTAAACTTCTCCAACAAAATATTTAAATCTCTAGTGGCAAGAGCAGAAGTTTTGGAGTTAGATGGAAATTATTATAATAGAGGATGGACAAATGTTGTTCCAGAAATCTTACCTGTGAAAGATGACAGCATGGAAGACCACTTAACTAGCCTTTGTTTGCAATCTATGAATGGGATAGAGTGCCTAATCCATACAAAACATCTTCGATCTGGTGTGGCTATCTTCTCGAAGTTGGTTAAACTAAATCTTTGTCGCATGGATGTGAGACAACTATGTTGTGGTCCATGTCCTGTTAACTTTTTGAAGCAATTGGAGGAGTTGTATTTATCAGAGTGTAAAAATCTGGAAGGCTCATTATTTGATGAAAAGCTAGAGCTGTGTAATCTTAAGTTCATATGTTTACAAAAATGTTCAATGACATGCCTTTTTCATCCATTCACAGCACAGAGTATGAAATACATGGTAGCGGAGCCAATGGAAGATCATGATCCCAATCAAAAGAGTCATGATTCAATGTTTCCAAAATTGAAATATCTCGAAGTCGAATCCTGTCCTGAATTAGAATTTATTTTTCCAATATGTTTTTGCAAAGACCTTCCACTACTAGAAAGTATGGAGATTGTTGATTGTGAGAAGCTAAAATATATATTTGGCCAATATCCAGAGGAGAGAGATTTGCACCAAATGGGAAAAGAAGCCATCCCCCCTGATGAAGTACGAAAGTCATCAACAAGTACAAAAGTGGAAGATGACAGTAGTAGTTTATCAAGGACTCCTCTGTGCTGGTTTTGGCCAAAATCAAATGCCTCAACTATATCTCACCCTTCTCCTTCCATGAACCATAATCAGGTACTTCATCTCTTATTCTATTATGAAATATCTTTATTCATAATATTCGATGAATAATCCAAATATGCTTCGTTAAACTTCTTTAAGTGAAAAGTTTGTCTGTTTAAAAATTAATAGTTGTAGAATATTTAATAAATATGGCATGGCAAACCATTTACCAATTACCAATTCCAACCTAATTTGACTAGGATCCATTGTTATAATATCAGTTTGTATAAAATCACTAAATTAGTGACAAATTTTAAAAGCATGCATTATGTGAATTTAAATTATCAAAACACTGTTTAGTTAGTAGGAAATCGATTTCAATATGATTTTTAAGAGATCACAGTTCAAAATAATAAGAACGAATTTATCTTATTGATACCCACTGGCATTACCTCTTCAGGAGAAAGGTAAAACACTTTACAACGTGCAAGAATTGCTCGAGTTCAAGGACCTTAAAACTTACAAGGGCTTTCAAAATCTTTCCAACCTAAGAATCGAAGGATGCAAACAATTGAAATTTATTTTGTCTGCATCCACCTCAAGAATGCTACAAAAACTGAAAGAGCTACATGTATCAGAGTGTGAAGAGCTGGTGAGCATTATTGAGGAGGATGAAGAGACTAAGAAAAAACCTATGGCTCCACATCAAGTGTACTTCCCAGAGCTACGTAGAATTGAAGTGAGGGACTGCAAAAGTATGAAATACTTGTTCTCTATAGCAAGTGGTAAGCTTCCACGACTCTGCTATGTGGATATAGAAGATACCCCTCAGCTTGGGGAAGTATTCAGAAGGAAGCATGGGGAGGGACAGAAGCTGGTCATGGAGGATGTGTTTCCAAAACTATATATAATAAGACTAGTAAACCTACCAGCTCTTCATACTATTTGTCAAGGCATTGATTTTCACACTGTGATATCACGTATTGTGCGTGAATGTCCTGCTATTTCTTTAACGTCAGCCAATGATAGCTTGGAAAAACGTAAGTGTTTACGTTGGTAATTCATCACAACTGCTAATTGCTACAATTTCTTCTCATAATATTGGAATTGTTTTATTTTGTCAGTTTTTGAATTATCAGATTCATTTGGAAGAAACTCTATTGATGAAGTCAAAAGCATCCACTACGTACTATCAAAAAGTTTGGTCTCGGTTAGTATCAAGCTTATTAAAATGGAATTATCATTCATTCTCTAGTCATGATATAGACTTACGAAGCCAACAAATTCTCCCGTATACAATGACTAGTTCCTTTGCTCCAAATTTTAGTAGGATGTCAATAAATCTATAAAACTTTCTATTCTTGAGCTGAGATTTATAAATTTTACCACAGACTCGACTCATTTCAGCTTTTCTTATATGTTTTGTGATTGTTTAGATTATGGAGGCACATGCGCAGGCTATTAGAGCAGCCTACCTCTTCAAGTGGGCCGCTATTCCACCAAATTTGTCAGAGGTACAACATTATGGTTCTGTTGAGAAAATAGAGAAAAAGGGAGAATAGGCTTACTTACCATAACAACAGAGCATGACATACATATATAGTGTACAGAGGAAAACCTAAGTGAACAAATGGATAAGAATAAAATACACATGTCAAGCAATTACATAATCAGCTCTAAGAAATTTTCAAGGTTTTCTAACAAGTTCTCAAGATTTAGGCTCGTGATATTGCTGGGCTTAGTCCACGCTGATTGTAATTACGTAGTATAAACTAATGTATTATTATTCAGACTGAAGAAGAGGGATCAAAACAAGATATTGAAAATGACTCCCTAGTGTCCCAATAGAATAATGGTTCACCAAATTTTGCTAAAGTACATATGTTATATATATATTTTTATAATGTATTATTGTTCATTTCTTCAAAATGAATGAAAATTTTTCTTAAAAAAATTTGTGTGCTAAGTTTATCATGGTCATCAATAACATCAAAAACTCAATTTATCTCCTTTTTAATTATATCTTTTTGTTGATGTTTAGAATGAGGAAGCATCGAAGGAGATTGCTGAAGAAGACTCCACAACAAATAGTAACTTGTCAAATTTGGCAGAGGTATATATGTTATGCTTTTCTATAATAATAGGGACTCATCAAACCAACAAACAATTTTTATTTTTAATTAATATATGATATGCTTCTTAATTATTTTAACCTTTTTAGTAACTTATTTTATGATCTGCATAGAGTACCAAAACATCAGCAAATGAAATTGTTGAAGAAAAACTCTCTACAACTCCATCATCTGATTCAGACATGGTAAGTGTTATTCGTCAATTAATATAAGAGTTTGTGGAGGCCTCTAATGCACCATTGGCTACATATTACTCCCTCCAACTCACTGACCAGAACATAGATATGAAAAGTAAAACAATTCTCAATTTACTCTTGCTAAAGGCACTGTCTTTAAAAATAATCATATTTGGTTCACATATACAATTTCTTACCCTAGAAAATTACAAAAAGGTAAAATTGAAAGACAATAATTAATAGTCCTTAGGTTTATGCAAAGTGACTTATTAAAGGGACTGTCATTTTCTATAGAAGGTGACTTATATATTAGACCAAAGGAAACACAAAATTTAATAAATGCAGAATATGAAGGGATGAGAACCATATTAAGTCAACAAGCACTATAAAATACATGACATGATATGCACTATAATTATTTACAAAGTTATAGCATTCTACTATATTATATACATTGTTAGTCTCATAGAAATAAACACTTGCATACCATTTCATGTTGTGCAGAATCTCAAAGCAACTGTTGGAGAGGGTCGTTGTTCAGAAAAATATGGCAAAGCAAGTTCATCAAAGGTAGGATTGCTACATTCATTTGAGCTTTAAATATATGTCTTCCTTATACATTCCGCTGTTTAGGAGTTACATGGAAAGGAATCAATGGCTGATGATCAACAAGCACTTGGAGAAATTAGAAGCTCCAATAATGAAGCTCCTCAAAGAGTTGAAGAACTTACCAATAAATGTTCTTCCAAAGAAACATCAAACGAAATGGGATCGGCGATTCCATTACCTATTACTGGAACGACATCTCTACCGGTAAATATTTGGTTTTAAACATATTTGCACCACTGATTCATTATTGACTTTCATTCAGATTAATTCTTTTATTTATATGCTCTTATATCTCTTCAACCTCTTCTCTTAAAAAGCCTCAAATAGCAACTTCAGTTGCTCAAGTGGAAAAGGAATCAAGGATCTCACAATCTGACCTATCAACTATTTCTGCTATTACTGATCAATCCGGACAAGTATGTCTTCATTTTATTTTATCAGTCATGGGATCTGACTTAATTCTTTAAAACTGGTATATCCTAATGCTAGAATAGAACAATTTGATAATCAACCGTTACTCTTTTTTTTCCCAATGAAGCAATTGGTGGTGCGTATTTTAAATTCAATGAAAATTATTTCCTCCGGTCCTTAATTATAAAATCCCATTGACCTTAAATAAATTACTTTAAAATATTTATATTTATTGTTTTACTCTAAACTAATTTACATGACTTATAAACTAAATACACGACATGTGCTATCATTAATTAATTTATTTAGCTTCCTTAATCTTCATAAAAGTCAAGTGGGTTTTATATTAAGAACAAGTGATAGTATCATCTTTTCAATTTAATACCTAAATAAACTGACTTGTATGAACAACTCTTTTCAATATGCAACTGATGGTTAAGAGGGGCAACAATTAATAAATCTGTTTCTGTTGCTAAGACATAAATATGCTCTGTTTTTTTTTGGGGGGGGGGGTTTATTATATTATATTATATTGGTTACAATAATGGTTCCTTCATTTGATTAACTTCAATAGGAAAAAATCATGAATCAAAGAGAGACATCTACTGAGAAACTAGTTAAATTTGACCAAGGAAACGATCAGCAATTTGCAGAAGATGATCTGATGAGATTGTTCCAGATAATAGAGGAAGGTGCTGAAATGGAAGTTCACATGCCTCATGTATCCAAAATTGCGGCTGTTCAATATTATAACGAGTTGATTGAGGCTCATGCTAACTTGAAAGGCTCATTGAAGATGAGTCTAAATGAAATACTTAGCTCTGAAGAAAGCAGACTTCGCCTTGAGAATGCTCTAAACATCTTGTCCTCTCATTGTTCTAAAGATGGAGCTCCCTCTCATGGCCTTCAAGCCACAATTCATACTTTGCAACAAGAAATCCAAAATGTTCTATCTTCCTCCAAGCAAGCCTATGTCACCGTTGACACATTCAACAAGCTTGAACACAAAGAGAAGCTTTTCATTGAAGAACGTTCCAAGAGGAAGGAAGCAGCCATTGCTCTTCTGTCTGAAATTTGCAATAAAGAGATTTCTTTGGCTGAGGCTAGTCTAAAGGAAGCAAAGTTGAAGGAGCAAATCTCTAAGCTTCAGGATAAGCTGGATAGAAAGGAAAAACAAGTCCAAGAGTATGAGATGGAACTGATATCTCTTAAGGAACAAAAGAAAAGGAGTGTTACCGACACAATGGGGTTCATAAATGAGTTTGAGGCAATGAAGAAAGAAAGGTCTCACATGGTGGAAGAAAATGTGAAAGCAAAGGAACACCTACATAATATGGATGTTAAGTGGTCTTCTTGTCTATCCAATTTGAAGAAAACTACACTGCTTGTAGGAGTTTATCTTCAGCAAAAACTGTGACTGTTGGAGACTGATATTTAAATCTCCAAAAGACAACATTAAAAAATTGCTGTAGTGTAGTGTGTTTATTTATTGAGTTGTAACCTATATGTGTGTTTTGGGTTTTGTGTTCAGAGTTCTTTATGACCAAAACATAAGAGAAAAGAAAAACAAATAAAAGAAAAAAAGAGTAGGATGTATGGGTAATAATTTTTGAAGGCTAAATGTTGTTCATGTTGATTCATTCGATGGGTGAAACTTTTTTAGACCTAGTCTCGCTGTTTTTATCTCTCACATTGAGGGAGCATTCCACGTTTAAAAATTTTGTTGTCTTGTTTTCTTTTCTATTCTTTTTTAATACTTTCTATTGGTATTCAAGACCTTTTTAGATTATAATATCAGGTATCTAAGCAACCGAATACTTTAATTTTGGGGTTATTGGCTTCATCTCCTAACATAGGTATCTCCTCTTAGAGTACTTAATGCATTTTATTTTAAAGTTTAAATTATTTTGTACACATTATCTTAATTGATTTTTTAAAATAAAAGTTGTGTCAATATATTTTTCATCCACGCAATGATTCTTATGTAGCTGCACAATTCCCACCTCCTCCTCTCCTGTTGTTTGCATGGCCCATCTAAAACGCTGTCGTTTATTGATTCATTTGGTTTCCTTTGTTGCTGTGTGCGCCAGCTTGATACAAAAAGAAAAAGTGGAGAGTTGGGTAACTTTATTGGCTTAAATGAAGTCTTGCTTTATATGGTTGTGTTTCATGATTTGAAACATGATTACAGTCCTCTGATTCTATCAAATTTATTTTCTTAATATTATTTTTCTTTTTACCAGAAAAAGGCTACATGACTTAATTCTTACAAGGTAATATAGACTAGAGGTGAAATAGGTCATGCTTAATTATGGATTTCAAAACAACACACCCAGTTTTCTCAATTTAGAGAATTCTTTAAGGTATAATTTCAATGCTTTTATTAAATAAAGAAATTGAATAAGAATGAGGTTGGCCTAAAATGCTGTATCATGCGGCAATGAATTTGAGTTTTTGGCCCAAAAAAACAAAGAAAAGGAGGTCCATTTGATTTTTTTTTAAAAAAAAAATAAATTGAAATCCTCTGTTTTTCAAAACTTCATTTATTTTGAGTAATACTATTTCATTATCAGTGGCCCAAAAAGAATAATAAATAATAAATATTTACCAATCCTTTTGTTCGCCGTTTAGCTTCCGCAAGCGCACGGGTCGCAAGTAATAAAGTGATAAGTCAAGATCGTTCCCACGAGGACTATGACAAAAGCGAGTTAATCAATTTAACCATGTTCTTAATTAGGTTGAATGGAATCGTTTGAAATTGATCAAGTTAAATAAAGAAGTTTGATGAAAATAACAAAGGAAAACAGTGGAAATTGGGAAATTGGGTCTAACTTCAAGAGATATTAACTTAGGATTACTTCTTTACTATTGTATTTCATGAAACTATGCAAACATTCACTTATGCTAGTTAAATGAGTCTATATGCTAGTCGAAGATCCTAAAATCATCAACCAAGCTCTCTCAAGTCAAGATTGATTTTTAATATTCATTAAAAATATTCAATCTCTTGTTTACAATTAATGAAAATCATCTTTCCAAAACAAGCCTTCACTTGACTATGCTAGGTTGTTAGATATATCTCTATTCTAACAACAAACCATCCATTTAATCCCTAAACTTCAAGTCTAGCATGATTTTTCTTAAGTTCTACAATCAAAATAGCTCTCTCAAGCATCTTCCAATTGAACAACTCTAATCATGTGGTGATCAAGCACAAGATAGCATTAAGCTCAAAGAAAAATCAACATATATACTCATTAACTAACAAAAGCAAGATAATCCAATAGTTTCAATCCATACAATGGTTAAAAGTAATCCTAATTAGGAATTTTAGCTACTCATGATCAATACAAACCAACAACTAAGTTCAAGAATCATAAACATCTCAGTAAAATAGGAAGAAAAGAGGGGAAAACCAGAAAATGGAAGGAAAACCCTTGAAATTCTTCACAAATCTCTTCCCCAAGCTCCAAGATCACCAAGAGTTCTCTCCCAAGTAGCCTCCTTGTCTTTTAGACCTTTTCCCTGTGCAGAATATGTCCATTTCGGCGCCCCCATTAGGTTAAAATAGCATCAGCAGCGTCACTTTTGCAAAACGCACAGTATCAGTTTCGCGCGTTCGCCGTGGGTTTGCTATAGCGAATGCCATAGGGAATTGTCATCAGAACCAGACAGAAGCAGTGCTTTTTCAGGTGGTTTCGCCATGACTTTGGCTACAACAGATTCCACAGCAAGTGCAGGTTTCTCCTCCATAATGTCCATTTTCCTCTTCCTCTTGCATTCTTCCCTTCCTTTCACATCTTCCCATGAACTTTGTGAGCTTTTACAACTTGTCATCCTCCACCTACAAAGAGGAGGGATTCATGAGCTCTTTTAACTTTCATAAATAATTAAAACTATGTGCATTTAACTCATGATTCAACAAAATTTTGATTTATCTTATGTCCTATCACCTTTTCCTCTATAATCTCTTTATATGCACAATTTGAACCCAAAATTAAGTGTAAAGAGAAGAAAATGTGCTAGAATACTCTTGATTTCTATGAGTTAACACCTTTCCCAGCCATTATTTTTTTATAGTGTGGACAAGGACTAGTTGGTCATGGGTTCTCAGTATAAAATGTAAAAACATTATTATTGGTCCAAAAAAAATAATAATAAAAGCAAAGCATGTCATGGGGTGGTTACAGAAAACACCAATAAATAATCAAATTACCTTTTGCTAATTATTCCAACGCCCCTCTAACACTCTATGATTGACCTCGCTGACCAGTTTCTGCTGTTTTTCTTTGCAATCTCTTTATTACTCCTCTGATCCTTAATATAACATATATTTTCTTAATTTTGATTAAATTAAGAAAGTTAATTGAATTAGTTAATATGAAATATATTTTTTAAAATATCATAGACATCTTCCTTAATTATCCCTTTCCTCTCTTCCTTAATTATTGTTGATGGAGTATCAGTAGGGATAAATTAAGAAAAGATTGAGAAATATAAAAAGTATGTTTTATATTTATAACAATATTGAATACCTAAATATATTTTATATTAAGGATTGAGGAATATTTCTTATCATCATTTTTTTTTGCCACCGTACATGGCCGCTTTAAGATGTTAGTGCGGCTCATGAAGGAATCTATAGGATTCAAAAGAGGACACGGTATGGGTAACTTGCTTCATCTTCATGTATTGGTCGAACATGAGAAATTTTGCAATCAAGGTGATGTTAAAAAGGTTCACATTGCATTGTTTCTACTAACACTTCTGTCATGACATTGAGCCAAAAAAAAAAAATCCTTCTAGATACGTATAACTATTAACTCATCCTAGAATACTCTCGAGACAGCAATAGTAAACCTTTTATTTTATCATTGTTGGAATAAAAACCATGTTCAATCAATGCTAAAAATTAACTCTTTTATATAAAATATAATTTGAATATTTTATCCCCCAAAAAAGCTAAACATCAATATATTCTTTCTAATAAAAAGTAAAATAAAAATTCCTTAGCTATAGTTGTTCTATTCTTTTTGCCGGAAAAAGAAAAGTTTTTCTAAGCTTAGCATTTGTGATACTTTGCTGATTTTTAATTTATTGACATGAATCTCCATATTTTTGGACAAAAAAAAGACATGACTTTCCATATTCCTAACGAGCTTACATACTCTATGACTACCATTTTATTTATATTCTGACTAATTAAAATGTAATGACTCGTCATTTTTTAATCTTATATGACTGATGAGTTACTTAAAAAAAATTCAAATTTTATGATTTTTTAAAATCTACAATTGATGAGAGGAAATTGTGTTTCTTGTTTTTCTAAATTATGAAATTTATGTTTTTTAAAATCATAAAATTTAAATTTTTTCATATGACTTATCTACCATGTAAGATTAAAATAAGATGAATTATTATATTTTAATTAATCAAAATATAAATAAGGTGGCACTCTTAAAATATATAAGTATTTCTTATTTCTATGTTTGAGGAGACATGTGAGTATTCCAACGAAGCATAACGTGGTAAAATGATAAGTAAAATATTTGCATATTTATTTTCCCTTATATGATGATTTTATGGACGATATTTGCGTTTAATATAATAAATTTGGGTGTGATCGATAAATAAATAATGTTTTTGGAATAAATAGCATTTTAAAAAATAGAAAAATAATAAAAAATGAAAGTACTGTAGCAGATGGTTAGACTGTAGCGGACGGAAGTTACACTATAGCGGATGGAAGTCACTGTAGCGATGGACACTGTAGCAGCCGCCAGACACTGTAACTATTTGCCGACAGTCACTGTAGCAGCCGCCAGATCACTGTAGCAGTCTACGAACATTGTAGCAGTACTGTAGCATACATTTTCCCCCTATAAATAGAGATCAATGCCAAGCTCAAAGGGGGAGGAGAGGAAGAGAATAAGAGATCCTTCTCTGACAATTAGAGGCCCTTCTCTGACTTTTCTCTGACAATTCTAAATAAAGTGTGTTACTTTCTAGATTTAATTTCATACATTGTATCAATTCTTGCATGCTTCCATCTTGGAAGGCTTAGGATTATATTACATTTTGCATGCCTCCATCTTGGAAGGTTTAGGATTGTATTACTTATTGCATGCCTCCATCTTGGAAGGCTTAGGATTGTATTACATTTTGCATGTCGCCTACATGGAAGGTTTTACCTCCTAAATGGACGGCTAGATTTCTTCATTTTTCATGCATCTTTTGGTTGTATATTTATGTTTGAGAATTTAATATTCAAGTTTATGCAGTATTTCTGAGGATTTCATTCTAGCTTTATATAATGTCAATTTATTTTGGTTTTGTTTTTAATTTCATCATGTGCTAAACTTTCATTTTCCTAGGGTGATGACGTAGCTTATTAATGACGGATTGAATCTTAACTTATTAAATCTAGTTTGAATTTCTCCTTCATGATTGAGTTTTAATTATTATTCTTAATGCTTTTAATTGACTGGCCATCTTTTGAATGATTTCAATATGCATGTTGAGACCAGAAGGAGATACATGTGTGTAGACTTTATAATTAAAACCATAACTTCCATATGAAATAGGAATATATTCATATGAGTTGTGTAGTTCTACTGAGTTCCATAAATCTTAATACATAATTAATTGCTTAAATTCATATTGGAATATATTGGATTAGCAATTGATTATAGAATTGCTTGACCTTGGAAGAGGCTAGTAATTAAATTAGAGAAACTCGACTATCAATTATGTGGAATAAATTTAGAATAGATAAGTGATTTAATCTGAAATTTGTTAAGTGAAATCTGACCCCTAAGGCTTTTTCTCATATTTGCTTTCATAACATCTGCATTCATATTTAATTGTATTTCTTTTATTTTGTATTCTCAATCACCAACCAATCGATCGACTAAATAGAGTTAAAATTGCTCATTTTGGTACTTAGTGATCAACCCTCATAGGAACGATACTCTACTTATTTCTATATTATTTGATTACGACAGTGTACACTTGCACTATTTAATTGATCATCTGCACTCGTATCACAAAGACATGTGTGTCTTCACTCCATCGCATTTCAGCTATGATGAAGCATGAAGTATCTTAGGTACTTCTTCTAGTTCATAATATATGATACTTTTAGAAAGAAAGTATGGTATAGAATATAAGTCACCTTCAGTTTAATTAATGCTCTTTTTTCTATTTTACCCTTATAATTAATATTCACTTTTCAACTTTACCCATTCATTATATCCCTTATCTTTCTTTAAAATAACACTCCCAATGCAATTAAACATGTTTTTCAAGACGGGTAGAAGTGAAAAAAAAAAATATATTTTAGGACATATTAAATGATTTGATTGTCATTTTTTATTTCACATGATATAATTTAAGCGTCTTATATTATGGACTAGATGGAGTATATGATATTCTTAGTTGTCTTAAATGTTTATAATTATGTGTTATTCGCTTATATATACACTTATACACATTTTTAAATATTTGTAATTTGTAATTATATCCAACTTGCCAATAAAAAATACTCATAGGGGGGCAGCATGTGCAGTTTGCGGTTTGGAAGGAGTGTGTCTGTGTAGATCTCAACGCACTTGTTAGTGCTCATCCCGAAGAATCTGTAACTTACGCCTTCACATGAGTTCAAAGCTCTAAAACGGTTTGAACCGTTTTAATAAAAATTGTGTGTGAACTTGAATACATGATTTTAGAAAATTTGTTACCACACTCAACAAAATAGAAATAGAAAAAACAACTCGAGAAAGGGTGAATGATACTCATTCTGTCTTATTTATAGGGTTTCAAAATTTGAATTGTCTTAATTTTTTTATATAAATCAAATAAAAATTGTTTAAACATTTAATAGGTTTTTTTAAATTTTTGCCCCCTCAGTCTTTTTCTAATACTCCTCCTTCCTAAAGAGGTAACCTTGTTCTCATTCATGATGCAACTGTTTGTTTAATTCATCTCAAGCCCCCCAAAAAGCGCGCACACACACTGTTTATCGCATCCATGTATTGAAATATCAAATATCATGGCTATAAACCATAAAGAGCTAGTGAGAAAAAGACCCAAACCACCAGTGGGGAAATGGCGCTTTCAGTTTCAACTCTGAACCATTCCTCATCCACACACCTCAGACGCTTTCCTCCATTTCTAACTTCACCATTCTCGCCCTCTCCTCCTCTCTTGTTCCTTCGTCCGCCTCCTCTGCCTTCTCGCCGAGGAGATTGTCTGCGCTGGCCATTCCAAAACGCTGTCGTTTCCGACACTTTTCCTCCGCCTCCGCTTCTGGAGATAACAATTCCCGACGGTCTGGTGAACTTTCGTCCCTTTCACCTGAAATTGTTGTTCTCAGTGTTGAGGCATGAGCTATGCGCTGTATCTGGAAGTTTCTATAGCTAGTTTTTTCCACTTACATTTTGTTATGTATCTGAGCTAGGGTATGATGTGCGAGGGATGTGCGGATAGTGTGAAGAAACTTCTAGAGCATCGGGTAAGTTTATTGATTAAGGCTTGGTTTCGATAGGATTTCTTGTTGTAGTGCATTGACTTTAATATTGAGGAAGGTATTCTGCCAAGCCTACACTAGTAGCGATGTAATTCCATGAGCATCTAACATTCTAGTCCACTACATGACATGTTTTTATTCGGAAACATAGACTAGATGTGAAAAAGATGGTGCTTACGGATTTCAAGGCAGCACACAGTTCTTTCAAGTTACAGAATTCTTCTAGATTTAATTACCATACCTGTACTTATTTCCTTATGATGATTAAGAAAATGAATTTGGATATAAGTTGTATTCGATTCATCGGTTGAGCTAATTCAAGGTGAAAGGAGTAAGGTTTTGATTGATAGTGATGCAAGGATATGTTTTGTACGCACTACAGATGGGAATATGGAATAAAAAGAATTTTTTTTTCTTTGAATGGAAATGCGAATCATGTATTGATCAAAAGAATTATGTACCAGAGTATACAGGATTAACTCCTCTCATCATCAACTTTACTGATAATATTCTCAAGCTGCATATCACTGTCGTTACTAGTAAAAACTATAGAATTGGACCTATCCTTTACAACAAAAGATCTAATCGCATTCACTAATTGAAATGATACATTTCAAGTGGTATAGATGATTAATGATACATTTCTTCTTAAAAGGCATAAGCATGTTAATATTATATTTTCAGCTATATAAGGCTCTGTTCTATACACTTTTGTTTTTTTATTATTGTTAATGGACAGCCTCAGGTATCATCCGCTAGTGTAAATCTAACCGAAAAAATAGCAACAGTTTGGCCAGCACCTGAAGCAAAAACTGAATCAAATTGGCATAATAAATTCTGAGGCGGACTTGCTGAGCATTTAACTAACTGCGGCTTCAAGTCTAGCCTTCAAGGTAGATGCTTGACCATCAACATTTTTATCATCTCAAATATTTTTGTATTATCAATTTCAAACCGACAACACAACATCAGGTTTTGGTCCTTGATGTGAGCATTAAGTGTATAAAACAAAAACGCCGGAAAGTTCTAAATCCAAGGATCAGGTGGTGGCAATTTAAGGGGGTGAAGCGGGAGATTTTTCTGAGAACTCTTTTAGAAGAGGAGGAGTGGGAGTTGCAAGGAAGTGCTAATATCATGTGGGAGAATATGTCAAAAAAGGTCCTGAAGGCTACTAAAACAATTTTGGGAGAATCAAAAGGTTTTGGTCCGTAAGATAAGGAAACTTGGTGGTGGGATGAGACTGTTGAAGAGAAAGTCAAACATAAGAAAGATTGTTTTAAAACAATACACTTGTGTAATAATGTTGAAATTTGGAAAAGGTATCGTTTGGCTAAAAAGGAAACTAAGAAGGCAGTGAGTGAAGCTCGTAATAAAGCATATGAAGAGTTTTATAAGGAGTTAGGGACAAAAACAAGAGAGCGTAAGATCTTCAAGATTGCAAAGAACAAGGAGAGGAAATCGAGAGACTTGAACCAAGTGAGGTGTATAAAGGACGAAGAAGGCAACGTTTTGGTTACTGATGGAGATATTAAGAATAGGTGGGAAGCCTACTTTTATAAGTTGTTCAATGATAGAGGGGGAGGGTCGCCTTGTGATTGGGAAGATTTGACAACTCAAGAAGGTGATCTTAATTTGTCATTTTACCGTAGGATTCGAGTTAGCAAGTTTAGGGAAGCTCTTAAGAAAATGAAAAATGGTAAAGCTGTTGGACCTGATAATATTCCTATTGAAGTTTGGAAATGTTTGGGTGAAGAGGGGGTGTTGTGGCTGACAAAATTATTTAATGAGATTTTACGATTCAAGAAAATGCCGGATGAGTGGAGGAAAAGTACTTTGATTCCTATTTATAAGAATAAAGGGGATATTCAAAATTGTGCAAACTATAGAAGAATCAAGCTTATGAGTCATACAATGAAATTGTGGGAAAAGGTGATTGAACACAGGTTGAGGTTGGAAACTGATAGTACTGAAAACCAATTTGGATTCGTGCCAGGAAAGTCTACAACAAAAGCGATTTATTTATTAGGGGGGCTAATAAAAAAATATAGGAGCAAAGGAAAAGATTTACATATGGTTTTCATTGATTTAGAAAAAGCCTATGACCGTGTGCCAAGTGAGGTACTCTGGAAAGCCTTGGAAAAGAAGGGGTGTGGTTTGCATATATCAAAAGTTATTCAAGACATGTATGAGGAGGTTACAACTAATGTTAGAACACCTGGAGGTGTAACAAAGGACTTTCCTATAAGGATTGACCTACATCAGGGATTAGCTTTGAACCCGTATTTGTTTAACCTAGTGATAGATGTTCTAATTTAACCTATAAAAGAGGAGATCCCTAAATGTATGCTGTAATATGACTTTCCATATTCCTAATGAGAAATACTTAGATACTCTTGGACTATCATTTCATTTATATTCTAATTAATTAAAATGTAATAACTCGTCAATTTAATAATCTTATATGACAGATGAATCATATAAAAAAATTCAAATTCTATGATTTTTTAAAAACTACAATTGATGGGATGAAATTGCATTTCTTGTTTTTCTAAATTATTAACTTTATGTTTTTTAAAATCATAAAATTTGAATTTCTCCAGATAACTTATCTATTATGTAAGATTAAAATAAGATGAATTATTGTATTTTAATTGATCAGAGTATAAATAAGATGACGCTCTTAAAATATATAAGTATTTCTTATTTCTATGTTTGAGGAGACATGTGAATATTCCAAGCATAATGTGGCAAAGACATTTGTGTCTTCACTCCGTCGCATTTCAGCTATGATGAAGCATGAGGTATCCTAGGTACTTATTTTGATTTATAATATATGCTACTTTTAGAATCAAAGTATGGTTTAGAATATAAGTCACATTCAGTTTAATTAATTTTTTTTTGTCCATGTGATTAATATTCACTTTTCAATTTCACTCACTCATTATATCCCTTATCTTTCTATAAAATAACATTCCCAATGTAATTAAATACATATATCAAGAAGGGTACAAATGAAAAAAAAATTACATTTTAAGGCATATTAAATGACTTGATTATCATTTTTTGTTTCCCATGATCAGGGTTATGTAACCCGGACCGGACCGGTAGGTCCGGCCAGGAAACCGGCGAACCGGCTGGTAAACCGGTCCGGTCCGGGTTACTATTTTTTAAAAAAAAAAATTTTAAATTTTTCCTTTAGAATTTCATACTATAAGTCTAAAATTTTCAATTTCTCACCAGTTTGGTCCCGGTTTAGCTCCGGTTTGACCTCGGTTTGACCCACTGACCCTTAACCCAGTACCCCGATTGGTTTAATACCCGGTCCGGGTTTTAATACTTTGCCCATGATATACCTTAAGTGCCATATACTGTGGATCGGCTGGAGTACATGATATTCTTAGTTTTCTTAAATTTTTATAATTTTGTTTTATTCACTTATATATACGCTTATACACATTTTTAAATATTAATTATATCCAACTTCCCAAAAAAAAAATACTTATTGAGGGCAGCATGTGCAGTTTGTGGTTTGGAAGGAGTGTGCCTGTGTAGATATCAACGCACGTTTTAGTGTTTCATCTCGAATAATCTATGACGTACGCATTCACATGAGTTCAAAGCTCTAAAATGGTTTGAACCGTTTTAATAAAAACGAGATTGTCCTTCCCGCACGGAAGTTTGTGCATATGGATGCATTTTTTTTCCATTCCAATTTTTGCCACTTTTTTTATTTCATATTTTTACAATCACACTTAAAAATTGGAATTTTCAATATGTGGAGTTGTGTCTTCATACGGCTCCTTTTTTTTATGCATTGGTTAGGGTTACATTTTGAGAAAGGTCAGAAAGTGTCGTCTCTTCATCATCTCTAGGGACTTCCAAATTTTATTTAGGATCATGCACAAGAAGCATCTCCACTATTCATTAGCATTCACCCCCTGATGAAACTGCCCATTTAAAATCAAATTCTCACTTGCATGTAAGCTTAGATACTTAATAAATAGGTAACACCCCTTAGAACTTATCCTGCTTGATACCCTAGAGAGGCTTCAGGCAAAGCTTTGTTGTAAATGAAATTGCAAAGGATTCAAATCTATCACATCAGCACACTGCTCAAGGACTTCTACCATTCACTTCATCTCCTAGCTATAAAAAATTTGATGTAAATTCTATCATTGAATCAGGTTCAAAACTAAGTCCTCACCCCAAGAATGTGAAGATCATTAACGCCTCCTATTGTGCAGCATCATACTTCACAGATTTAAAGCACTAGAATTTAAGGATCTTCTAAGGAACTTCAACCGGCCTTCTTACTATATAGGTCCATGAAATAAGGATAAATAAAGATTGAGAGTAGGATCATATGGACAAAATTTTGTTAAAATAAATAACTAAAATATTAATAAATTATGAAATCATTATTATCATGGTTATCTGACCCAAACTGGACCGAACTGGCATGGCCGAACCAGACAAGAAACCAGCCAATCGGCTAGTAGACAGGTCCGGTGACCCAATCCAGGTCAAGTTTTTAATTTTTTTTTTTAAATCATTTTTTATTTTTTTTTAATTTAGAATTTCATACTATAAACCTAAAATCTTCCATTTCTCACCGGTTTGGTCCCAATTTAACTCCGGTTTGACTCCAGCCTAACCCACTGACCCTTGACCCAGTACCCTGACCGGTTCACTGACCAGTCCGAGTTTAATTACCTTGATTATTATAGCAAAGAAAAAGGGACAAAATCAATGACAACTGTAAATGAATAAAGATTACTTTGATAAAAAATGTTGAACAGTGGAGTGAGTAATGAAATGACCAAAGACTTATAGGCTAAAGCTATCGACTTCATGTAGAGTTTTTGACCATTTGAAATGGATAATGAAAAGTTAAGAACATGGTAGTTCAACTAACTCAGACAAAAGTACTTAAATATGTTCCATCACCATTTAAATCACTCATCCATGAGTCACTCAAGTAAACCTTTAATATGACTTTGATAAGCATGAGTTGCTGTTAAAAAATCAAACAAAAACAATTACCCCTAAATATTGCATTACTTTGTTATTCTTATAGGTCAATTCTAATTATTCATAAATACATTCATATATGTATTATTGAGCAAAAAACAAAAAAAAAAAAAAAACCCCACTATGACTATAACATGCTTGGTAATTAAATACTGATAAAATGAACAGCATTTACAATTAAATTTAATGATATCCTATCTCAGAGAAAAGATATTATAAAAAACTAATCTCTTGCACAATAATCTCATATAGCTATATGAAGGACAAAATACATTGTAGAACTTTTTCAACATCTCCCTCAAAGTAGGCCAACACAAATGGCTACGATACCTATGAAAGTAGCCATGTGATGCCTATGAAAGTTGTAATCTTACGGACATTGAAAAAAAATCATATACTTGGTATTCATATAGTACAAAATAATAACCCTTGTCATTCATAAGCATTTAAGAAGAACTACAACTTCACATCCTACTGATTCCTCAATATAAACATATCTAAAATTAGATCATGAGAATATAGTTGACATTCACATCCAGCCCTACATTACAATTTACTTGGTTAATTTTAGCAATGAATCTGCAGAGCAGTCAACACCTAGCTTATTCTCATTTGTACATCATATATTAATGCTAAAACAAAACACATTAAATGAAAGTGGGTATACATCAAAAAGTTAGTTCAAGATATTATGCAAATAATATCCTTAAAGGTTAAATATAATATCTAAGTCTACCGACTAACTCTGAAAATCTGGTAAATATATGTACACACGCGCACACGCACACATATATCTGTATGTATGTACGGATTGAAAGAATTATAATACATTTACTTGCTATTTTCCGTAAACATACGTTGGCCAATAGATGTTCAAAGGGCACTAATACCAGAAGCCAAATCATTATATTAGCCCTCTTCCTCTATCAAATTAGAATTTAGTATCTTATTTATCTATTGTGTATGTCACCAAACTTCCCATTTACTGTTTATTCACTTAATTCTACACCAACATGATCTATAGCGTGGATTCTAAATAAATAATTAGACTCAACTGGAAACAACTTTAATAGTCACTTATTTTAAGAAAAAATATATGACAACAAATTCATTTATACACACAACATTGATAATTACTATAAAATATATACTGCACAGCTAGCCAAGAAATCAAATTGAAATAATAAAATCAACTTTTGATCATTACAATTGCATTCCTAGCTATCTTGTAATACAACATATAAATACATCCCCTTCAACCATGTTAGTAATGAGTTTCTTGAACCCATATGTATAGAGCCATTATAGGGGGTACGATCTACATTAAATCTTCAATTATCACCCCTCCCCTTGATAACCAAAAAAATGAGGGCTTGGTTAATAGGTGAGTTATAAAATAAAACTAATAAGTCCCACAGTTCCACTATGATTGATAGAGGTGTGAATAAATCAGAGAGCTGAACAAAGATATCAAATAACATAATTGTAAGATATGCACTCTTTGGAAAAGATGAGAGAAGCAGTTAAAAAATATGTAGCTCGCTGAAATGACACCAGAAAATGATAAAAAAAAACTGCACTCAATCTTCATTCACCCTTTGTCTTCTTTTGACATCACCCTTTGCCCTCTTTCCCAATTTTTTCTTGGGAAAGAGGAGAAGCAGTTGAACAGAAATACTTAGCTGGCTAGAAATATATGGCTTAAAAAAAAGAAGGGAATCTACACTAAATCTTCACTCACACACCATGATCTTTAGACACCAACCCTCTACAACTCTAAATCGAAAGCATAGGTGTCAAAAGTAAACATTCGAGGGCACATGATAATGCAAAAGAAAGGTCACTTCTTTAAATGCCAAAACATTTACAAACTCATTACCCTCATGTTCTTACTTCTGTTCATCGCACCTGTTTAGCAAATAGCCTAGAGACTTTCACGATCCCAGAGAGAAAACCAGTATCCACTTTTTCTGTCATTTTAGTTCAGCCTTGACCATGAAAAATATCACGCCAAATGGGGAAATGCCAAAAATTAGATAGCCAAATTGATCCAACTATACCAAAATGAGAAATAACTCCAACAAACCTAAAGCAACAAACTCTAAATTGCTTTCTTTCCAAAAAAAAAAAACTTTAACTTTCTTATCTAATTTAATAGGATATTAAATGTACTACATAGTAGGGTGCAAAAAAGTCTCAAAGTACTGTTATCAACTCTCCATGTTAAAATGTCCATATAGAATAACAAAGGATAAAAACTTCAGTTTCAGTAAGCAATTCCAAATCTATCGTAATATTAATTATTGACTCAAACTTTGGCCACAAGATAAGACAAATATGCTCCTTAGCCACTAGAAAAATATCTTACTACAAGTGGAAAAGGGGGATGAGAGGCCAAGGGAACCTTTGGGAGCCTCAAATATTAGCTTAGTGGCTTGCTCTGCTTTCTCTGTCCTTGATTCCAACTTCATTCTTATTATTCACAATTTATATAAGCACCAAACCATCAAACAACTGTGGTCAAATCTTCATTTATAATTATTAGAATTTAGAATATCTTTATTTTGGAGGCATGTTTAAATGTTGAATTAAAATATTTGTGGAAAAAATGGAAGCGTAAGAATGAAACGCTGCTTAGCTTTTTCCTGAGAACATAACGTGTTTCAGCAAGTCATTCAATTTAAGTTTTTATAGTTGAAACCTTCAAGAACCAAACAATATTACGCATACCTTTTAATCCACTTTAATGTTTCAAGACTAATTTCTGCCTTTTCACCTGGATTTATCTTCTTCAAAACCTCATTTCCCACTTTCAACCTCCCCGTTGTCACATCGCCACACCACAATATGCCCTTAATCAAGTGTCCATACCCTTGTGCAATTAATATTGCAGTTGTTCCACTATAGTCCTCCACATTTGGAGCTATTATGGTCCAATATGCAACGCATATCCCCTCTGTCAATTCCTTTTTCACAGAGCTGCATTAACACCTCTATTAATTCACTTCATTTGTAAGAACATTTACAAAATCACACAGTCTTCCGCAGGGGAGAGGAAGACCCGCCTTACAGAGCTGTAAACAAATTTAAAGTGAAATGCGAAATTTAAAGTTAAGGGGTTGAGATTAGTGAGTTACACCAAAATAAGTTATGGCTATGGCAGACAAAAAATAAAGAGATGAACCACAAATCGCATAGGTTCAAAGGAGAATGAACAAAAAAAAGCCCAAAGCTCGTAACTTGCAAGTGGAAAAGAGAAAATGAAGGCTTTTACACACTGATTGAGCTTTAAGCCCTTAGAGAAATTGAAAAATGGCGTAGAAACCAAACCTTTACAGAGGCGGGTTCAAGCTTACTCTGTATCACTGTTTCTGTCTATCCAAGGCGGCTTTTGCTCTCTTCCACCTCTGCTCCACCTTCTCTATCACCGTTTCTTAACAAATGAATAGGTTAATCACAGAATGATAAATTTCTAATCCTCTTAATACAAATTTGCAAATTTACAATGAAAAGAGTCAAAATAGCAATACCCAGATCCTTAAATCTTTGAAAGAGTGAATTTTCACTACAAATATGTTGAATACAGGCCTCACGAAGCTTTCCCAGCACCTAAATAGAATAAATGACAAAAAGGAATCGCATCAGCTCAGAGCTTGCACAACGAAGCCATAGATCTACGGCACAAAAATAGGAAATTGCTGGAATATTTTATTTGAAATACCATAATAAAAAAACAGAACATAAAGGAAGAAAGGTAGAGAATAGAAATGAAGGGAAGAATGGAGGAAGAGTACAAACCTTTTTAACACTTTACCGACTACAACAGATAGCTGCAAGAACGGGGCATGAGTTCGGTAGCGATGCAAGGAAGAAAGACATGTGAGAGATATTGATGCTTGGGAAGAAAAGTTTGAGGTTTTGAATAGAAGTGGGGGATTAAGCCATCGCAGGGAGGAAAGTTCTTCAGGCAAGGGAAAAGAAAGGGAACGTGGAGGAAGAAGATGAAGATTTGAAATTTTAGAGGTGTGTGTCTCGAGCAATAAAAACAAAGAAAATTTCCTCGGGAAAAGTAGACAAAGAATAAAGCTTTTTTTAAATCAAATATTTGAGGGATTTTAAATGACAAAATGGGGTCAAAAGTCAAAACTTAAAAGAGCCTCCTATTGAAGGCAATAGGGCACGAATATATACGGGAACAAGGAGCCCGGAGGCGGATGTTTCGTTTTGGCTTGTGAACACTAATATTCGGTGAGTGAATGAAGGAAGAGTTTTTTATGATATATTGAGGATTGTGTGTGAGCTTGAATATATGCTTTTAGAAAATTTGTTACCACGCTCTACAAAATTAAAAAAAAAAAAACAACTAGAGAAAGGGTGTGAATGATACTCATTCCGTCTTATTTATCAGACTTCAAAATTTAAATTATCTTAGTTTTTTTTATATAAGTCAAAAAAAATTGTCTAAACATTTAATGATTTTTTTTAAAAAAAATTTTGCCCCTCATTTTTTTTTAATACTCCTTCTTGTCTTAAATATAAGGTCCATTTGATATTTTTTGGGATTAAGAAAACTAATTAAATTACTTTAAAATATTTATATTTATTATTTTTCTCTAAACTAATTTATTTGAATTATAAACTGATAAATAATTTAATCACACATAATATATGATATGATTAAATAACTTATTTTACTTCATTAATTTCTCCCGAAAAAAGTTAGCTAATAGTACTAAATTTTCTTTCACACTTTTTATCATTATTATTATATTTCTCTCTTATACTTATTTTCTTATAAATAAGTTCATTTTTTAAGGTACTTAAATTTAACTAATTGTAACCGATTTTTTTAATATTTTGTTTCAATTATAAAGCTCAGATGAGAGAGAGGAGGGAGCATTGATAAAAAGTGATCTAAGTCTATTTGCTGAGAGGGAATCAACTCCCCACCTCTAAATTATTGTGAATGGCTTTGCCACATACAAAGTATAAGTGGAAAGAAAGAACAATGAGGTATAGGAGCCTATAGGGACTAGGTTGAAGTATAGTATGGCTTATCATCCTTAAATCGATGGTCAAACTGAGAGGATGATTCAAACCCTTGAGGATATGTTAAGGGCTTATGTCACGCCCTTACTTTATTTTAACATTTTTCAAAGTATTTACTGAAAATGATATGCGGTTTGATAGACAACACAGGAATAGCATAAATATACTTATAATAAGTGCAAGATTACATAAATTCCCCATAGGGGTTCGTACATGATTATTACCGTCAATGTAGCCACACGGGCTACTGGGGTATCTAAACCCGTCCCAGTGAAACAGAGACATCTTCTCGTCTTTGTTCCAACATTGCAATCCCCTCATATGGTTCTATCCTTTGTTCTCAGCATATCTTCTGTCTTCTCCTGTCTAAATTGTTGGTAGGGGAGGGTGAGATTCGAGAGAATCTCAGTAGCAAATAGATATCAATATGCATGTAGGATAGGTGCTTAATGTATGACATGCTTGCAATACATAACTCATGCTAACACAATGACATAGTTGTATGCTCAATGTTTCAAACACATTCTTATGGCCATAGCGTAATTAGAAACAGAGTTTCAATCATTCATATATGTTTCACATAACCAAGCAAAGCAATAACATGCATCAATACACTAGCACAGATATCAAATACATGCAGGAGAGGTAAGTTCCCTACCTTGTGTTCCTTTTGCTAAACAGACATAGTTCCTCGATCTACATGCAAACAGTTTGGGCTCCATATTCGATCCTACAATTCCAAATGTACCGTTTAGACACTTTCATAATGTTTCTGAGGGTTATATGAGTCTATATTGAAAAATTACTAAACTACCCCCGGGGACCCGGCCGGCCCCACCTACCCTATCCTGCTGTACTTTTCTCAAAATTATATCATGGGTTATCCTAACATATTTTCGCCCAATGAATCCACTTCCGGACTCGGAATTACCAAATTCACTGCCAAAAAGACGAATTTGTCCTTAGCAGCCCTTATTTCAGTGTTTTAGGGGCGTTTTCGTAATTATATTTTTTCGGCCTTTTTCGAAAAAGTGCCCAACTGTAGCCCCACCTGATTTCCCCTCATGAACTCAATAGAACTATCAAATCATTGAAAATCCAACTCTAAGCCAAAATCCTTAGGTACTCCGGAAAAAAATTGGGGTTTTACGATTTCGGCTCCATAAATGCGATCATTTCTATTCTTAACCACTTTATTGACTATTCCATTAGGTTACAACTACCATTTAGTACCAATTTGGGTAGCATAACAGCCCCACACATCCATTTTTCATTTTTAAAATCAATGACAATCCGGTAAAATTTTACCGATTAAATTGTCCATAACAGCCAGAATAGTAAATATACAAAGGTTTGGAAGTTACCTTTCGCTTCCCTTTGGCTCTTCTTAACTTGACCAAAACACTAAGCCCTTCCACAACCAAATTTGTGCCTCACAACCTTTAAAATGTATGGAATAATAGCTTAGGAGTAGTATTATACGTATTAGGTACGAATTCACCGAAGAAATCGACCTACCGTGCTAGATCTCTTTTCCTTCTCTCTCTAAAATGCTCTCAACTCTTCTCTCTCCTTTTTGGCTGCTGCAACATCAGTTTGGAGGAGGGAAGAAGATGAAATGTTGCTTTATAATATTTTACTATTATCTCATAATTATTCCATTTCCAAAATTCCAAAAATGCCAACTTTGTGTCCATAAAGTTATGTAGATGTAATGTTATCCTAAAGCCCAAACAACATGCAACTAATATTTTCTTCTCTTGGCCTATCAAAATGATGTCCTAAGGGTCCTTTAAATCAGCAAAAATGGGCTGATGTATTTATCCCAAAATTACCATGTTGCCATCACAAATTTTTTCCCATTTTCGGATTTGTCTGAATTCTGGCAGATTTTCTGCCCTAACTTTAAAAAATCATAACCAATTGTAGAAAAATCGAATTGAAGTGATTCTAAAGCCAATGGAAAGTTTTTTAAGTCCTCTTTACTGAAAAAATATGGATCAATGTAGTTCATAATCAGAAAAATATAAAATTGCACTAAAGTCCATACTGCTCCAAAACATATTCCAATTTCAATCCCAAATTTTGGAAAATCATAAATCTTAGCTCACAAATCGAAATGATACAAATTATATGTCCATTTTGAAGCTTGGTATGTGAACTTTAAGACTAGAAAGTTTCAGAATTTTTAGATACCATTTTCCCATTCAAAACGTCCATACAAACTGACTGTCCCATACAGAGTTTCAATGGACAAAATTTCCAACTTTTGCACAATTGTTCCCTATAGTTCCAACTTCAAAACACACTCTCCCCACACAAATTTTCACAAGGAAGCCATTGGAATCTCTAAAACAACCAAATTCTCATCACATCCACTTTTAAAGTCATTAACTCTTAATCACTTTTTGGGATATTACAGCTTTTGCTATGGAGTTACCTAGTAGTTGGGATCATCACCTGCCTTTGATAGAATTTGCTTATAATAATAGTTATCATTCAAGGATTCAAATGGTTCTTTTCAAGGCATTGTACGGCAGAAAATGTAGATCACCTCTTTGTTGGACTGAATTGAGTGAGAGAACTATGATTAGTCCAGACTTGGTGGATGAAACTACAACGAAGATTGAGATGATTCACCAAAAGCTATTGACCGCTCAGAGTAGACAAAAGAGCTATGCGGATAGCTAGCATAGACCTTCAGATTTTGAAGTGGGTGACCACGTGTTCCTTAAGGTTTCACTAGTGACTAGTATTGGCAGGTCCATTAAAGCCAAGAAGTTTATGCCCTGATTCATTGGGCTATACGAGATTCTAGAGCAAATTGGACCAGTTGCCTATCGAATTGCTTTGCTGCCGCACCTATTGAGTGTGCACAACATGTTCCACATATCACAACTTAAGAAATATTATCCAGATCCTTTCCATGTGATTGACCTGAAAATGTCAAGTTGAGGGCGGATTTGACTTATCTGCCAAAACGAGAGGGTTTTAGATGTGAAGGATAGGCAGTTGCGGAATAGAACAATCCGTCTCCTAAATGGTTTCTAGAAGGGTATGTCTCCCAATGATGCTATCTGGGAAACTCTAGAGTGAATGCGGTTTGATTTCCCTAATTTATTTGTTTAGGTATGTTTGTGTGTTGTAGTAATGTTGATATTTATGTCTGTGTTATGTTGAAATTGAATTTGTGCGATGTTGTTATTGAGTTTGTGTTGGTGACTTGTGTTTTGTTGTGCTTGGTGTGCCATTTGTACTTTAAGGATATTGCTTTGACTTTGATGTTGTGTAGGAATATTGTGCTGTGAATTGTTTTCTTTACTGCCTTGTTGTGATTTTTGGGAACAAAATTCGATTTAAGGTGGGGAGAGCTATAACACCCTTATTTTTATTTCTAGGATGTAATTATAATTAGAAAATAGTTATTTATGAAAAATGGATTTAACAAGTAATTTTTGAAAAAGAGGGGTTTGGCTAAAATATGATTTAAAAAATGAAATTTTAAAAAATAAAAATAGAAAATAATATAAAAAAATAAACAAAAAAATTAAAAATCAATTAAAAGGCGCGTGGCCCTTTAGCTTAAATCAGTGGGGGCATTATTAAATACCCCACCCCCACCACTTTAATTCATCACTTTTTCATTTAGCAAGTATGGATAGAGGTGCAATTCTATCTCCAACACTATTTTAGGCAAGGTTTTGAACTTTTCACATAATTTTGGTACTTAAAATTAATTTTTTTATTAAACTTTCTTTATAAAAGTTGCTCTAAGTATTTTTATCTTTCTGTTGGTGATAATATTATACTGATTAGTGAGAATTCTGAGGTTAAAGTTTTATGAGAGTTTTGAGTTTTAATAATAGATAACTACATATAGGTAGAGGAATACTGATAGCTAATATTAATCGGTTTGGATTTATTATTTGATTATCTTATGATTTTATAATGAATTTTTCTTAAAAACATATTATAAATTATTTCTTTTTTGGACTTTTTGCCGATTAAATTTGGGTTAAATATTTATTTGAGTTATTGGAGGTGTTATTGAAATTTTAAATGGTTTAATTTTGTAGATTTTGAGTTATATGAAATTATATGTTAGGATGTGATATTTGAGTTACAGTTTGATATGATTTTAATTATATGAAAATTTGAAGAGTTGTTTAATAAATGGGTTATGCTCATATAAGTTAGAAAAGAGATTTAATTGGTCTAGGATGTTGAGCATAAGATTTGTAGAGGAAATTGAATTTTTGAGAGTTGAAGTGTATAACTTAATTAGACGGCCTTTCATGATTATTTTCAGAGTTTCCATATGTAGCCAAAGGACATCCTAAGACAACTGCATGAGGATGAGAATTTTCAACTGTTAAATAGTATTATTCTTTTTACTTAATATTTTTATGGATGAAAAGGAATTTGGCTTTCCCGGATGGTAAAATCATTCAGCCACACTGATTGTTAGAGCAATTCAGAGTGACTTATCCTTCTCTGGCATAGCCTTCCTCTCTAGTCCCTTGAGCACTACTTTAAGGCTGCCAATGTACACATTCAAGTTTGCAGCTTCTCTATGCTTAATTCAACAAGGATGGTCTATTATCATATGCCTCGTTGGGAGGTTTGGTTAGAGATTCAAACAGGGAATGGTTATAGCAGGGGTTTTGGGGGGGGGGGGGGGGACTGGTCATCCTACTGGTTTTCAAATGTGTAACATGGCTATACCAGAGTTCTAGCTTATACTAATTTCCTTGAAGCTTTTTAATTGATAATGATATATGGAGAACTCAATCACTCTATTATGGAAGACATGGTTATCTAGCAAAGTCCTTATTCTGGATGCCATGTTTGTCTGAGATGCCTTTTAATTAATTTTACCATATTTTTGTTCTTGGAGTGTAACTTTCGACTTTTGATCTTGCTTTTCTAACAATCAAAAAAGTGAAAAAACATATGAAAGAAGTTGCAAAATAGGCCAAGCCATTTATCCACTCATGTGACTCCTCTTTACTTTTAGTGAAAATAAAAAACATTGACAGCTCATTGCGTCTGTCCCAGCTCAACATGTGGTTTTGTGCGCTGACGTGGTGCATATTTTGATTAGTAGTGATAGAAGCAACTTTTATCTAATCTGATTTTTGGAAACTTATGATAAAAGTTAGCTAGGGTGATATGATTTATGTTTGGATTGACAGTGATAGAAGTAGTTTTTTTTTTTCCTTTTCAAAATGTAAATTGTTTGGATAATAATTTGAAAAGCAAGTTTTGATGAAAAATAACTGAAAATGATATGAATTTTATTAAATAAAATAGATATATTATAATTATATATTTCTGGCAAAAAAATTATATATTATGATAATTTTAAAACATAAAATAAAAATTAAGTATTTCATGATCCTATTTATAATCATTTATAGCAAGTTTCACGTACTAAGAAAAACTTTAAACCTTATTAACTTTGCCTTTAAATTTAATAATTTTTCAACTTCATCCCCATATAATATAAAATGTATCTTTTATCAAAGAGACACACACACACAAAACTTCTCTCTACCGTATAAGGAAAAAAGAAAAGAAAAGAATATAATATAATATAATCTAAAAAACAATTTTTTATTTTACATCATCATCCCTTGGTTTGTTTTTCCCTCCTCTCTTCTTTTTCTTCAATCTTTATACCCCTTCCCCCAACACCAATCCCTCTTTTTCTTTGTGTCCATTCTCTCTCTTCTTTCTTCACCGTGATGTTTAAGGATGGCTTCTAAAGTGCTGTGACTTTTGGCTTTCTTTGTGTCCCTTCTCTCTCTTTTTTTTCTTCATTGTGATGTTTAAGGACGACTTCTACAATGCCATAACTTTTGAGTAATAAGTCCTTCTAATATAACGCTAACCCAAACACTTTGGTGAAACTTTAACGTAAATTGTCCCTGTTCAATGTGACTTTTTCCCTCCTCATAGTTTCAAATTTTGAAATTCAACATGCTCCCTCTATCCTGTCTCCAAAATCTGAAATAAATCACAATTCATCTCTCATATCATTTCTTAGAGGAATCACCGATCTAAGTCATTTTTTTTCTTTGGCCTCATTTCATTTTGGACTAAATGTGAAATTTTTATATGCATGGGTTTTTGATATATTCATGTATTAGGTGTTAGCAATAACAATATTGAGGGGAATTTGTTATGTTGGATTCGGAGAGAGATGTAAATAAATTGATGTTAACATGTTATATTTGAGTTGATTTGTAATAAAAGTTTTGAAGCAACATTGCATGTCAGTGAAATCATAACGAGCGTCGGTTTTGCTGTTGTTAAAGAGAGAGATGAAGAATCTCTCTCATAAAAATGTGTACTAGTGATATTTTAGATTAAAGAGTAGCAGCAACATTTAATTAAAGTCACACAGATTGAACCAATTAACATACCACCCTTTTCATAGAGAGATAACCTTATTCTTATTCATGGATGCAACTGTCCCCCCCCAAAAAAAAAAAAAAAACTGTCTCAAATATCATGGCCATGAACTATAAAGAGCTAGTGAGAAAGAGACCCAAACCACCTGTTACGGAAATGGCGCTTTCAATTTCAACTCTGAACCATTTCTCATCCACACATCTCAAACGCTTTCCTTCCATTTCTAACTTCACCATTCTCGCCTTCTCCTCCTCTCTTGTTCCTTCGTCCACTTCCCCTGCCTTCTCGCCGAGGGGATTGTCTGCGCTGGCCATTCCAAAACGCTGTCGTTTCCGACGCATTTCCTCCGCCGCCGCTTCTGTAGATGACAATTCCCGACGGTCTGGTGAACTTTCGTCCCTATCACCTGAAATTGTTGTTCTCAATGTTGAGGTATGAGCTGTGCGCTGTATCTGGAAGTTTGTTTAGCTAGTTTTTCCCCTTACATTTTGTTTTGTCTCTGAGATAGGGTATGATGTGCGAGGGATGTGCAGATAGTGTGAAGAAACTTCTAGAGTGTCGGGATAGTGTATTGGCCTTTAATTAAGGTTTGGTTTCGATAGGATTTCTTGTTGTAGCGCATTGACTTTAATATTGAGGAAGGTATTCCATCAACTCTATACCAGTAGTGATGTAATTCCATGACTACATGACATGTTTTTACACGGAAACATAGACTCGATATAAAAAAGATGGTGCTTACGGATTTCAAAGCAGCACACGGTTCTCTCAAGTTACAGAATTCTTCTGGTTTTAATTTCGACGCTTGTACTTATTTCTTTATGATGATTAAAAAAAATGAATTTGGATACAAGTTTTGGTGGATTCATCGGTTTAGCTAATCCAAGGTGTAAGGAGTAAGGTTTTGAGTGATGATGATGCATGGATATGTCTGCTATGCACTATAGATGGAGAAATGAATGCAAAGATGATTTGTTTTCCTTCTGCTTCTGAATGCATAACCATGAAAGTCTTATATTTTCAGCCATCTAAGGCTTTGTTCTATACTTTATTTTTTTCATTAATGGACAGCCTCAAGTATCATCTGCTAGTGTAAATCTAACGGAAAAAATAGCAACAGTTTGGCCAGCACCTGAAGCAAAAACTGAATCAAATTGGCATAATAAATTAGGAGGTGGACATGCAGAGCATTTAGCTAGCTGCGGTTTCAAGTCTAGCCTTCAAGGTAGAGATTCAAGACCATCCACTTTCTTCATATGTCATTCAGTTTCCATACAATTTTCACCTTTTCACCACAGTTGATGCAATGGTAATGTGTTTGATTTATAAAGTTTCATGTGAATGTCGAGATAGAGAATGATTTTAATGTCGAGATAGAGAAAAGTTTTAGATTAGTTAAAGATGATGAAGCTTATGACAACATTATTAGCCTGTCTGTGATTTATAAATTTAATTTCAATGTATTAAGGAAAGCTGCAAGTTGTGAAAGGCAGCTCTCTTCTATACCTTTCTATCCATGAACTTCTATTCTTGGCGAAGCCTAGAATACGTGTTCAGATGCTCCATGGCTGCTGCAAAATAGTTGTGTAGCTGTTGGACTACTGCGAAGGCTGACCCGGGGTAAAATGAAGTCATGTGAAGTAAACAAGAAAGGGGAAAAAATCTGTTTCAACAAAGAGAACCTTGGTTTCCAAGTTATTTAACGTTTTTTCATGCATAAAATAATTTCATTGAGGCTTTCCTCTTCAATATACCACCTTTGTCCACCCATCTTTATACACGTGCTACCCAATCGCATATTTACTGAAAAGTTGCAAATCAGTGGTGTTATGGCTTGCTTGAAATTATAAGCATTCTTAAAGATTCCTGAAGAGTGATTTTTAAGACACTGTCCTCTGCTCTATCTATGCATCATTGGGCTAGATAGAATTCAAAAGCTTTTAATACATTTAATTTGCTTTACAAGAAGCTTGGTTTAGTGGTAGGTTAGGAAGATAGCAACTGAAGGAGTTACACCATAAAAGAGTGGTGGGTTATCTGGAGTCAAGTGGTATTTCATCAATTCACATGTTTGATAATTTTACCCCATACCCCTCATTTAATTCTCTCTCCTAATCAGTACCTCTTCCTGCTACAAACACAGTAAATCATTTTAACATCAACATTAATTGATCGAATATTACAAAATAAAAAATTCAATTGACATTACAACGGAAAAATTTATGGGCACAAGCATATGACTATTCCTAAATCCAACATCTTCATTGCAAGCTTTAAGTGGGAACAATTTATCTGAGCCCCTTGAAAAATTAAATTTGGCAACCATATATAAATTCAGCTTTGATGCTTGAAAATTCTGATTTGGCTAGAAGGACGTGAGCTGTGTGTCTCTGGTGTTGTCTCGAAATTCTGGAAATCAATGTTTTTTATGATGACGAACTATCAGTGATCAACCAAATGAAAAAGCATACACTTCTCAAGGGTCTTCTTAGGTTATGCTGACAGATTTATTTTTCCCTATTCATCTTATGTAGGCCTAAAGGTACTGCTCATGTAATTTCATACGAGCCATCACGGTATTGAAAGAAAAACTTTTTATCGCTTTGACAAATTGGCCCCAAGCATACTTGAAAACATTTTTGAGAGGATTGAATACAGAACATTGGTTACTAACAGCAGTACTGTTAGTTCTTGACTCGTCATGGTTAAACTCAAGCTCGCTTGACATTCGTGGGCATAGTGCTCACGCTTAATATTCGTGGGATTTGTTCTCACACTTGTTATTTGTGGGTTTTTACTTGCGCTTGTTTTCGTGACTTTGAGCCACTCTTGGTTATTTACCATTTTGGACTGTGTGTCCATGCTTGTGTTTGCAGCCTTGAGCTACGCTTGGATGGTTACCCTTATGAACTGTGTGCCCACACTTGTTATTCGTTTTGTAGAAGTCCTATGAATAGATAAAAGACTTGGTTATCAAACTCGACACTAACACTAAAGTCAATAAAACAGATTTAAGATACAAACAAATTGTAAGGTTATATATATCAGTACTAAAACAGTAGCAAATGAACTCCTTAGGCAATGATGCTCCATCATCTAGTTCAAATGATTTAAGAGCGAATCTCGAACAAACACCTTACATTTATTGAGATCATTTCAATAAAACAGTTGAGGAGTTTGTAGGAGATTCTAATGCGCCACTTGACTATATATTGCTCCCTCCAGTTCTATAAAAGTCACTTTTAATTAGTTCAACAGCTAAAATCAGGAAAAAATACTCAAACAATTATCATATTAAAAGACGATCGATCATCTTTCTTATATGCGTTGAACTAATTTACTACTCTATGCAATGCAATGAGATTGCTAAGGAAACAATGGAGCAAGTGTTGAACAAGGTTCTAAGTTTGGTGAAGCTAGCAAATCAAATCAAATCATGGATTTAAAATTAAGCAACACATCACCAACAAAGTTTGTCATTCCTTCAGAAAATGAGTCTCCACATATGCAAGTATATTTTGCTTCCTATATATGGGTTGAATATATGATAAAAAGATGTAACCGCCAACGACCTTTTTCATCTTTATGTTCATTTAGGATAATTTGGTCCACAAAGAGCCAAGAGTGAGAGAACCATATATATTGAACCAACAATCACATAAAAAAAAAAAAGGACCTGATATGCATTTTAACTTTTTACAAAATGCTAACATTCTATAAAAGATAATAGTCCCTTCGGTCCTTAATATAAGAATTATTTACCTAATTTGATTATATTAAATAATTTATTTAAGTTAGTTAATTTTACATATATTTTTTTTTTCTAAAACACCTTAATCATCTTCCTTAATTTATCCCTATTTTTTTTCCCTAAAAAACCGTAGTTATTTTCCTTAGTTCTCCCTTCCTTCTCCTCATTGATTATTGTTGAGGGAGTATCAATAGAGGTAAATTAGAAAAAGATTAATAAATATGAATATTATATCTTATATTTAAAACTAAAATCAACTACCTAAATATATTTTATATTAAAAATCAGAGGAGTATTTCTTATCATCGGCTTTTTTTTTTTTTTTTTTGTGAGACCGTACACTTAAGATGTTGGTGCAGCTCAAGAAAGAGTCGATAGGATTCAAAACAAGACACGGTATAGATAACTTGCCACATCTTCATATGTTGGTTGAATATGAGAATTTTACAATGAAGGTGATGTTAAAAAGGTACACATTGCAGTGGTTCTAACGCTTCAGTTGAAATGACCTTATATATAGAAATAGAAGGAGTACTAAATTTTCTTTCATACTCTCTATCATTATTACCATATTTCTTTCTTACTTATTTTCATATAAATAATTGCATACTTAAAAAAAATTTATTTTAGATACTATTTTTAACTGTTTTTTTTATACCTTCATTTCGATTATGAAGCTCGGATGAGAGAGAGGAGGGAGTATTGATAAAAAAAGTGATCCAAGTCTACATGCTGAGGGGTCATAAAATCCCCACCTTCAAATTATTGTGAATGGCTTTGTCACATGCGGAAAATATGTGAAAAGAAAGAATAAAGAGCTAATAACGCAGAGGCCCATCTTGTATGTGCTTTCTTTTTCGTCGCCTTCTTTCATCAGCTCTATCTTTGGCATGTAAACTATGAGGGGGAGGAGAGGAAAATTGGGTGAAGGGAAAAATATTTTGAGTTAGATTTAATTAAATTAGAGAAGTGGGATTAAAATATTTTAATTAATTTTTCTTTCTTTTTTATCTTACATATTCTCTTTATTAAAATATTATGGCTCCACTTGTTTATTTTTTTTTTTAAATCTAAGTCATAAAAATTTTTCCTCCCCATCCTTTCCTTAAAAATCCATTATACCAAACAGATCATAGAGACAGAGCCTGTGAAAGAAGGCGACGAGAAGAAAGCACATACAGGATGGGCCCCCTGCTTTATTGGCTCTTTGTTCTTTCTTTTCACTTATTTTCAAAAGCCATTCACAATAATTTGGAGGTGGGGAGTTGATAAATTTTTTTTTTTTTAAATCTTAGAGCCGGAGGAATAGGCATGAATGGCATTTTTATCGGCATACATTAAACAGTAAAAAAAATACCAACATATTGAGAACATATTATATAAAAAATAATGGTATTAGGTTAGATTTAATGGCCATGGCAATTTTTCTCGTATTTTGAATGTTTATATGTATTTTTGCACTCTGGAAAAGTATATGGTGATAGACACACTTTTTGTAAAAGCTCATGGGTATTTTTGAACCTTAATCCTAACATAAGAATACAATATATTTGTGGAATTGATTTTGGTTCTAAGTATAAGACATAACTTTCATGTTTATCAATTTTTTTTTCTAATTTACCCATATTAATGTTTCATCAACAATCATCAAAGAGAAGAGGGAATGAGAAAATTAAGAAAGATGACTAGAGTGTTTTAAAAAATATATGTCATATTAACTAATTTTTATAATATAATCAAATTTAGGTAAAATATGTCTTATATTATGAACCGGAGGGAGTGCCAAATATTACAATTTGACCTAGTCTTAGTCCCTACCCCATGGCTTTGTTCCAAACTAGGCCTAAAATATTTGGAAGTAATTAATTTTAGAAATCAGAAGTTCTTTTTATAATTAATTTCCTTATATGGTCTCTATTTATAAATTTCACAATTCTCTCTCATTTCACGGACTAACGTAGTAAATTGTGCAAAAAATAAGGATGGATTCAAAAATAAATAAATAAAATAAGTAGTAATCTAAGAACCACTTTCAAAATCCTTGAAAAGTATAACAACTAAAACATAGTTTGGTAAAGGAAACTTGTAAATGACCTGGAGATATAATTTTTTTTACTTGGTAAATGAAAGTTATTAAAACTTATTGAAATGTTATGAATTCTGTAATAAAATTTTTGAAAGGACTTGATTAAAAATAAAAAGTTAACACATAATATCTATATTTGTTTACACATGACATATTGAAAGCCAATGGTAACTTAATGGCTAGTAACTTTTTGGACAAATCAAGTGGTGGGGTTCAAACCCCACCCTACCACTTTAAGAATATTGATTATCGAGGGAATATTGTTAGTTATTAGGGCATCCCGAAAATATCAGGGTCAAAATATGAATATTGTTTTCAAATTAAGTTCTAAGGAAATATTCTTGAAGCTCCTGTCGCCGGTAGGGGTGACGGCTAGTGGGTAATATTTTCCTTAGGGCTCGTTTGGTTTGAGGAGATGGAAGGAGATGGGGTAAATTACTTTTTTGAGTGGGAGAAATCTAAAATTTACCTTCTCCCTCCTTTTAATGAGAGGGTAAATTTTGGATTCCTTCCACTCAAAAAAATAATATACCCCCTCTCCTTCAATCAAACACATCCTAAGAAGATATATGGAAAGACAATTTGACTATTTTTTCTTAATTTTGAAAAGATGAATCAATATAGTAAACAGTTTTTGTATTTTTAACGTTTTCTGTGAGGGATTTTTTTTTTTTTAACACTTTGGCGCGTAATGTTCTCTCATGAGTCATGACAATGACAAGTCAGTGAATGGCTTAGTTGTCAAACAATGTTTTCTCATGACAATGACAAGTCAGTGAATGGTATTGTTATACAATCCTATTAGTATAGTCGTGCCTATCTTAAATAACAGTAAAGGCCGCCATAAATAATCATTCAATTGGATGACAGCCGCACGAGGATTCTTACATTCAAATCTTAATATAATATTTGCATTTATGTTATAAATTAATTTTTTAATTTTCAGAATATCACTCCAACGTCCATGTCATCGTACACGTCATCACTTTCAGGATAAAAAAGTCAAATTAACGGTTAAAGAGTAGTTTTGCACATATATTGTAACCACATAGTCACTGTTGCATCTAAAAAAAAACATTTAGTGTTGGATGTGCTTTGAGGAAAATTATATGTGTATTTTTACATCTTAACCCCAAAATATATTGACACAACTTTTACTTTGAAAAATCAATTAAGATAATGAGTATAAAATAATTTAAACTTTAAATGAAAATGCATTTATTAGTCCCTGAGAAGATATTTGTGTTTATAGGGGAAGTCACGAATCCTGAAATTAGAATATTTAATTGCTTGGATACCTAATAATATGATCTAGAAAAGGCGTCGAATACCGATAGAAAATATTTTTGTGAAAAAAAGAGAAAAGAATACAAGACAACGCAATTTTTTAATGTGGAAAACTCCCTCAATGTGAGAGATAAAAACCACGGAACCAAAGTCCAGAAAAGTTCATTTAGCAAATCAATATGTACAACAATAAGCCTTTATCAATTATTACCCATACATCCTACTCATTTTTTCTTTTATCTATTTTTCTTTTCTCTCATGTTTTGATTATAAAGAACTCATAACACAAAACCCAAAACACATATGGAACCCAACAAATAAACACACTACACTATAGACTTCTTTTAATGCTGCTTTTAGGTCTCCAATAGTCAAAGTCTCTGTTGAAGATGAACTCCTAAAAACAGTGTAGTTTTCTTCATATTGGATAGACAAGAAGACCATTGATAAAAAAAAAAAAAAAAAGATAGACAAGAAGACCACTTAACATCTATATCTTGTAGCTGTTCTTTTGCTTTCATATATTCTCCCACCATGTGAGATCTTTCTTTTTTCACTTCCTCAAACTCCTTTATGAGCCCCATTGTGTCAGAAACACTCTTTTTCTTATGTTCCTTTAAGAGATTAGTTCCATATTATAATCTTGGACTTCTTTTTCCTTTCTATGTAGCTTAGCCTGAAGCTTAGAGATTTGCTCCTTCAACGCTCACTACAAAAAAACAGGGAATTAGAGACGGAATTAATTCCGTCGCTAATCCGTCTCTGATTCCGTCTCTAAAATCAGAGACGGATTAGAGACGGAATAATTCCGTCGCTAATTTCCGTCTCTAAATTTTTTGAGACGGAATCGGAGACGGATTAGAGACGGAATAATTCCGTCGCTAATTTCCGTCTCTAAAATTTTAGAGACGGAATTGGAGACGGAATTTAGAGACGGAATAATTCCGTCGCTAATTTCCGTCTCTAAAATTTTAGAGACGGAATTAGAGACGGATTAGAGACGGAATTTAGAGACGGAATAATTCCGTCGCTAATTTCCGTCTCTAAATATTTTGAGACGGAATCGGGGACGGATTAGAGACGAAATTTAGAGACGGAATTATTCCGTCGCTAATTTCCGTCTCTAAAAATTCAGAGACGGAATCGGAGACGGATTAGAGACGGAATTTAGAGACGGAATTATTCCGTCGCTAATTTCCGTCTCTAAACATTTAGAGACGGAAATTAGTGATGGAATTATTCCATCACTAAAAATTGAACAAAAATACAAACAAATGACAGTAATATATAAAAGTTAAAATTTATAACAACTCATGATATAATTTATAAAGTATAGACATCACAACTTGTTTCTTTGAGTTTTATGCAAAGCATAGTATTTTATTTATAAAATATTGAATTTGTGACAAATTGCAATAATGTATTTTACCATTTCAAATACTACATAAAAACATGTAAATAATTACTATTACATATATTATATGAATGTGTAATTAAATACTCATTTGATTTACAATATAAGTGCAATCTTGCAATTGTATCAAAAAAAAGTTCAATCTTGTAACTTGGCCAATCTATTTCAAAATAAAATTCTAGTCTAAAATTTAGAAAATGTAATTTTTTTTCTTATGTTGTAAGTTGGCGACTTCTCCTTAATTTCTACGGCTCTCTCATTCCAGCACGGATCTATTGTCTCTGGTTCTTCCTCTTAGTCACTTGTTCAACCTCACAAGGTCACCGACTTCTCCTCTCTTTATCGGCGGTCACAACTCTCCTCTCTCTCAGAATCATTGAGTCACCGTCTTCCCCCTTCTCCGTCAGCCATTGCAGCTCTCCTCTCTCAAACTCTCTCTTCCCCAGCTGGTTTGTTTAGTTCAATGTTAAATATTCATTTGATTTGTTAATTGAGACTAATAAGTAGGATTAGAGTGGTAGCCAATAGGCCAAAGCAAATAATTAGTCAAAGTACAATTTGAAAATTCACTATAATGAGTTATTGTATTTTGGACTAAGACTCTTAATATTTAAGTTATACAATTTGAAAATTCACTATAATTTAGAAAAATAAAATAAAATATATTTAATGAGTCAAAAATGAAAATTAGAACCATAACTCTAACCAATTTAATTTTGAGTTGATAACATCATTGTTATGTGATTCACGCTATTTTTCTTAAATTTATTGAAATTATATTATTAAAGTTATAGTCTTATATTAAAAAATCTGTTTCATTAGTGTCTATAGATGTTTTTTTTTTTTGCCAACATAATTTTTATAGATGTTGCTGAAATTCCATGGCGCAAAAACGTTTCCCTCCCTTTATTTCATTAGTTTACATAATCCCCCCAAATTTTGCAAAACCCTCCATTTTCCCTCACTTGAAACTCTTCCTCGGCACTCATTTGATTGAATGTGTAATTTTTTTAATATACCAACTAATATTTAAGAAGTGCCATATCAACTCATGAATTGTTATATTTTAATTGGTTAGGCTACAAATAACATGACGGACCAGATTGATACAATAATTTCTAGGGTTGACATAAACAATCGCACAATCTCTTCATTTACAAGACTGCATAAATTTCCCCTCCAAATTTTTGCAAATTCCGTCCATATTTGAGCCTTTTTTTTTTTTGGCCAAATCCCACTTCTCCTTAATTTCTAGGGCTCTCTCATTCCATCACAGATCTCCCATCTCTGGTTCTTCCTCTTTGTACAAACCCTCATCGAGTATACAAGTTATTAAGATTATATTTTTCATTGTGCTTACATCATAAAATGCAAATTTAAATATATTATTTAGTATGTGAGAAACCATGATTCTTCTTTTTTTTCCCCACAAGAAGCCATTATTCTTCCAAAAGATTCACATGTTCTCTCTAATGCAAAGGCAAATTTATTGTCCCTCCAAAAATTTCACAATTTCCCTCCATCTAACTCATTTGACATTTTATTCCCTCCATTTGATTTACTTGGCAAAATGAAAAAAAATATTCTTGGTTTGAAAACAAATACCAGTAAATAAATAAATCCCTCCCACCTGAAAAATTTGGCTCCAATTTTTTCCCCAAATTCAAAAATTCCACCGCCCACTTTGCCCTAAATTCTGTCACAATCACTTGCAATCGCCGCCCAAATACAAGTCCCCTGTTACACATCTCCTTCTTCTCCAATAGAAAAATGAAGTGCCCTAGGTTCACATACACCTCCTCTTTCTCTCTCTCACACACAGTGCACTCTCGCCTCTGTTCATCTCTCTTGTCTCTCCATCTTGGGCGAAGTTACTCCTCCTCTAAGTCTTAGATCATCCGTGCTCGAGCGTTGCAGATTATCCATCAATTGAAGACAAAACTGAAGGCTCAAGGTGACGACTTTTTTGCCTTTTTCTTTATATTTGTTGGTTTCTAAGTTTGTACACTTTCTCTGGAGCTCTTTTCCTTCTTCCTTTTATAAACTTGAAAATTTTAGAGGTTACTGCATTCCCTTCTCAAAAATTGCTAATATCTACTAATAGAGAACCACGTTTTGAGAAGCTACAGTTTTGCCACCTCGTGCTGGAGCCTCATCATTGCCAATCGGTTCTAGCACTCATTTTTCAGCATTTCCCTCTCAGCCTAGTTTAAAGAGCACCTCCACCCATTTGCGCAGACCTTGAAATTGTGCCCTTTTACATATTTATACATTTTTTGAATGAATGATGATATTTGATCTAATATGTACAGTGGCTACAAAGGTATTACAAAAGCATCACTAGCTAAGCTTCTGGTCCAATGGAACTTATAATATATATATGATGGTCTACACCTTCCTGAGAGGAATAATCAACCAAAGTTATCGAGCTTAACAGGGAGTACATCTTAATCTCGATTTTGGATTGATGATTGGTTGTGTTTCAATTCTGTGTCCAAATTAGATCGTGCTTTTAGATTTGATTAGACTGAGATTATGGTCTTGCTGAATAATACATGGTAGTTATCGGTCAATGCTATCTTTGAAATTTTTGATTCCACTGTGTTAATCTAATGGATTTGATCTTGCAGATTTAATCAGATCCACTACTCTTCTTAGGGTAGTGTTTGTTTTGTAGTTTTCTTTTAATTTATGATTGCAGATGTTGGGAGTTCTATTACCCATGATCGTCACACTGATTTTATTGGTTTCTCTAGATGCCTAGGGGGTTACAAAGCTTATTTGTTTTGGATCCACCCTTCATCGCTTGATCACTTGGTCTTGTTGATTTCATCAAACATGATTCTGAGATGCGACTTCTCCTGTCTTACTGATTCCATCAAACATCACTTGGTTGTCCCTTTCCCTCACTTCACATTAGTTGAATTAAGATTAATTGCTTTATGAACTTTTTGATGAGTATGCTCCCTATGCCATCCTTGTACCTTATCTCTTGCCATATGTTTGGGTCCTATTGCCTAATCTTTTGTTTACGCTCGCATTATGGACAATCCAAGGGTTAAGTGTAGTGGATCAATATGATTGCTTTTCTATCATTGTTCTCCTATACCATTTGGTTTTTGTGCTTTGTTTTGTTGTTATGGAATTTAATTGACCTTTGAACACATTAGTTTGAGTAGTGTTAAAGTTTGTTTAACTATGAAGTACTTGATTAATCAATTGAATTCTGGAAATTGTGCATTATGAAGGAATAGTTTCATGCAGTAAGTCCAATCCTCATGCAATTTGTTATTGATGAGTGAATGAGGGCGAGTAAGCTAGTTGGAAGGAATTTGAGTGAAAGAGAGTGATTGCTTGCTGCATTACCAAGCTGTGGTTTGAGGAATTTGAGTGAAGTATGTTTGAGCGACCAAATTTTTGTTGTGGCAACTTCGAATTTCTGGGAAGACAGAATGTTTTGCTGAGGAAATTTTTTATGTGAAATTGTTATAGCATCTTGCATATTTGTGAGGATAATTGTGGGTGGTATTTGTGACGTTTGGTGTCTGACTATGCATTCATCCATTTCACTTTGATAGCTTGTTGATTTGTGCATAACTCTCTGATTTGCTGACACTTACTAGCTGTGTGTTAACACACTTGCTGTCATCAATAGCAAGTTTGATTCATAATTTGCAACTGATTTTGAGCTTGCTCTGACTATCTCTTTTGTCTTTCAGGTGGTTGGCTACTTCATTTGCTACTCTTTTTTTGTTAACACAACTCATTTTTAGGTAATACCTGATTTAGAATTTTGCAAATTCAAAGTTCTTTTTCTGTCTTTTTTCCTTATTTTTATTCATTTATTTATTTCTTCTTCTTCTTTATATTTTAAGGTAAATTTCATTTTATTTCATTAATTTGTTTTTCTCCATTTATTTTAATAGTCCACGATACCTAAGTTCAATTTGTGATTTTTAGAATCTTTTGGGTGCCCTTTGTACTTTTGGGTGCCATGTTAATTTGAGCTACCAATTGCATTTCCCTTGAGCTACTTGACTATGCACATTCTATGGAACCAGTTTTTTAAGTGTGTCAAAGACTAGCTACCTCATGTATGACTTCAGTTTCATGTTTGTTGAAAATCTAAATGTGTTATTATTTTGCTGTTTTGATAAAATTTATTGTTGAGTTTGTTGTACATTTGCCAAAGAAATTTATTTGTGTATCATCCTTTAATTTTTATCTATTCATATATTTTGACTTTTTGTGCTCATTATTTTCTTTAATAGGTTTAATACATGAGAATCAAGGCATGTTCTAATATGGATTCTCCAAGTGTGCAATCAAATCAGCTAGATGAAGAAAAAATCAACCTATATTTAGGGGCTACATGTGGCAAGAACAAGAAGGGTTGCATCTATGGCTTAGGATCTAATGCCCAAGATATTGATAGCACACTTTATTCGTACAGCAAGAGAATGAAACTATCTTAAATGGGTTGCAAGCTCTTAAGCAACAATTGTCTTGGGTCGCCTACAATTAAAACATGGAAGCTGATGATCCTAATGATGGCATGCCATAAAATAGGATATTTACTAGTTGTTTGATTACATTATGACATTTCTGGCTTGTTTGAGACATTATAGACAGTTTCAATTGAGTACTTTTGTTGCTTGAACTTGTTTGATACATTATATTACTATATTTTTATAATTTGTTTTTATACTGGTTTTATTTGTAATTCATTCAATTTCACTTTTGGTCATTCAACCATTATTAAGGTTGACTTTAAAAAAAAACAATGAAAATAAAAATTATAGAAAATTTTTAAACAAAAATAAAAAATGTTTAGGGATGGATTCACTACAAAAAAAAAGAGGAAATTAGAGACAAAAATTCTGTTACAAAGTTTAATTAATTTTTAAAAAAAGATTTCACTTTGCAACAAATTAGAGACGGAAATTCCGTCACTAATCCATCTCAAAAATTAATAACGCAATTAATTTTTTTTTTAAATTTTGTAACAGATTAGGGACGGAAATTCTGTTGCTAATTTTGAATAAATTAGAGACGGAAATTCTGTCGCTAATCCGTCTCAGAAATTAATAATGGAATTAATTTTTCTTTTTACTTTGTGACGGATTAGCGATGGAAATTCCGTCGCTAATCCGTCTCAAAAATTAGCAACGGAAATTCCGTCGCTGATCCGTCTCAAAAATTAGCGACGGAAATTCCGTCTCTGATCCGTCTCAAAAATCAGCGACGGAATTTCCGTCGCTGATCCGTCCCAAAAATTAGCGACGGAATTTGTCTTTAAAGACGGAATTTCTGTCGCTAATCCGTCTCTAAATTAGCGACGGAATTAAAATTCCGTCGCTAACAGAATTAGTAACGCCCTTTTTAGGGACGGACAATTTTCCGTTGCTAATCCGTCGCTAACAAATTAGAGACGGAATTAGCGACGGAAATTCCGTCGCTAATATTTTTAGCGACGGAATTTCCGTCGCTAAATTCCGTCTCTAATATCTAGTTTTTTTGTAGTGGCTGCTTCCTTTAGACTAGCCTCAGTCAAAAAACTCTCTTTATTGTAAATTCTAGATAGAAGAGCAACAGTTTCTTCCTTTCTCTTTGAACATTCTTCAATGAAAAGCTTCTCTTTGTGTTCAAGTTTGTTGAATTTGTCAATGGTGGCATAGGCTTGCTGGAAGGAAGATAGAACATTTTGGATTTCTTGTTGTAGAGTATGAATTGTCGTTTGAAGGCCATGAGAGGGAGCTCAATGTTCAGAACAATGGGACGACAATATGTTGAGAGCATTCTCCAGGCGAAATCTGCTTTATTCAGAGCTAGCTATTTCATTTAGACTCATCTTCAATGAGCCTTCCAAGTCGACGAGAGCCTTAATCAACTCGTTATCATCATGAACAGCAGCAATTTTGGATGCATGAGGCATGTGAACTTTCATTTCAGTACCTTCCTCCATTATTTGGAACAAGCTCATCATATCATCTTTTTCAAATGGTTGATGGTGGCCTTGGTCAAATTTAACTTGTTTCTCAGTAGAGGTCTCTGGTTGATTCATGATTTTATCTTGTGAAAGTAAATCAAACGAATCAACCATTATTGTAACCAATAGATTATGATAAATAAAATGCCTTTCCCCTAACAAATTCATGTCCAAACAATAGAAACAGAGTTATTGTTGACCTTCTTAATCATCAGTTGCATATTTAAAAGATTTTTTTTTTTCATATTTAGGTATATTAAATTGAAAATATGGAGTAATGTATATAGTGAATTTAAAATATGCACCACCGGTTGTTTCATTTTTTTAAAAGAAAAAAAGAGTACCGGTTGATTATGAAATTGTTCTATTCTATCATTAGGATTAACCAATTTTGAAGAATAAAATTAGATCCCAACACTGATGAAATTAAATGAAGGCATACTTGTATAGATTGATCAATAATAGCAGAAATAGTTAATAGATCAGATTGTGAGCTCCTTGATTTCATTTCCTCATGAGTAGTTGAAAGAGTAAATAGAGTCCATGAAAGAAGGCTAGGAAAAGAAAGCACATACTAGATGGGCCTCTACTTTATTGGCTCTTTGTTCCTTCTTTTCACTTATTTTCCGCACGCCACAAAGCCATTCACAATAATTTGGAAGTGGGGAGTTGATAAGTTTTTTTAAAATCTTAGAGCCGGAGGAATAGGCATAAATGGCATTTTTACCGGTATACATTAAACAGTAAAAAAATACCAACATACTGAGAACATATTCTATAAAAAAATAACGGTATTAGATTAGATTTAACGTTCATGGCATTTTTTTCTTATATTTTGAATGTTCATATATATTTTTGCACCTTTAAAAAGCATATGGTGTTAGATACACTTTTTGTAAAAGCTCATGGGTATTTTTGAACTTTAACTCTAATATAAAATATATTTATGGAATTGATTTTGGTCTTAAGTATAAGATATAACTTTCGTGTTTATCAACTTTTTTCCCCTAATTTACCCCTATTACTGCTTCATCAACAATCATCAAAAAAAAAAAGAGGGAATGAGAAAATTAAGAAAGATGACTAGAGTGTTTCAAAAAATATATGTTATATTAATTAACTTAACTAACTTTTATAATCTAATCAAATTTAGGTAAAATATGTTTTCTATTATGAACCTGAGGGAGTGCCAAACATTACAATTTGGCCCAGTCTCAGTCCCTACCCCATTGCTCCATTCCAAACTAGGCCTAAAGTCTTTGGAAGTAATTAATTTTAGAAATCAGAAGTTCTTTTTATAATTAATTTCATTATATGGTCTCTATTTATAAATTTCACAATTCTCTCTTATTTCACGGACTAACTTAGTAAATTATGCAGAAAATAAGGATGGATTCAAAAATAAACAAATAAATAAAATAAGAAGTAATCATAGGAACCTCTTTCAAAATCCATGAAAACCATAACAACTAAAACATAATTTGGTAGACGGATCTTGTAAATGACTTGGAGATATAATTTTTTTTTTTAATTTGGCAAAGAAAAGTTATTAGAATTTAATAAAATGTTGTAAATTTTTTAATAAAATTTGTAAAAGGATTTGGGTTAAAGATAAAAGGTTAAAACACATATCTATATTTGTTTACACATAATCTATTGAAAGCTAATTGTGGCCCAATCGCTGCCAATTTTTTAGACAAATCAAGTGGTGGGGTTCACCATTTTAAGAATATTGATTCCTAATGGAATATTGTTAGTTATTAGGGGCATCTTAAAAGCGTCTGGATCAAAATATGAACATTGTTTTTTTTAAATTAAGTTCTGAGGGAATATTCCTAAAGCTCCTGTGCCGGCAAGGGTGACGGCCGGTGGGGTAATATTTTGTTAAGAAGATATAGGGAAGGACAATTTGACCATTTTTTCTTAATTTTGAAAAGATAAATCAGGTAGTCTAGGGGATATTGAATATTCTAAACAGTTTTTGTATTTTTAATGTGTCCTGTGAGTTTTTTTTTTTGGGATAATTATAATGAAGTCCCACATAAAAAAAAAAAATGAAAAAATGATCTTTGAAGTTGTTAATAACAAGTCGATGAACGTTCATTAACAAGTTGAGGAGTTTACACTGACAACTTCAGATATCATTTCTTCATTTTTTCTCTTATATGGGATTTCATTGTAATTGCCTTTTTTTTTTTTTTAACACTTTGGTGCGTAATGTTCTGTCATGACAATGACAAGTCAGTCCATGGCTTAGTTGTACGATGCAATCCTATCTTAAATAACAGCAAAGGCAGTCATAAATAATCATTTAATTGGATGACAGCCGCACGAGTATTCTTACCTTCAAATCTTAATATAATATTTGCATTTATGTTATAAATTAATTTTTTTTAATTTTATCAATATTAAATATGATTTTTAAGAAAATAAAAAAATACAAAAAGCCTTTAAACATGAAATACATAAATAAAATAAATATATAAATATTAATTATTCTCAAAATAATTTATATAATAAATAAAAAATTCTTTCTCGGATGATCAAATCCCTTACTATTGAACTTACAGTAATTCCAAAATTAAAAAATATTTCATATGCAAAGGACTTATAATTAATAAGTAGCCGAGGTAAAAAAAAAAAAAAAAATTATGCAATGCAAATACCCTCTCTGTAGTCACCAACCCCGGGTTTTGCAATTCTGTGTTCCCATTTGTGTTGACGCTGTGAGTTTGCTCCTCAGTCAGTCTCAATAATTTCTCTCTGTTGTTCTTCTTCTGCGATCTTCTTGATCTTTAGCTTGTTTGTGTTTTGATTCTTCCTTTTTAGTTTCTCTCTGTTAATAATAGTTTATGTTGCTCTTCATCTTCAACACTTTGCTGTTTGCCGTTTGCTTCTTTGTATTTGGATCAGTCCTTTCACTTTCATCTCTAGCTTCTTCTTCTTCGTGCAAAAAAAAACCACAAAAAAAGGCAAGGAAAATTGTATGCTGTTCTGTCAAAAATTGAGTCCTCCTTGTGGGCTCTTCTTTTCAATTCTTTTTTTTATGTGATTTAAGAACAAAGGAAAAAAAAATCGTGAGTCCTACTTGAATTCCTGTTTTGATTCTTCTTCTTCTTCTTGTTAAAAAAACATTAAAAAAAGCAAGGAAAATTGTAGGCTCTTCTTTGTCAGTTCTTCTTTTTATTTGATTTAAAAAAAGAAAAGAAAGAAATTGTGAATCCTACTTGAATTTCTGTTTTGCTTTTTCTCTCCAGTTACCATCGTTTCCTTGTTCTTCTGGTTCTGTTTTTCCCCCCTAAAAAAACCATTTCTGGGTACGTCGCGTACCTATCCATGATTTGATGCTGTTTCTCTTTTTCTTCATTTAGTGTTTACATTTTTTTCTTTGAAAAAAAAAAAAGTAAAAAAACGGAGGACCAATTCACATCAAAGGCACATCGTGCACGTGGAGAGGCGTTGAAATCAGAGGATAAGGATAAGAGGTTAGTATTTTGTACCCTACATTTTATAATGCTACTCCCTTACTAAACATAAAATAATTGATATTTTTTTTAAGAGAACTAAATAAATTATTTAAATAAAATTTATATATTTTTATATTATATAACATTTATTAGTTAGGTAAAATAATTTAGGAAAAAAACAATAAATATAAATATTTTAAAATAATTTAAATATTTTTTTGTAATATCTCAAAAAAATTAACTCAGATATTATATTTAGCGCAACATGTACTTAAAGTTGAAAGATCTAATGTGTGTGTATACAGTGGTGTATATTGCAGAGAAAATTGGTCAAATGGACCAAATAATACAAATATTTAGATTAAAAAACCAAACTAAAAAATATGTAATTTTTTATCCATAGATCTGCAACTTTCTTCGGCAAAATCTGCAGTTTTCTTTTATAATGTCCTTGTCCCCATTATTTGGTCAAATATTTCCCCCCATTATTTGGTCGGTCGTTTTCCCCAATTTACCTGTATTGTGGTAATGACTAAATTTTCTTTTATTGTCATTATTTAAATTTGAAGTATTTGAGTGGTAAATTTTGACACTGAAACTGGTAAATTAATCATGCCTTTTCAGTTTTAAAAACACATTTAATATGTTTTTTTGTTGGATAACACGTTTAATATTGAAACTTGTAAAATATAGTGTTGATAAAACACGATTTACAAAGTTCAAGTATGCAAATTTTGGCACTCAAAGAATATAAATTTACAAATATCTGGGAATTTACTACTTACAGATAATATATTTAAGCGAGTCCGTGACGGTATGTATGACAATATGGGCAATCAAGAATAATAATTTGCTATTGTCGTTAAATTTTTCTTGGTTTGGTACTCTATTGCTCTTACAGTCTCACTTATATATGAGTTTTCACGTCATTAATTGGCTCCTCTCAGTTTTTTTTTAAATTTTTTTTTTTTGTATGGGAGATAGCTCTCCTAAAATTTGTTATATCGGCGAAATTATCTGTAATTATGGAATAATTTTTAGGAGAAGACTTATATTATATACTTAATTTTATATATTTAATGTATTTATTTCCAATCAAATTGGAACAAGTGAATTCTTGAAATTTTAAAAAACTAAAGAAATTATTAACATGGGTTAGTTAGAGCTTAGAGTATAACTCAAGGATAAAATGATACCCATTTATTACCAAAAAAATAATACACACGTCTTGATTAGATTAATTATAAACAAGTATATTAAGTATATAATTTACATAATTTTATTGAAAATTAGGAACATGAAATGAAAATTACCTCAAAATTAATTTTCATATACGTGGTATGAAATTGTGTTATAAATAGCATAAAACGGGTTACAAATTATATATCAAAAAAAATTTTATATATGATGTAAAATGGACTTCTATGTACCATAGGATTAATTCTATAATGATCTGTTGATAAAAAATGATAAATAATGGTTAATTGAATTGTGAATTGTTGAGGTCAGGTCACCTCTTTAAGTCTTTCTTTAATTTGAGGTCATGACTTTGATTCTATAAATATGATGAATGCATACATTTTTTCCTATAGGATGAATTACGACAAAAATAATGAATTGTAAATTACAAAAATAAATGATAAGTTATCAGAAACCCCAAAAAAAATATAGAATCATTTCTCAATTAGGGACATTCTGGCCCCGTATATTATTTTCAGATTGGTTATGGACCAATGTCGTTCTCTATCATCTTTTCTATGTCATTAAAAAATAGTGAACAAAATTCTTATAATACTTCAATGGGTTTTTACCTTTAATCTCATATAATAATAAAAATTAAAATTTGAACATGATTATACCCAATATTCATATTATTAACGTGATTTTTTATTTTAAATTTGCATGTCATTGATTACAGTTTAGGTTATTTCCTAAATTTTTCTAAACATTTGAGTCGATATTGTTTTTTGAATAGGGTCAAACCAAGAAGCAAGAAAAAGAACCCTTCAATCAGACTTTGAAATACTTGGACAAGAGGTAAGTATAGAATTTTGTAATATTATTATTAATATTATGAGCTCCATGAGGCTTAAACACACTTGAGTAGTTTGAGTTGAGTTATATATAAATAATTGAAATTGAAATTGAATATTGCTCCCTATTGTCTTTATTATAACTTATACGATAATTTCCCATGTTGTTTAGTACAAAATTATTTGTCTCAATTACTTCCTAACTTCAAGTATCTTTTATCATAGGTACTGATGTCAAACTCGTCAGTTAACTCTCTAAATTTATTGTTTTTTTCATTTTTCTCTTTTAAAATCAAATTGAGTCACTCTTAAACTCTTGTGTAAAATCGCATGTTCGCACACAAAGTTTACCATATTTACGTTTGTTGCTTTCAAAATCATGTTAACTTATTCTTGAATTCATTCTAATTTTTTTCATTCGATCATACTTAGTGGCTTTACATATGATTTTTATAGAAATTTCTTTGTTAAGTAGAATAGATTATGAATGTTAGTGAATTTAATTTTAATTATTTGAATTTAAAATATATTTAAATCAAAATGTTGTCATTTTTATATTTTAATTATTTAATTATACATTATTAATACATATTTATTGATAAAAGTAAACTGTTATAAGTTTAGGATTTAAGTCCATGATACAATTTTACATCACTGTCACACGTTTGCTTCTTGATTATTGGTCACAAATTTCGTACTCAGTTCAAAATGTAAGAGCCAAATGTGTGAGGAGGTTTTGTTTTTTCTTTTTTTTGATAATAGGTCTAGTTTTTTTTTTTATATAAGATATGGTTTGGTTTTGTGTTATTATTTAATACATTTTTTTTCCAATTTTACCTCTAATTAATTATATATCTCTCATCTCTTTTTTTCCACTCATTTAGTCATTCTCGCTCATCTCCTTTTTCCTCTCATTCTCTCTCCTATTCACACCCTCTCCATAAATAAGGGTGTTTTAGGGAAAGCAAATTTTTTTATATATGTATTGTCTTTAACCAATTTTAACCAACTTTTTCAATTGCCTAATTCAGTTATTTGCATCTTATATGTTGAACCGGAGGTAGTAGTGTTTGTTTTATTCCAAAATATAAGTCTCATTACAAATAATTAAGTGTAATGAAAGCATATTTTAAAATCTACTCTACGATATTTTAAAATCCCGTACGGCATTTAGTTGATCGGGTTTGAAACTTTGAATGTAAATAGATCACCTAAATTCCAATGTTGTCTTGATGATATGTTTTGGAAAGAGTTAAATATATTAACTGCCCCATTGTTTTACCAAAATTATAGAAACCTTCTTCTCAATTTTCAAAACGTATATAGACATCTCTTAAAATTAAAATGCTTGTTTAATAGACATCTCTTGAAATTAAAATGTTTGTTACATAATTCTCCTTTATATATTTGATATTCCATTTTCATCCGACTAACAGTTTGTTGACCGTTGAGTTTGACTATCAAAATTTGTTTGACCAAAATACCTCTCTACAAATGAGCAAACATTTATACTTGCCTAAAAATAATATTTTTATACAACCAAAAAATAATTCAAGTATGTTCAAAATTTTCAATATATTATAAATTTTATTAATTTTTATTATATTATTACATTTTAATTTTAAATTTTTAATCATATCTATTGAAACTTTTTTAACCTATTAACGGACTTACTTGTAAAGAAGTCCCTTATTTGAGCCTTGTATATAATATTAATATTTCCTGAATTCTAGCTAGGGACATGAAAATAAAAGAAAGATAAAAAATATGGGAAAAATTAAAAAAGAACAAGAAAAAAAAATAAAATAGTTTTTAAACTAATTTTGCAAACTTTAATATTCCTTTTGATCTTTTTTTTTTTTTTGTGCTTTGGTTTAATATTCCTTTTGATGAAGATTGTAAAGACAACCAATCATGTTGAAAAACTTACCATGCACGCATCACTAATAACAAAATATTTTTCTTGTACATATGCGATTGAAATCCTAGAACACGGTCGGTGTAGCTGAAAAATATATAGTAGTAGTGTAGTCAACAGTCCCTAACTTTATCGCATATGCATGTACGGTAGATGACGGGAATTGCAGAGGACGTGGCTACCCATTGCGCTGAATCATGCGCAGATAAAGCAATGCAGGAACTTAAATATTTGTGTTGCTACAAGAGCTATGTTGATGACTTCCAAGATGAACAGAACAGTTTGAGTGCAAAAAGAGACACAGTGCTTCAAGATATTAAAGAAGCTAAAGACAGAAATGAGGATCAGATTGAAAATGAAGTTGAACTGTGGTTAGATAGAGCCAATGGTCTCATACAAGAAGACACAAAAGGAAAGAAGAAATGGTTTGGTTTGATTCCAAATTGCTTTTGGCAGTACAAGCGAGGCAAGGACTTGGAAGGCAAGACACGAAGAATTAAAGGACTGATAGAAAAGAGTAATGATTTTCCTCGTGTTGCGCGTTTCTCCGGGCTTCCAGGCATCGAGTTCTTTGCTTCTGCAAATTTTATGCAATTTGAGGATAGAAAGTTGCATTATAAGAAACTTCAAGCGGCATTGAAAGATGACAAGTTTATGATAGGACTGCACGGGCTAGGGGGAACAGGGAAAACCACAATGGCAATACAAGTAGGTAAAGAAGTTGCAGAATCGAAATTGTTTGATAAAGTCATATTTACTACTGTCTCCAAGGATCCAAACTTGAAAAAGATTAGAGACAACATTGCAAAACACTTAAATTTGACTTTCAAAGAAGGAATGGATGAGTCTGAACAAGCACAACAAATGTGGAAAGGAATAGCAGAAGGTGGAAAGAGGGTACTCATAGTACTAGATGATGCATGGGAAAAGCTTACACTTCGAGAGATAGGGATTCCTCTTGGTCGTCATGGCAAGGGTTGTTGTGCTATTTTGCTAACCACACGCAGTTGGAAAGTTTGTGGAGATATGGGATGCGATGAGACTATCGAACTTGAGGTCCTAAATGAAAAAGATGCAGTTGATCTTTTCCTATCTTATTCTGGCCAGAGAATAGATGATTCTTCCAATGATTTTAAGGATGTGGCTTTAGGTATCGTGAAGGAGTGTGGAAGATTGCCAGTTGCAATTGTAGCAGTCGCAAATGCATTGAAATCTAGGCCTCTAATAGAATGGAAGCAGGGTTTGGAAAGATTGCGGAATCCTAAGTCAATTCATGATGTCAATGAAGATTTAAAAGAGGCTTATAATTCTTTGAGATTAAGCTATGATTATCTCAAGAATGAAGAAGCCAGAAAACTCTTCCTCTTGTGCTCTCTCTTCCCAGAAGATTATGAAATACCTATAGAATTTTTAACCAGAATTGCGAGATGTATAGGGCTTTGTGGAGAAGCTAATAGATACTCTACCACAAGAAGTCATTTCACTCCAATTAAAAATGTGCTCATGGATTCTTGTTTATTATTAAAGGCTGAGAATGAAGCTGTAAAAATGCATGACTTGGTTCGAGAAGTGGCTTTATGGATTGGAGATAAACTAGTTCAAGTGGCCATGGATTCTAGCACAACGTTGATGGAGAATATCCGATATTCATCTTGGAACATAATTGACTTTCCTGACCATTTTGATGGTAGAAAACTCGAGGTTCTTTTACTTTGGATCAGTAATAATGCAGATTCTACTATTGTGAAAGTTCCAGATTGTATCTTTGAAGGGATGGAGAGTCTCAAATTTTTCGCTTTAATGAATTGGTCAGATATTAGAATTTCATGTGCTTCCTTATTTCAATCACATCCCTCATTGATAAATGTTCGAACTTTAGCCATAATAGGATTTGAGTTGGGAGATTTATCTATTTTGGCAAACTTAAAAAGACTTGAGAGTCTTGAATTGAGCAACTGTTCAATGATTGAATTGCCAAAAGAAATTAGAGAACTAGAAAAGTTGGGATTATTGGAGATAGTAGAATGTCATATTGAAAGAAATAATCCTTTTGAAGTGATTGGGAGTTGCTTGCAATTAGAAGAGTTGTATTTTGTTGCAAATCGTATGGATGAAGATGCTTGTAAATCACCATCTCAAATTACAACTTTTCCTAACTTTGAAAGGTATCAGATAAAGGCATGGCATGGTGATAGTAATTATAAAGTGGATTTTTCAATATCTCGATATTTTGATTCCAATGAGCACTTAGAAGTAAACTTCTCCAACAAAATATTTAAATCTCTAGTGGCAAGAGCAGAAGTTTTGAAGTTAGATGGAGATTATTATAACAGAGGATGGACAAATGTTGTTCCTGACATCTTACCTGTGAAAGATGACAGCAAGGAAGACCACTTAACTAGGCTTTGTTTGCAATCTATGAATGGGATACAGTGCCTAATCGGTACAGAGCGTCTTCGATCTGGTGTGGCTATCTTCTCGAAGTTGGTTAAACTGAAGCTTTCTAACATGGATGTGAGAGAACTATGTTGTGGTCCGTATCCTGTTAACTTTTTGAAGCAATTGGAGAAGCTGCATTTATCAAGGTGTAAAAATCTGGAAGGCTCGTTATTTGATAGAAAGCTAGAGCTGTGTAATCTTAAGTCCATACGTTTACATGCATGTTCAATGACATGCCTTTTTCATCCATTCACAGCACAGAGTCTAAAGCAGCTAGAAATGTTGCATATTAAAGAATGTTCTGAGTTGAGATACATAGTAGCGGAGGAAGATCATGATCCCAATCAAAAGAGTCATGACTCAATGTTCCCAAAATTGAAACATCTTGAAGTTGAATCTTGTACTAAATTAGAATTTATTTTGCCAATATGTTTTTGCAAAGACCTTCCACTACTAGAAAGTTTGAAAGTTCTATTTTGTAAGAAGCTAAAATATATATTTGGGCAATATCCGGAGGAGAGAGATTTGCACCAAATGGGAAAAGAAGCCATCCTCCAGTCGCTAGAAGAAGTGGGAATTTCTGAACTACCAAATTTCATAAGCATATACGCCGAATGCTATGTCTCCTCTGACGAAGTACGAAAGCCATCACCAAGCACAAAAGTGGAAGATGGCAGTAGTAGTTTATCAAGGAGCCCTCTGTGCTGGTTTTGGCCAAAATCAAATGCCTTAACTATATATCACCCTTCTCCTTCCATGAACCATAATCAGGTACTCATCTCTTACTCTGTGACAAGTTGTAAAAGCATTGTGTGAATTTAAATTAGCAAAACTCTGTTTAGATGGTAGAGAATTTCAATATGGTTTTGAAGAGACCACGGTTCAAATTAATTAACAAGAACGAATTTAAGGAGGATAAGAAGACAACCTAAAAAGATAGTAAATTGTATTTAGTTCTCTTTATGCAGAAAGATTCAATAGAGCACAATGACATTGTACAATTCATGTAGCATACCTGACCTAATGGATAAGGCTTTGTTGTTATTGTTGTAGTATCCAAAAAGAAGTATTTACTTCTTATTTCTATTTTCATTATATAAATATATTCAACAGATATAATTATAAAAATTCAAAAATATGTTAATATAAAATGCAAATTTATAAGATTGTAAAAAGGACATTATTAAAAATGCAAATTTAACACACACACACACACACTATATAGTAGAATTTCCTTGCCAGGTTCTCTAACCCAGACCGGACCGGCCAAACCGGCGACCCGGGCACTAAACTGGTCCGGGTCAACTTTTCTATTTTTTTAATTTTTTTTTTTTTTTTTTAAAAAATTTTTCTTTTAGAATTTCATACTATAAGCCTAAAATATTCTATTTCTCACCGGTTTGACTCCGGTCTGACCCATTGACCCTTGACCCAGTACCCCGACCGGTTCACTGACCGGTCCGGGTTTAATTACCTTGTTTCCTTGTAATATCAGAAAAGTTTGATTCTTAAACCTCTACCATAAACCTCTACCATAACTTGTCTCATATCTTTTGAATTTATGAAAGAAGAATTCACATGTTTGTATGGAATACAGGGGATGAAGGTGAATTATGTTGCGAATAGAGCTCATGGACTTTTTACACCACCATTATACCCGTACACACATTTGAGAAGTCTGGAGATCTCTGGATCGGTTGGGTTAAAGTCACTCTTTACTCAATCCATTGCTTCATCATTGAAATTGTTGGAAATATTGAAAGTTAGACATTGCAAGACACTAGAGCATATAGTAATAGACAAGGAGGATGGTCATGATTCTATGAATGGTAACTCTATCTTTCCCAACCTACGGGAGGTTGAAGTCCATTTCTGTAAGCACGTGGAATATTTATTCCCGGCCTTTTATTCTAAAGACTTACAGTGTTTAGAATCTGTGTCCATCGCCTATGTTGAAAAGTTGACACATGTTTTTGGAAAATGCCAAGCTGATCAGAATCATAACGTTCAAGTTTATCTTAATCTACCTGCTTTGAAACAACTACACCTTGATAATGCACCAAATATGGTTAGTATTTGTGCTGAAAACTATTCTATGAAGAAACTATATCTTGAAGACATTATTTTGAAAGAATGTCCACAAGTTGCTTTGGAAACTTTGATAGACTTATTGGTTGTTGGGCATAAAAGACAAGAAGATCTCTCAAGCGAAAAGGTAAACCTCTTTCCAACTTGTTTTTCTACTTAATTTATAATTGATTAGCTAAAAAAATCATTAATACTAACATATCTTATTGATACCCACAGGCATTACCTCTTCAGGAGAAAGGTAAACCACTTTACAACTTGCAAGAATTGCCTGAGTTCGAGGACCGTAAAAGTTACACGAGCTTTCAAAATCTTTCCAAGCTAAGAATCAAAGGATGCAAACAATTGAAATTTATTTCGTCTGCATCCACCTCAAGAATGCTACAAAAACTGAAAAAGTTGGATGTATCAGAGTGTGAAGAGTTGGTGAGCATTATTGAGGAGGATGAAGAGAGTAACAAACATCCTATGGCTCCACATCAAGAGTACTTCCCAGAGCTACGTACAATTAAAGTGAGGCATTGCAAAAGTATGAAATACTTGTTCTCTATAGCAAGTGGTAAGCTTCCAGGACTCTTGCATGTGGATATAGAAGATAGCCCTCAGCTTGGGGAAGTATTCAGAAGGAAGCATGGGGAGGGACAGGAGTTGGTCATGGAGGATGTGTTTCCAAGACTATATACAATAAGACTAGTAAATCTACCAGCTCTTCACACTATCTGTCAAGGCATTGATTTTCACACTGCGAAATGGCGTTATGTGCATGAATGTCCTGCTGTTTCTTTAACTTCAGCTAATGATAGCAGCGAAGAACGTAAGTATTCACGTTGGTAACTCATCTCAACTGCTAATTCCTACAATTTCTTCTCATAATATTGGAATTGTTTTATTTTGGCAGTAATTAAATTATTACATTCATTTGGAAGAGACTCTGTATATGAAGACGAATTGGACGCCAGCGACGAACTATTAAAAATTTTGAAGGTTAGTATCAAGCTTATTAAAATGGAATTATCATTCACTCTCTAGTCATGATGTAGACTTACGAAACCAACAAATTCTCTCGTATATAATGACTACTTCCTTTGCTCCAAATTTTAGTAGGATGTCAATAAATCTATAAAACTTTCTATTTTTGAGCTGAGATTTGTAAATTTTACCAGAGACTCAACTCATTTCATCTTTTCTTATATGTTTTGTGATTGTTCAGACTATAGAGCAAAATGTGATGGTTGCTAGAGCAGTCAACATCGTCATGTATAAGTTTGAGGTACAAACATCATGTTTCTGTTGAGAAACTATGTAAAAAGGAAGAATAGGCTTACTTATTATAACAACAGAGCATGACATACATATATAGTGTACAGAGGAAAACCTAATTGAACAAATGGATAAGAATGAAATACACATGTCAAGCAATTACATGAGCAGCTCTTAGAAATTTTCAAGGTTTTCTAACATGTTCTAAAGATTTGGACTTGTGATATTGCTTGGCTTAGTCGACGTTGATTGTAATCGTAAACTAATGTATTATTGTTCAGTCTAAAAAAGAGAGATTAGAACAAGATATTGGAAATGACTCTCCAATGTCCCAACAGAATAATGGTTCGCCAAATTTTTCTTTAGTACGTATATTGTATATTTTTTTTATATATCTAAGTAGACTTAAGAAACTATCCAACGATTTCTCACTTGCCTCATTTCCTTATTCATTTGTTTCAAAATAAATGAAGAACTATGTGCAGATTTATTATGGTAATTATTAATAACATCAAAACTCTGTTTATCTTCTTTTTATATCTTTTTGTTGATGTTTAGAGTAAGGAAGTATCAAAGGAGATTGTTGAAGAAGACTCCACAACAAATAATGATTCGCAAAATTTGACAGAGGTATGTACGTTATGCTTTTCTATAATAATAGGGACGTAAATCAACAAACAATTTTTCTTTTTAATTAATATATGATATGCTTCTCAATTATTTTAACGTTTTTCGTTATTCATATTTTATGAGCTGTATGGATTACCAATGCATCAGCAAATGGAATTGTTGAAGAAAAACTCTCTACAACTCCATCATCTGATTTAGACATGCTAAGAGTCATTCTTCAATTAATATAAGAGTCTGTGTCATACTCATAACAAAGCTTCATGTCCTTCAACATGGTTAGAGTGTGCAACATTATTCAAGTGTTCTTCTATGGAAATTAAGAAAATAAATGAAGTCAGTTATCTTTTATTAGTTGTTGGGGGTAGGTCCCTAACGCTATTATTCAAGTGCTCTAGTCTCTCTCTCTCTCTGTTTCTAATTCCCCTGTGAATCCCTTCTATTTCTCTTCCTATCTCCCCCCCCCTAATTCTCTTCCTTTTCATCTTACCATAATATTCATTTTTAATAGATGTTGGGACATTTACATTTCTGTGTTTACTAAGTTAATATAGCTCTCTTGTTTCTTAACATGTTTTATATTTATTATCAATGGGACATGCCAGGAGGTTAGAGCTGAGTGCGATGGGAATTTCAACAAACCATTGGGTCAAGATTGTGCAGACAAGCTTGCAAAAGTTGATGAGGTAATATCACTAATCATTCTTGTGTTTTCTTGAGCTTCACTTTTATTTTTAACTTGGTGCATATACTTTACAAACTATATAGACTAGACTAAAAGTTTAAGTGAAACTCTAATGCACCACTTGGCTGTATATTACCCCCTCTAGCTCACTGCCTAGAACCAAGATCTGAAAATATAAACAATTCTCAATTTCCTCTTGTTAAAGGCAGTTTCTTTTTGAAAACAATCATATTTCTTTCACATATACAATTTCTTACCATAGAAAATTGCAAAAAGGTAAAATTGAAAGACAATAATTAATAGTCCTTGGGTTTGTGCAAAGTGACTTAACCATCATTTTCTGAAGAAGACGACTTGTATATTGGATCAAAGGGAATGCACAATCTATTAAGACACTTAAAGTAACATCAAACTAATTTACTACTCTCTATTATGCAATAGATTGCTATGGAAACAATGGAGCTAGGTGTTCAACATGGTCCTAAATATGATGATGCTACCAAATCAAATTAAGTCATGAGTGTAGAACTAAAATGAGACTCCACATGTAAAATTGTTTTTCTTCCTGATATGCATGGGCTGAATTTAAGATAAAAAAGCATGCAACTTTTAGCTGCTTTTTTCATATTTATTTTCTTTTATGGTAATTTGGTCCACAAGGAATCCAAGAGCCAGAGAACCATATTGCACCAGCAATCACTATGAAAAACAGGACATGATATGCAATATAATGATTTGCAAAGTTCTAACAGTCTGCAGAAAATTATATTATATGCATTGTTAGTGACTGGTGTCATAGAAATATTAAAACTTACATGTCATTTAATGTTGTGCAGAATCTCAAAGCAACTTTTGGAGAACGTCCTTCTTCAGAGAATTATGACATAGCAAGTTCATCAACTTATTCAAAACCAAAAATTGAAAAGCCTTACGTATTACCTCCTTCAAAGGTAACTTTGCTACATTCATTTTAGCTTTAAATATATGTCTTGTTTATTCATTTTGTTTTTTAGGAGTTATGTGGAAAAGAATCAATGGGTGATCAACAAGCACTTGAAGAACCTACTAACCAATGTTCTTCTAAAGAAACATCAAATGAAATGGCAACTACTAGAATCTCTCCACTGGTAACTTTTTTTTGTTTTTAATATATTTGTGCTATTGATATATTATTGATTTTCATCCAGATTCATTTTTCCATTTCTACTCTCTTAGATCTCTTTAATCTCTTCTCCCACAAAGCCTTAAATAGAAACTTTAGCTGCTCAGGTAGAATCAGAGAACTATGCTACTCCACTGATCAATTTGCACGAGTCTGTCTTCATTTTATTGCATCAGTTTTAGGATGTAATTTTTTCCTTTAAAACTAACATATACTAATGCTAGATAGAATAGAACATTTTGATAATATAATAGAGCTCACTTTTTTCTTTTCGAAGCAACTAGTGCATATTTTTAATTCACTAGATATTACCTTCTATTCAATTTGAAGACTAAATAAAATAACTTGTATGAACAATTCTTGTCAAGAAGGTCAATGATTAAAAACTCTGGTTCTATTGCTTAGACATAAATATCCACATGTAAGAATATAGTCATTCCTGTTATGGGTTGAGTTTATGCTATATGACATAAACTTGTGATAGCTTTTGTATATTAATATTGATGTTCTTTTAGGACAATCTGGTCCACAAAGCAAGTTCATCAACTCCTTCTGAGCTAACAATCTCAAATCAGGGCACATTTGCTTCTGCAAAGGTAGGGTTGTCATTCATTTTTGCTTTAAGTAGATCACTTGTTGCTTATTTATTCCTTTGCTTAGGAGTTTTGTGAAAAGGAATCAAAGGGTGATCAAGAAGGACTTGACTTGAAGAAAGTATAAGTCGTAATGAAGGTCCTCAAAGAGTTAAAGAACCTACAATAGACCTCTTCACCAAAGAAACAACTAACAAAGTTGCATTGGAAATTTCTTCTTCCTCTACTACTACTACTGAAATGATCTCTCCAGTGGAAAATAATTAATACTTGTGTTTATTTAGGATAATTTGGTCCATAAAGAAGCCAAGAGCGAGAGAACCGTATTGAATCAACAAGTACTACAAAAAAGGACCTGATTTGCATTCTAAATTCCAATTAATTATTTACAAAATGCTAGAATTCTACAGAACATTATGTTATATACAATGTAAGTGTCATATAAATATTAAACTTACAAATAATTTGGTGTTGTACAAAACCTCAAAGCAACTTTTGTAGATGGTCCTTCATTAGAAAAATATGACCAAGCAAGTTCATCAACTTATCCAAAACAAAAAATTGAAAATCCTTACACATTGACTCCTTCTAAGGTAAGCTTACTGCATCCTTTAGCTTTGAATCGATGTCTTGTCAATCCATTCCTTTGTTTAGGAGCTATGTGGAAAGGAATCAATGGGGGATCAACAAGCACCTGGAGAAAGTAGAGGCACCAATGAAGCTCCTCAAAGAGTTGAAGAACCTACCCATCAATGTTCTTCCAAAGAAACATCAAATGAAACAGCATTGATGATTCCAACATCTATTACAACCCCTCCCCCGGTAGATATTTGGTTCTTAATATATTTGCACTGTTGATACTTGCTGATTTTCATTCAGATTAATTTTTCTATTTCTATGCTCTTAGATTACTTCAATCTCTTCTCCCAAAAAACCTAAAATAGCAGCTTTAGGCACTCAAGTGGAAAGGGAACCAGGGAGCCCTTCCATTACTGACCAAACTGCACAAGTAAGCTTTCATCTTATTGCATCATTTCAGGGATGTAATTTCATTCTCTAAAACTAGCATATAGTAATAATAGAATAGAACAATATGATAATCAAATAGTACCCATGTGTTGCATAGAACATATAAAATTTCTTACAATGTTCAAGCAGTAAAATTAATGTTTCATTTCATCAATTTGCTTCAGGGTCAAATTATGGTCAACCAAAAAGAAACCTCCATTGAGGATGATCTTATTAGATTGTTTCGGATAATGAGGGATGGTTCTGACTTGGAAGTTGGCCCGCCTTATGTTTCCAATATTGCTGCTTTTGAAGATGACAAGGTGGCTAAGGCCTTTGCTGGCATTGACTCCTCATTGAAAATGGATCTCAATCAAATAGCTAACTCCGAAGAACACACTCATCGCCTCAAGAATGCCCTCAACTTCTTGTCCACCCATCTTTCTAAAGAAGATCCTTCCTCTCATGGTCTTGTTAGAGGCAAAATAGAATATCTTCATCAAGAAATCCAAAGAATTCTCTCATCCTTCAAGCAAGCTAATGATAACCTTGGCACATTCTCCAAGCTGAAAGAAAAAGAGAAGTGGATTGATGAGCAACATTCTCAAAGGATGGAGGTAGCTACCACTCTTGTATCTGAAATCCACAATACTGAGGATTATAGGAACAAATTGAAGGAGCATATCTCTAAATTGCAGGCTGAATTGAAAAGCAAAGAAAAAGAATTTGAAGACTGTGAAGCCAAACTGTCATGTCTTGGGAAGAAAAGGAAGGAATGTGTTTTGGAGACTATAGGGTTCATGAAAGAGTACGAGTCTGTGAAGAAAGACAGGTCCTATGTTGATGATGGCCAAACAAAAGCAAGCCAAGAACTAAGAAAGTTGGAAGATCAATGGCCTTCTTGTATGGCTGATTTGAGGAAAACTGCACTTTTGTTGGGAATTCTTGTTAAGCAGAAGCCTTAATTGTTGGAGATTGCTATGTAACCCACGCAAAATTACTTTTCACTCTGCTGATGGGGTAGTCAAATGTGTTGTTGTTGTGTGCGTCATTATTGACAAGCCATTGTGTTTATTATGTTTCGCATCTGGTTTTTGATCGTTACAATACACTCATTCTGTTGTTACCGAAACTAAAATTTGGGGGAGCCTTCTCATTCTGTCTCATATAATGCTTAGTTTTATTTTAGATTCATGCCTACTCTAGAGGAAATTGGGCCAGTAATTAAGTTTCTTGAAATATAAGTAGAAGAAACCTTGCAACAGTCTGCTAACTATTTCCATTGGAAGCCTTAACTATACACAATGGTGATTCCACTCCGAGACTTGTATCATCCTAAATATACACATTCTAAAATGATTATATAAATAGATTTCATTTCACAGCACATGACTATTAGGTAGCACATTCGCACAATGTTGTGTGACTGCAAACACCAGTTAATTGACACTTGTTTTGAACAGGTCATTATTATATATAATCCTTGTATATTTATATCCAATATAAATTTAATATACAATGTAACTCTTTATCGCAAAAGCAATAGGAGGATAACTTTGGGGGAAATTATGAGTAAGAACCTTGAATTTATTTTGCCCCTTAAATATCATTGATCAAAAGGCCTCTTGAAACTCAATTTCTGAGTTTGTAGGTAACACTTAGCTTGTAATTAAATTCTTGAGAAAAACATGTTAACTTTTTTGCGTGCTTTTGATTTATTTTTTCTTGAAAGAATATTTTTGGTTTTCAACTTCCCACATTCGAAATTTACTATTGAACTTGGGAATTAGTTTTGGAAGTTTATTGTGTGACTTGTGTGTGTGTATTAAAAAAATAATAATGTGACTCTTTTGAAAAGCAAAGGACTAAGGTCTTGTTTGGTATGTGGGCTTGAGTTTTGATGGACTGAGAGTAGGATTGGGATTGAGAATGAGATTGATGCTATTAAATTATATTTGATAACAAGTAATATTTAATGGGAATACAATGATATCCTTGTCTAACCCTAAACCCTGTCACCTCATCTTCTCAGCAACCCTTTGTTCAATCAAATATTACTTTTATATAGGAAATTCTAAATCTGTATAGGAAAACAAAAATACTTTTATATTTTATGATATTTGATATATATATTATGCACTGTTTTTGAACCCGGACGGTCGAATCGGTCTAGCCGCCACTCACCCCCTTCACCGGCTTGGCCCTCATTCTTAGACCGTTTAAGGATTAAGTCATTTTGAGCAGCTTTGAACTGGTGGCTGATCCGGAACCTGGATTCAATCCGAAAATCGGAGCAGCTTAAAGAGAACCAAACATATTTGAAATCTCTGGAAAGAAAAAAGTTTCGACCGCTACTCTCATCGTCATGGGAAGAATGGAAATGAACAATTAGAAAAGGAAGAGGGGATTTAAGCAAAAATGAAGGAGGAAAATAAAGAAAAACAACAAATAAGACCTAACAACCACACTTTCTTTTGCTTCTTTTCTCCGTAGTTGCAGGTTGCTTCAACTTTCATCCATGGTATTTTTGACTTAAGATGATGCAAAATTTGCTAGTTAAAAAAAAAATTCCAGAGTTAAAAAAAGAGGTTGAGGATAGAGATCATGTGTGTTTGTTTGGGCGTTTGTAAACCATTTTACACTAGTTAGCTTCTGATAAGTCACTTAGAGGCTTAAAAAAAAACCCACATGTTTGGTTGGGCGTTTCCACAATTGGACCAAATAAAAAATAAGTTGCTTTTGGAATAAGTTCCAGCGGGTAGCTCATTTTACACAGCCGAGGACATTACGTATGCATTTTTTTTTTTTTGGCCAACTACCTATGTATTTATTTGGCTTATATGTGTGTGTATATATATAATAATATTGATAGGAGTATTTTTATATCTTTGATATTAATGAGGCGCTCAAAATCACTTATAATCACACAAAAAAATTTTATGAAAAATGTTAAAAATAATTTTCTCTTTCTTTAGATAGTAATATTCTCCTAGTTAGAGAATACTTTGGGATAAGAATTTAGACAAGTTTTGATTTTTGTCAATATATGACTGTAGAAATGTAGATAATAATTAATAATTAATTTTAATCAATTTAGATTTATTATTTAGTTGTTTTATGATTTTATAATCAATTTTTTTTAGAAACATATCATAAATTATTTTCTATATGGTGTTTTTACCCATTAAATTTAGTTTAAATAATTTATTTGGATTATTGGAGGTATTATTGAGGTTTTAATCGGTTTATTTTGTTACATTTTGAGCTATGTGAAAATATGAGTTAGGATTAATATTTAAATTAGAGTTTGATATAATTTATAAAATTTAAGCTTGAGGTGCATAATAAAAAGACTTTTGGAATGTACCAATTTAAATTAGAGTTTGATATAATTTTATTTAAAATTGTACCATTGCCAAATTTTTAAAGTTAATTTTTGAGAAAATTGTGAAAAAATTCCTCCGCGTGTAGATATCTTCTTAGGTCCCATTTGGCAATTAAATTACCAATAAGGTCTTTTTTCACAATTATCCCTTCATTTTTTAATTTTTCATAATTTTTATAATTTTTTTCTCTTAAATAATTCAAAATCCACTTATGCAAAAGCCAAACCAAATATCATTCACTTTTACATAAGTTACTTATCCAATCGTCAATCCAAACACTCATCATTTTACTCAATCTAACTTTTTTTTCAATTTTAAGATTTCATAAGTCTAAATAAAAATAAGTCACTTATTCAATCGTCAATCCAAACAAACCCAATATTACAAGTCAAACACCAAATCTAAAATCTTTGACCACATTTGAAAGGGGGAAGCAATTTAATTCATATCTCCTAGTGTTACGTGAAGCCTAAGAGCGCTGACATTATGTTTTTTGACTTTTGATTTTTAATTTAAAATATTTTAACTAACATTAAACATCAATTTTAAAATTGTTGAAGGACAAAAGTTTCCTGAGTATCATCCCTGCCAGCTACCACCATCATAATATTCACATAGGTCATTTATTTATTTATTTATTTCTTTTATTGAAGAAGGCTATCTTCTAATGTTTTCATTTCTTATAGTACCGTATATATATATATAGAGGGAGAGAAATGTTGGTAAAAAAAATATATAAAGAAATATATAATATTTTTATATAAAAATTTATCTTACATTTTTTATTAATAAAAATTTTAATCAGAAACTTTTTTCAATTTTTTTTAAAAATTTATTTATTTTTACATAAAATATTTTTTTGCCAAAATGTAAAATGATTAATATGAAGTTAAATGTGGGCCTTTATTTGTTTTGAATAGTTAACTTTTTTTTTTTAATGATTTGATATTTTATCTATTACAGATATATTAGAATATAAATATATAATATATTTTTTAATTTATCTATTACACCACCAGTTTGACCAAACGGTGTGACCATTTGAACCATAACTTGCTAATCTTTCCAGTTCATTGTCCAGTCCGACTTTTAAAACATTGATATTATGTCATCTTGTCTATTCAAATAGAATTATAATAGGGAAAATTGCTGGTAAATACTAAATAAGCAAATTAATTGCTCTTTGCCACCAACACATATGGGATACCTAATTGTCATTAAAATTGAACTTAAAAAAACTAAAAAACCCCTAGTTTGACGACAACATTTTAGGCGGGAGGGAGGAAGGAGAAAAGGCAGAGGAACTCGGTGTTTGAGTACAGTGTAGCAGATCCAATCTTCATCAAACAAGCCTACCATACTCCTTCGGACGCCGTCCACCATTGTCTGCCGTCTGTGGTTGTTCTCGGGCAAGCAGTGAAGAAGGTCGGAATCCTAGGGATTTTTCTACTCCCAAAATCTTGTGAGAATGATTTGCTCAGTTTGCCTTTGCATCTCGATTTTAATTTGTTCCCCGCGTCATCAGGTTGTTCTTGCATTCCACACTCCTTCGGATGCCGTCCACCATTGTCTGTTGTCTATGGTTGTTCTCGGGCAAGTAGTGAAGAAGCTTGGAATCCTAGGGATTTTCCTACTCCCAAAATCCGGTGAGATAATTTAAAATGCCTTACTTACTAGCAATGTTCATGCTTATATGGTGCTTTCTAAAATAAATCAACATGATGGGGCTTTTGAATTTAATATGGTTTAGTGGAAGAATTTTCCTTTATAAAGAAGTGAATTTCAGAGTTAGAAGAGCTCTCTAAAGAGATAAAATTCAGTTGAAACTATGCTGAGTTTCTTGTCTTGAACCCTTTCAAAATGTAATTGGAGCAGGCTTATTATAATGGGAGTATATTTAGATGTCATGGAATGTTTGAACTCTACTGTACTCTGTTTTCCTTTTATGCTTCGTGATATATCATTAAGAACCTTCAAATCAACCCATGACAAATACTCTTAAGACTGTGGTTCACTATGCTGGATGACAAAATCAGGATTTGTGCATGAAGTTTATGAAGTTTATGCTTTGTTCATATGGTGCTTTTTTGTTGCAACTTAATATGGATTCTGAATAACCTATCTTTTCTGCAAAGCATGTCAATTCAAAACTTGTTGTTGGTATGTAACAGATATTTGGCAAGTGTTTCTGTTCTCCTTCTTGTTTGAACTCATTTTGGTGTTTGCTCATATGTTTCTAGGATCTTTGTATAACTATGTTGCATGATAGTTTCACAATTTCAGAAATATCATTGTGCACTTTTGGCCACTTTTTCTGACAGCATTGTCTTTTATTGCTACTTACACTTTCAAAGTTTTTTTATGCTGGTTTTTAACAGGTTCTGCAATTAAATATGTTGTATCTTAGCCAAATATTTTTATATTTCCCCAATGGTGTAGAACATTTATTTTCAACTTATCAATTAGTTGCTAACTGTGTACAACATATATTTTTTAGGAAATTCTGTTGTTTGGGAATTACTGCATATTGCACATTGAAATAGATTGATAAGCAGAGTTTTTGGTGTAGGCAGTTGTTGTGTGCATTTTCAAGTTTATGTGTTTTGAGTTACCCCTATCAATTTAAAAATCTGTACACAAGCATGATGAAAAGAATAGTGGGGAAAGGAAGGAAGGCAGGGAAAGACGTGAAGCCAAGGTTGAATGGAGCACAAGTGTTTAAGCGAGAGTATTGGGCTGATAAAATGAGGAAAGGAAAATACAAGACAATGCAAGATGCAGATAAAGAAGTAAGGGAGGCCTGGAAAATGTGGTATCGTGGCTGCAAATGTGGGAAAATATTAGAAGGCTTGAGTGGAACAATTTCATAATGTCTGATGTGAGTAAATTTTTACTTTACATGTTACAATATGATTGGATCTAACTTAAAACTTTTATGTTCAGGAAGACATGGATCAAAAGAGGGTGGATGTGGTGTGGTGGCTAGTTACCCATGCGAAGAACAAACATCGGGAATGGATAATGCACATAACATTGAAGTTTGGAGATATAAGAAGAAGACAAAGCGTCATTAATGCTTTAACTAATTTAACTAGGGACGTTTGTATTTCATTTTGCAACAAACTAAACTGTCTATATATATGACTTTGTTAAACATTAGATCATCCAAATGTCGATAAAGTTTGACATACGTGCACAACATGTTCCATATGTGCAAAACACGATCTTCCGTTTTGTGTATTTGATATTCCATTCTGTGCAATTGAGCTTCCATATTGTGTAGTTGATCTTCCGTTTTGTGCAATGATCTTCCATGTTGTGCAATTACTCTTCCATGATGTGCAATTGATCTTCCATGATGTGCAATTGAGTTTCCGTTTTGTGCAACTACTCTCCCATGATGTGCATAATATGATCCATTGTGCCAATGATCTTGCATTGTCATATACTCTTTCATGATGTGCCAATGATCTTCCGTTTTGTGCAATTGATCTTCTATTTTGTGCAATTGATCTTCCATGAAGTACAATTGATCTTCCGTTTGTGCAATGGATCTTCTGATTCACGTGTAAAGGATGATCCATTGTGCCAATGATCTTCTATTATATGCAATTACTCTTCCATGATGTGCAATTCATCTTCCATGATATGCAATTGAGCTTCTGTTTTGTGCAATTACTCTCCTATGTGCAAAGGATGATCCATTGTGCCAATGATCTTCCATCTTGTGCAATTGATCTTCCATTTTGTGCAATTATTCTTCCATGATGTGCAGTTGGTCTTCCATATTGTGTAGTTGATCTTCCGTTTTGTGCAATTACTCTTCCATGATGTGCAATTGAGCTTCCGTTTTGTGCAAATACTCTCCCATGATGTGCAAAGAACGATCCATTGTGCCAATGATCTTGCATTGTCATATACTCTTCCATGAGTGCCAATGATCTTCTATTTTGTGCAATTGATCTTTCATGAAGTGCAATTGATCTTCCGTTTGTGCAATGAATCTTTTGATTCATGTGTAAAGGATGATCCATTGTGCCAATGATCTTCCATTATATGTAATTACTCTTCCATGATGTGCAATTACTCAGGGATAGGTGTAGGTGCACAAAACGGGAGATCAGTTGCACATAATGGCTATCACATGTGAATCTCCATTGCAGAATCATTATTCCAGCAACATTCAGGTAACAAAACCGATTACACACAATACATGATACACAATACACAATATACAAACTCCCATCAACTAATATCAAAAACTTCACAATAATGGCCGAACTCATAATATCTAAGGAACCCCAATTATATTTACTATTTCCTTACTCACACACACAACAATGCACAATACTAAGTTCCACTAGCAATATAGAAATCATCGTCTCCATCAAAAACTGAAATATGAAGAAGGGCTTCAAAGTGATCTATCGACTCTACAGTGATGGACCTCCGGCGGACGCCATAGTGATTGACGGCAACAACAGAAGACTCGCATCACCGCACTCCGCCAAACACGATAACTGAACAAGCCACTGTCATAAACTTTAATCGTTTGCTTCTGCCTCGTGTGATCTTTTCAAACTAAACTAAGGGCTTTTTTGTCTTTTTAAGTTCAATTTTAATGACAGTTAGGTATCCCATTTGTGTTGGTGGCAAAGAGCAATTAATTTGCTTATTTGGTATTTACCAGCGATTTTCCCATTATAATATCTTATATTTATATTTCTAGATACAGTATGAGTAAATGTTAATATAGAATATCCATATCAAATATCAACAATATTTAATAAGCAAGGTTGAGATTTCAAATACGTGAAAATTGAATATTGAGAAAAGCGATTTTAAATACGTGAAAATTGAATATTGAGAAAAGCGTATTGAATAAGAATAAAAAAGCAGATTTGTTAATTCATAAAGAACCAACTACGTGGTTGAGATTCTCAAAAATTATTCAACAAATTAAAGGAGAAATTAAATAGCAGAAACGAAGATTGTAAACTGTAATTGCACACCATGGGTAGAAATAGAAAATATTAGAGAAAGGTGGGAGAGACAAGGGACGGTGGTTGCCGCTGGCAAAGATGTCACTAACAGGGCAAAAAAAAAGATGAGATGACGCAGAGGGAGAGATGAGAGGTGGGGGTAAAAGGTGAGATGACGCAGAGGGAGAGATAAAAGGTGGGGGTGAAGGTGAGACGACGATGCTTACGAGATCAAAGAGAAATTAAAAGATGAAGGGAGATGTAGAAGGTGACCTGAGATGACAGGATGGATTATAAATAGGGACAATTTTCTTTCACAATTTTCCAATCCCAGCTACGCCAATAAGAGGGGGAGGTGTCACACTCTTCTCTTATCTTTCACGTTTTTCAGAGTCTTTGCGGAAAATATTATGCAGTTCGGTGGGAAACACATGAATAACATAAATATATTGATAGATTGATACTTAATAATTACAAAAGATGTAGCCACACAAGGCTTACTTAGATGTCTAAACCCGTCCCAGTGAAATAGAGACGTTTTCTTATCTTCGTTTCACCACTACAATCCTCTCGTGTAATTCCATTATCTGATTTCTACGTACCTTCCGTATTCACTTGTCTAAATTATTGATAGGGGAGGGTGAGATTCAAGAGAATCTCAGTAGGAAAATAATACCAATATGCATGCAAGACAAGTGCTTAATGCATGACATGATTGCAATACATAACTCATGCTCACACAATGACATATCTGCATATTCAATATTTCAAACAACATACTTATAGCCATAGTATAAATAAAAACAGAACTTTAATCATTCATATATATTTCACATAACTAAGCAAAGCAATAACATGCATTAATACACTAGCTCAAATATCAAATACATGCAAGAGAGGTAAGTTCCCTACCTTAAACCTTTTTCCACCTCGAATTACGTGCCTCATAAAGCGTGTTGCAGCTCGGATCTCCACTTGGTCCTACAATTCCAAATATACCATTTAAGCACTTTCGTAGTATTTTTGGGGTTTATATGGGCCTATATTGAAAAATGACCAAAATGCCCCCTGGACCCCCACGTCGCAGTACCTGGTCTGACCGCACTTTTCTCGAAATTTTGACCCAAGCTATTCTGAGATATTTTCACCCAAGGAATCCATTTTTGACCTCGGTTTTCTCAAATTTCAGCCCCAATTATGACTTTACCCCTGGCAGCCTCTATGTAAGGGTTTTAAGGCTATTTTTGTCATTTCACTTTCTAGGATTTTTCTTACTTCGCACCTAACGTAAACCCTACATAATTTTCCATTCTAAACACAATGGAATCATCAAAAACACCAAAATCCAGTCCAAATACAGCCCAAAATAGATCTGGACGAAATTCTATAAAAATTGGAGAAAATGGAGTTTTATGATTTCAATCCATAAAGCACATTCTTATCACCTTTAATTACTTGTTTAACTACTTAATCACATTCTAAACATGATTAGACTAAATTTGGGCAGCACATCCCCTTAGGGTTTCAACATCCCAAGTTTACAAAATCCACAACCATACCACAAATCAAGACAAGAACACCAACAACAACAACCATATACCAAAGGAAATAGGATTCTTAAAGTTACCTTTGGTTTCTCCACTTTCTCTCTTTAAAACCATTCTCTCTCTCCTTCTTCACTTAGAATCTTGCTTGCTAACCATGATATTCATGGAAGAGAAGAGATTAGAAGAGGTGTTATACAAACTAGAAGGCAAGAACGTCCATAGGTCCTTCATAATCCCATTTGGGCTTCATCCAATTTGTCTAACCAAATGCACAAGTTTATATTATTTTAATATTAATTAAACATGTGCCCAACTTCAACAATTATTATATATTTCTCTTGGCTCAAGATGATGCCACTTGGCATGTTTATGAGCCAAATAATTATTTTCCCCTCTTATTTCCTTATTCCACAATTTACACAATTGCCAACACATTTTATTTTTCAATTTTCGGAATAGTTAGCCTTTTTGGCATATTTTTTGCCCTAACTTTAAAAAATCATAACTAAATTTGTAGATATCGTTTCAGAGCGATTCCAAAGGCCATAGAACCTTTATTGAGTATAGTTTCAAAGAAAAATATCGACTTTAGCCAGTTAGAAGCATACCATTGCTAGATTTAATTTCTTTGACCGCTGCTCCCGAAAATAATCAATTTTGCTGGGTAAACTTAAAAATTCATAACTCTTTGTATATAGCTTCAAATGGGCCATATGATCTATCAATTTAAAACTTAGGATGTCTACTTTCACCCTACAAAATATTATCATTTTTGGACATCATTTGGCCATCCAAAATCCCTAGACAATCTCACTGCCTCACAGAAAATTTCACTGGAAGCATAATCACGTCCCTCAAAATTCAAGATTTTATTTTCCTTAATGCCCCAAAGATATAAGAAACATTAGATAATAGATTTGGGACATCTAATAAATCGGGTCTTAGCAGTCTACTTAATTAAGGCTTATTCCCAAGCCTCTAATCCCAAAATTCGGGATATTACAGGAGGTGGGTTTGTAACAATCCTACTTTCGTGGTACTCCCAATCCGATGTTATCATCAATCCCTCATATCAAACAATACAATTTGGCTCAATCTCAGTCCCTACCTCCAGTGCTTCATACCAAACAAGGCCTAAGGTCTTTGGAAGTAATTAATTTTAGAATTCATAAGTTATTTTTATAATTAATTTCATTATATGGTCTCTATGTATAATTTTGATAATTCTCTCTAATTTCATGGACCAACTTGGTAAATTGTGTAGAGTATAAGGATTGAATCAAAAATAAATAAATAAAATAACCAATAATCATAGGGACCTATTTCAAAATCCATGAAAGAACTAAAACATAATTTGTTACAAAAAGAAAAGAAAGACAGAATGCTGAAAGCAAACTTTAATGAGTCAAGCAATTTGCCATTTTAAAATTTATGCACTTAATATGACATGCACAAAGCTTGCCGGCTTCGGTTTTATGTGCACGACTTGCGATAAGATGTTTCAGCAAGTTCGTTTTGATAATTAAGAATCTCATTAAAGAGAAGAAAGTTAAAAAAATAATAATAATAAAGCAATTGAAGTTGAATTTTTGGCCAAAAAAGAAGGGGGTGGGGAAGGAAGTTTAACTTGATTTTTTTAATTAAATTGAAATCCTCTGTTTTCAGGTGAAAGTAGGATCCATAGAATTTTAATCTTACCAATTGCTATAGTTTTATCATCTAGCATCACTTTGAATACCGTTTCTCTTTCCTCCCCTTCGATTGCCTTAATTATCTATTAAAAAACATAAATTAAAATATCATGTTACAAATGGAAACTATTCCATTTGGTATGGCATAAATCAGAAGCATAGATGAATATTTTGATTGATGTGGGTTGTAATTATATCATAATACATTGTTTAATGCTAATTCACCTCTGCTCTCCTCCATTTCTGTCAACCCACTATCACATTTTCTATTTTTCAGTTCTATTCCTGCCAACTACTCCTTCCGTTTCTATATATTTCTATATATAAGATCCAATTTTTTTTTATTGAACTTGTCCCTTTCTATAAAGTTTCATTTGAGTTAGTTTAAATAACAAATGCATTTTTACTCATTTTACTCTCAATTAATTTCATAAATTGCATTAATTAAATGATGATTCATTCCCTTTATTCTCTCACATCATCTTTCCCCATACACTCTCTTTCATTGTTTTCTTATTATTACTCTCGTGCACTCATTCAAAAATAAGAGCATTTTTTTTTAAATATAATATTTTCTTATTAACTATTTTTTAGAACCCATAATTTGATTAAAAAGATCTTGTATATAAGGATAAAGAGAGTAGTAGATTTTTTGTAATTACATTTTTAGGTGTGACCAAGGCCTAATGAATCCTGAATATAAAATGTAAAATGATGAGCCTTGTGATATGAAATGTGTTAATGGGTCCCTGGCAACGGCGTTATTTGATTGGCGGACTTTTTATCTCTCGTGTTAGCCTTGGGATCCACAATTAAAAATTAACCAAGAATTGCGTATAGGCAAATCAATAATCATTCTCTCTTCTCGATGAGTCTTTTATTAAATCCTAAATAACCTAAATGCCATGCAAGTGTAATAAAATAGGGGGAAATGGGTTTTGGTTTTTTCAAATTTAATGACTAAAGGAATAATGCAAATTAATTAAAAGCTAAACTACTATTTTTTGTCTTTTCTATAAAAATGGTGAATGAAATTGTGTTCAAAAATATGAATGATGGGTACTCTTGGTAATGAAGAAGTGACAATCCTTGCTCAAAAAGATTATGAGAGTTAAGTTCATTAAGTCTTGAGAAAAAAAAACCTCAAGATAACACTTGAATCCAATATTCTCAATTAATAGTAGCTCCTACAAACATAGCTAACTACTACATCTTGAGATGTTTAAAACCACTTAATGTGCAATTGAAATGGTAAATGCAACTTGCTTCCTCTTGATATAAATGCGATAACAGGACACTCAATTGATTCAAACCAATCATATTATCCAACAATAACACGTAGATAATATAATATCATTGAATCAACAAGGAAATACATATATAAATCCAATCCAATCACATGAACAGTATAATGAGATAATCCCACAATGTAGGTAATCCAAGTACACAAATGAGAAAAGGAATTGAAATAACAAAGACTCCCCTATGTAGTTCTTGAAGCTCAAGCACATGTCCTCATCACCAAGAAGCACGCAAAATCAGCTACTCATGTCTTTAACAGTAATCACAGTATGTTCACAATACCCCCAAAATCCTATTGAAATTGACAGTCCGAATCAAAAGAAACAGAGAATGGGGTCTATTGGTTTTTGTTTGTGAGATAATGAAAGTGGCTAACTGTGGAGTATGGGCGAAGTAGATGATTGTGGAATGAGTAGGAGAGAGAGAAGGAGGAAATGGTGGAGACAGAATAAAGAAACAGAGATGCCGGAATTTGCACTGAGTCACCGAAATCTGGAGAATGGTCGTCGGAGCTGTGAAAATAGGGGAGAATCCGCTGGAGGTGGTACTGGTGGTATTCCGTCGGAGGTGGAGAAGAGGACACACAATGGTGGTGGTGAAACTGATGATTGGTGGCTGTGTTCTCTTCTCTCTTGTCTTCAAAGTTCACGGTGCTGTGGTGGTGGAAATAGAGGAATCCAAAGGTGAGGATTTCAGATGATGCTGCAGTTGTTCTTTGTGTGTCTCTGTTCGTCTGGCATTGAGGAAGAACAGCGGAGATAGTGGTAGTGAGTGGAGGAGATGAAAATCCTCTCTCCCTCTCGGCTCTCAAGCTTGCATCTCCAACGTCCGACTAAGCTCAAACTTGTGGCGGTCCACTCCCTCTCAATGTCAGATATGTGTCTGAGCTCCGTTCACGGTGGACTTTGTGAACGTCGTTGGCGACGTTGGTGGTGGAGGTGGACGCCGCCAGCGACGATGATGGGTCTGCGGTGCTCGACTCAACTATTGCTCCCTCTATTTCAAAATACCCTCAGCTGAAGAAGTAAAAGCACAGTGACCTAGGTCCTGGTCAAAACGCAAGTTTTGACCAGGGACCTACCTGAAAATATGAGAAGTTTTGAGTAAGGACTACAAATTTTTAAAATGTTTTAGGGCTCAAATAAAATTTCCTGAACACATGGGTACCTTTATGTGATTTTTCCTATGCACTTTTCTACACATTCTTGTAATTTTCAAAAATTGTGAGGCCCTTTTTGTAGTTTTCCTCAATCTTAAAAATGTTAATTCTGAAACCCCAAAATCTCTCATTTCCTTCCAAAACACCTAAAATGTAAGATTAAGCACAATTGTAGCATTAAAAGTCCAAGAAAACATTTGTATGAATAATTTACAAACTTATCACCATTTTGCTCTTAATTACAATTAATTCAATACAGATGCCCCTAACTCAAATTAGTTCTTAATCATACAATATTGTTCCAAAAAATGCATTAAAAGTCCCAAATTGATCAAAAAAATCATGTAAAAATATGGTTCAATCAAGCATGATAAGCGGTCCATAAAGAACAATAGAGCATTATTTATTAGCAGTAACTAATTAAGTAGAATCTAGCAGCACATTAGATGTTACAAGGAGATAAAATAATAAAGGGAAAATCAATTTGCAAGTCCTTATAGTCATGTTAATGGTCCGATTGGTTTAAGGAAAATGGGAGGAAGATGGAGGGAGAGAAAATTTTAATGAGTTCAATATAAAAGAAACGAAAAAGTGATGGTTTAAAATGTTAATAAAGAGAAGATATAAGATTAAAGAATAAAAAAATAATTAAAAATTTTTAGCCTTACTTCAATTTTTTTAAAAAAAAATCGAAATTATTAGAACTTTCCCTTCCCTTTGCCTTTCCCTCCATTTTCCTTGGACGAGAGATGTCGTGTGCCTCTGGTTGTCTATCTCCTTAACATAGCCTAATCGATTTCTTAACACCACAAAATTATATTAAACGGTTTTAAACATCAAAAATTAATTTTTTTGGGTCAAAGGATACTTCTATTAATCCTTCAAATAAAGATAACAGGGAACAGTTTCTCAGACTGAAAAAGTAATACATTAAAAAAGCAACAAGAAAACCAACCAATAGAAATAAAACATAGCAATAAAGACTAGTCCACTCCCATCCGAGATCTTGAGCCTGAGGTATCCACACCCGCATTACAAGCTTCCTGAGCATCTGAGGTTAGTAGAGGAATCAAGGAGAGTGTTGGCTGAAGCACCCACCCTATAGGGCACACTACCTTATAAGCATCAGTTGCGAGACTATCAGCTACACGATTACCCCACCTCGGGGTAAAAGACAGGGAAAACCCAACCTCAGAGGAAAGAAGCCTGATTATGTCTTGTATAATACTCCTGCTCCTCCACTCGATTAGATCTGGACATCTGGCATCAATACAGGATTTCAGATTCAAACAGTCACTCTCAAAAATCACTTTATCATGGCCTATATCAACTGCGAGCATCATAGCTTTTCTCAGAGCCAATACTTCTGTCATAAATGCAGAGAGAGATTTAACTTTATCCACATACCCCCATCTGAAATCACCATGGTCATCCCGACAAACCACTTCCAGGGCTGCAGTGCCTGAGTTAGCTTGCAAGGCACCATCACTATTTATTTTAAGAGATCCAGACGGAGGTAGCTTCCAGGTAACACTAGAGGGAATAATATTATCTTGCTAGTCAGAATCAGTCTGCAAACTCTCATAAGCAATCCAGAATTATTTACTACTACGAGCAGCCATTTCAATGACAGCACTAGGACTCGGCTCTCTATGGTTAAACACCTTCTCATTTCTTTGCTTCCAAATGAACCAGAGTACCCAACAAATCAAAGAAATATTATGGCTTTGGAATAAATTTATACCTGTAATGTGCAGCCACCAAGCATTGAAATTATCCACTCGTGGAGCATCAATTCGGGCACTCAATGTACATCCAAACCATACACACCTAGTCCACTGGCAGTAAAAAAATAAATGCTTGGTGGTTTCTTCATCCATTTCACATACTGGGCAAAGATTCACTGGGGAGCGTTTGCGTTTGAATAGGGCTGCATTCGTGGCAATAGCGCCATTAAGGATTCACCAAATGAACTGCTGCACCCTTGGTATCACTTTAAGTTTCCAAATGGACTTCCAGCACGATGAGTTGAGTACCGTGGAGGAGTTAGGTTTATTAGTACTACCCGAGGCCATTTCCTTTCTGCGTGCATACCCTAATTTCACAAGATAAACACCATTCTTCACCTCAGTCCAAACCAATTTATCTTCCAAACCATTTCTTGGGATAAGGATATTATAAATGGCATAGTGTACATCATGTGGCAGGTACTGATTGATAGGGGAGAGATCCCATTCTCCATTGACTATAAGGTCACTCACTCTCCCATATTTAACAAAAAGATCAGTACTATCCGTTGGTTTATCTGGGAATCAAACATTGGGAACCCACTTATATCCCTATATTCTTATTGCAGCCCCAGTTCCTACATCCTAACGGAGGTCCTTCTCAAGGACAGTCTGACCCGTAAGAATGCTAGACCAGCACCACGAGGCCTTATAGCCCTTCTCGACATCAATAAATTCACCGCGAGGATAATAGCCACTCTTGATAACTCTTGCCCATAACTTATCCGGCTTCATGAGTAAGCGCCATGCTGTCTTAGCTAGGAGAGCATCATTCATAATATGGAGATCCCGAAATCCCATCCCACTGCATCTCTTTCCTTCTGTAAGAGAATCCCATGCTTTCCAGTGGGTCTTGCCTCCAAATGCATTACCACCCCACCAAAAATTAGCAATGAGACTATGAATCTCCTGGCACGTTTTAGTTGGAAACTTGAAGCAGTTCATTGGATAGATTGGTATGGCTTGTATGACTGCTTTTATCATAACTTCTCTGCCTGTAAAGGATAGCAACAAATGGCCCCACCTTGAATTTTATTTGCCACCCGTTCTCTAATATATGCCAATGCTTATTGTTTAGTCTTCCCCCATATACTAGGGATCCCAAGGTACTTCCCTGGATCCAAGGTAGTTGGAATGCCCAAAGTCTGACCTACCATCATCGTAACATCATCAGGGGTATTAGTAGAGAAGAAGATGCTGGATTTATCCAGATTCACAGCCTTGCCTGAAGCCTTGCAGTACATATTAAGGACTTTTGCTAACTGAATGTAGTTCTTCTTGTTGGCCCTCATATAGAGTAGTGCATCATCCGCAAAGAAACTATAGGTAAGTTCCGAGCATGTTTGGCTCAGTTTAACTCCTTTAAGCTGTTGACTTTGCTGGTTCTTCATGATCATACTAGAGAGAACCTCTGCCACTAAAATGAAAAGGTAGGGTGAGAGTGGATCCCCTTGCTGGAGACCTCTTTCAGGATTGAAAGAGCTAACTTTCTCCCCAGTAATACAGATATTCAAGCTGACGGAGCTCACACATCTCATAACCAGTGCAACCCACTCACAACAGAAACCATACTGCAGAAGTACCTTCTTCAAAAAGTCTCATTCCACCCTGTCGTAGGCCTTGCTCGTATCCATTTTGAGGGCAAATTCATACTTACCCCTAGATTTTTTACGACGGAGATAATGGTAAACCTCATGGGCGATGATTATGTTGTCCTGGATACACCGATCTGGAACAAATGCACCCTGATTCTGTGAAATACATGCATCTAAAAATGGGCGCATCCTAGTGGCCATGATTTTAGAGATGATCTTATAAGAGAAATTACACAGACTAATAGGACAAAAATGCGACACATGCTGAGGCTTGTCCACCTTAGGAATAAGTGTGACATTCGTTTCATTAATACCCTACAGCTCTGATTTACCTGCAAAAAAATCCAGAACCACCAAGTATATAGAGTTTCCAATTTCCGGCCACGCAGATTGGTAGAATTTACCCGAGAAGCCGTTAGGCCCTGGAGCCCTGGAGCCTTCGAACTCCCCAAGCTAAAGGCTGCCACTCAAACCTCTTCCTTGGTAATGGGCGATAGTAATTGCTGATTCATGTCCTCTATGATTACTGGGTCAACATATGTCAGCACCGCATCCATTGTCCTAGTGCCAGATGCCGAGAATAAGTTCTGGAAGAAACTTACTATGTTCTTGGCAATCTCCTCCTTTCCAAATAACCAAGCACCCGAATCATCTTTTAAGCTTACTATGCTATTCATCTGCCTTCACTTGATGGTAGAAAGATGAAAGAAGCAAGAATTCTTGTCGCCTGCACCTAGCCAATTTATATGAGACCGTTGCCACTAATATTGTTCCTTTAGCTCCATTATCCTATCCAGTGAGATTTTGACTTCAGATATCTCCCGTAAGCTCACTGGGTCTAAGTTACCTTGGGTGAGCACTGCTAGCTGGGTTTTAAGCTAGTCAATAATCTTGTTATTATTGGGAAATTCCTTCATGCTCCATTGAACTAAAGCAGACCTACATTTTGATAGCCTCAGAAGAAAAGATTTGAGTCGTGAGATATCACTTACGTTCTGGGAGCTCCAACTCTGGCGAATTACTTGACGGTAATTGCAATGCGAGACCCAAGCAGCTTCAAATTTAAAAGTACCAGCCTTACGGTGTGAGTCCGGACAACATTTCACAAATAATAAATGGTGATCAGACCCTACTGGGTCCATATTAAAAACCTGTAGCTCCGGAAAAGATTCTCGCAACAACACATTGCCTAATGCCCTGTCAATACGTTCCCGAATAGTCTCATGCCCTTCCCGGTTGTTACACCAAGTGAATCGATGGCCATTAAATCCCAGGTCATCTAAATTACAGTCACCAACAAAACACTTAAAATTAAGGATTTTCCTCCAAGATCTTGGCCTCCCTCCACTTTTCTCATCTTGGGAAAGAATATTGTTAAAGTCACCAAGGCATAGCCAGGATGTGTCAATCAATCTACTAATCCTTCTCACTTCATGCCAGTATAGGGTGCATGCTTCTTCATTTGGTGGGCCATATATAAATGTAATGTAAGAGGGTGTAGAGAATGATGAAGCCGAAACACGAGTATGTATGATATTAGCAGAGGAGAAGAGAATATTTACCATGACTGAATTAGACCACCATAAAGCAAGACCTCCACTCCTTCCAACCGGGTTAACAATCCACTCCTCCGAATAACCATACCGTCTTCGAATTTTCCTTACTTCTCTTGCCTTCTGTTTTGTCTCCATTAAGAAGACAATATGGGGTTTTTTTCGGAAGCATTCGTCCTTCAAGTTCCTCACTGTCAAGGCAACCCCTAGACCTTGACAGTTCCAGGCTAAGAGATTCATGGCGCACTGGTAACTGGTCCCATCCAGCCACCGGCGTTATCCGAAGAAATATCAATTTGAACCTCATCACTGTGCCTTGAGAAATTAAACCAACTATCAGGAAAATCTATTTCACCCATGCCCAGATCAGGATTAGTCGAACCTTTTTGTCCCTCAACATGAGATCGCCGCAGATGCTGCTTAAGGGCTCAAAAATTCCTTCGGCGTCCTCTTTGTGTAGGGAGATCCGCTGACCTCTGAGTCGCTGAAGGCACTCTCTCGTCAAATAATAGTTTCCGTCGCCTCTTGGAGTCTTCTGGACAATTATCTTCATCATGTGGTCTTTTAATGTAGACCCCATTGAGTCTGACTGTGACCGCTGAGACTGGGGAGAGGCCATTTTGGGGAATGATTGCTAATTGGTTGGTCTCAACCTCTTTAGGAAATTCTACTCTATACATCTCCTGGTCCACTGGGCTCGCTGTCTTAGAATCCTCTACATAAGGCTCCAAGATTTGTTGTTGGGCTGCAGAAGAGTTCTGAGCTTCAAGTGCATCCGACAGCCCACCAAAATGGGGCCCATACTTAAGTTTCCCACTTTGAGTATCCTCATCACGTGACTGCATTAACTCTGAGATCTTCCCACGATTACCTGCAACTTCCTCAATCATTGGGACAATATTCGAGCATAACCGTTGAGAAGGATGATTGGTTACCCCTTCATTCAAAGCATTAATGTGGATCCCGGAATTGCCACTACTCCATCCCAAACTGCGCCCTAATCCTTGATTTCCAAAATTGCCAACCCCACTGTCAGAAGGAGAGGGCCGGCTAAAGCAGTGCATCAGAGGACGTTTAACCTGGGACCAAGCCTTACGCCAATCCTTTTTGCAGATCTCTAGGATATCCTCAAAGGTTTTTGTGGATGGGGTACTCAACCAGCTCCCATATTCTCCATCCAAATCACCCCCTTATCACTACCACGGCATGCTTTACAGCTCCGACTATCATGGCCAAGACTCCCACAATTATAACAGAAGCTTTGCAACCTTTCATATTTAACTGTTACCCAGGCTGGGTCCTTCCCCGTGCGCGGCACCCAAAATCCTGTGGTTAAAGGCTCATCCACATGAATCAATGATCTAACACGGATGAAACTTCTTACCATCCGTCGGTCTACTACTGGTTGTCCATACATAATAGTGTCTCCCAACACATCACCCAATGGTTTGGCATTAGAATTACTAAAGGCTTCCAACGGGAGTCCATGGAATTGAACCCAAAAGGGTGAGACACTAAAATCCACATCCTTAAGCACCATATAATCCTCCCAAATCTAAAGATTTAGGAGGTGACCCTGTATAGACCAGGGTCTGCCTTTCTGTATGCGAATATAATCATCCCGCTTCATAAATCTAAACAGGAAAATGAATTTCCTCCGATCAAGCTCATGCACCTCCATATCCTCATCCAGTTGCCACCCTTTCTTGACCATTGAGATGACCGTAGGAACATTTAGATTTTTCCCCGTGAAAATTTTTCCAATAAGGGTACCCCCATGATTCTCTGCTTTCGGCTTCAACTCTAAGACTACCTCCTTTGATTTTTTAGATCCATTACTCTGACCCACCTCCATACCTCCAGACTTCTAGACCACCGAGACACTACAACCCACGTGGATGACCACTATTCAAAGATGAAAGAAAAAAGAAAGCAGAGAGGGAGAAAGGAAAAGGACAAAGAGATAGTTAGCGTTCAAATAATGCCAACCATAATGGCACACCAAGGGACCTCACAATCTCTCACAGGAGGAGAGGGACTATATTTCTATGCCATTATAACATCAACAATTAATGGAGTTAACGAAATAAACTTAAAAACTTAATAAAAAGAGAAAAAAAATGTAGGGAGCTAATTCCAAACTCAATGAAATTATAACGACTGATAAATTAATTTTCCTAATAATAAATAAAGCCACATCCAGTCACGGGGTGGTTGCATAAAAGATCAGTTATTGAGTCCCAACGAAACAATCATTTGCTCTCTCCCTCCCTCCCTCTATCTCTCTCTTCATTTTCTTCATTGTCTGAATTTATGGAAGTGGTGCGTGTTGATGGCGGTGTCAAAATCATCAAGGATATATGAAGAAGGTGAAGGAGCAGAGGGAGATCTCAGAGGCCTTATAACAAAACTGTTTCATGGAAAGGATTTGATCATGTGAAAATCCACTTGTGTTTTATTTCAGGAAAAAAATAATCTTTTTGTCCTCATCGTTTTGACTCATAGGTTGTGATATAATCCCTAAATCTCAACTTGATACCATTTAATCCCTATAATTTTGACTCAATTATAACCCAATTTCTAAAATTTGACTCAATGTAACTTAGTCTTTGAATTTTGACTCGAGTTGTAGTGAGTTTAAGTTTAGGATCAAGTTTTAATTCAGTTAAAACTATAGGGAGTTGAGATAGTGTTGTACTGAGTTATAGTTTAGGTTACAACCGAGTTAAAACAATAGAAACAAAAATATTAATGTTTTCTTTATTATATCGTGCTTGGTATAAAAACGATCTCCAATCAAGGGTAACACTCTAATTTCACATACCAACTTTAGTGAGTCAAGCAATTTGCCATATTAAAGTTTATACACTTAATTTGACATACACAAACCCTGTCGGCTTTGGTTTTATGCGCATAGCTTGTGATAAGATGTTTCAGCAAGTTCGTTTTGATGATTAAGAATCTCATTAACGAGAGGAAAGTTAAATATATATATATATATATACACACATATAATGCAAATGAAGTTGAATTTTTGGCCAAAAAAGAGAGAAAAAGGAAGTTTAACCTGATTTTTTAATTAAATTGAAATTCTCTGTTTTCAGGTGAAAGTAGGATCCATCGAATTTTAATCTTACCAATCACTATAGTTTTATCATCTAGCATCACTTTACATACCGTTTCTCTTTCCTCCCCTTCGATTGCCTTAATTATCTATTAAAAAACATAAATTAAAATATCATGTTACAAATGGAAACTATGACTTCGTTTGAGGATGTTAGGTTGCAGGAGAGGCACATCTGTGGAAAAAAAAAACAGAAACTTGAATGATAAAGAATATTCCATTTGGTATGGCATAAATCAGTAGCGTAGATGAAGATTTTGATTGATGTGGTTTGTAATTATATCATAATACATTGTTTAAAGTTAATTCACCTCTGCTCTCCTCCATTTCTGTCAACCCACTATCACATTTTCTATTCTTCAGTCCTTTTCCTGCCAACTACTCCTTCCATTTCTATATATAAAGTCCAATTTTTTTTTTATTGAATTTATCCCTTTTTATAAGATTTTATTTGAGTTAGTTTAAATAATAAATATATTTTTATTCATTTTACTCTCAATTAATTTCATACATTGTATTAATTAAAATGTTGACTCATTATTTTTATTCTCTCACATCATATATCTTTTTCCATACACTTTATTTCATTGTTTTTTTATTATTATTCTCTCACACTTATTCATAAATAAGAGCATTTTTTTTAAAAAAAATATTTTCTATATATTTATTACTTTTAATTTATTTTAACTATTTTTTAGAACACACAATTTGATTAAAAAGACCTTGTATAAGGATAAAGAGAGTAGTTGTTTTTTGTGATTTCGTTTTTAGGTGTGACCAAGGCCTAATGGGTTTTCAATATCAACTGCGAAATGATGAACCTTGTGATGTGAAATGTGCTATTTTTAAATTGAGCATGATAAGCCGTCCATAAAGAACAATAAAGTATTATTTATTAGCACTAATTAATTAAGTAGAATCTGGTAGTACATTAGATGTTACAAGGAGATAAAATAACAAAGGGAAAATCAATTTGCAAGTCCTAATAGTCATGTTAATAGCCCGCTTGGTTTGAGGAAAATGGGAGGAAGAGGAAGGGAGATAAAATTTTAATGAGTTCAATATGAAAGAAATGGAAAAATGATGATTTAAAATGTTAATAAAGAAACGATATAAGATTAAAGAGTAAACAAAATAATTAAAAAATTTTAGCCTTACTTCTCAAATTTTTTTCTTAAAATCAAACTCATTAAAACTTTTCCTTTCCCTTTCCCTCCATTTTCCATATACCAGAGATGTCATGTGCCTTTGGTTGTCTATCACCTCAACGTAGCCTAATCGATTTCTTAACACCATTAACTTTATTAAACGGTTTTAAACATGAACAACTAATGGAGTTAATGTAATAAACTCAAAAACTTAACAAAAAGAAAAAAAATTGCAGGGACCTAATTCCAAACTCAATAAAATTATAAGGACTAACATCAGTTGTAATACAATCCCTAAATCTCAACTTAATATCATTCAATCCCTATAATTCTGATTAAGTTGTAACCCAATTTCTAAAATCTGATTCAATATAACCTAGTCTTTAAACTTTGATTCGAATTGCAATGAGTTTAAGTTTAGGATCAAGTTTTAACTCAGTCAAAACTATAGAGAGTTGAGACAGTGTTGTGTTGAACTCTAGTATATGTTACAACTGAGTTAATACAATAAGGACTAAAAGATTAATGATTTCTTTATTATATCATGCTTGGTATCAAAACAATCTCCAGTCAAGGGTAACACTCTAATTTCACATACCAACGTGGTAAATTGTGCAAATGGCAAAGTATAAGGATTGATTCAAAAATAAATAAATAAATAAATAAATAAGCAATACTTGTAAGGACCTATTTCAAAATCCATTAAAACCAGCTACAAGAACTAGTAGTATAAGATAATTTATTCCAAAAAGAAAAGAAAGATAGAACGCTAAAAGCAAAGTTATACCGGAGCAGCTTTGGCTGAATATTTTATGTATCAAGCAATTCGCCAAAGTTTTATAGGCCAAATTTGATTTACACAAAGCTAGCTGGGTTTATTACAGTAATTCAAGGATTTATTTTTCCATGTCAATGACAAGCTGCTTTAGTGGCATACCATTCACTACGCCTGAATGAGATCATGTAGACGAGGTCAGCAATAAATGTTTGTGTGTGAGCATGTGTTTAAATTATATAAAAAAAGAGCTATTTTTCTGATAATAGAGAGGATTTAGTTTTATGTTCAGTCAAAAGTAGCTTCTATATTGATAAAGAATCTTATTGGAGAGAGAGAGAAAAGTTTTGTAAAGCAACTGAAATCCTATTTGCTTTGAGCAATGTTTATGATTATATTTATAACTCATTTTTAGTATATTTCACGTAAATCAAGAAAACCTTAAAACTTGTTAACTCTTAATTTAAAATTTAATAACTTTCCAGTTTTAATTTGACCCAATTTAATATATACCCCTGGTTCCCTTTCATGCCACCTGCATTATTATATTTATTTTGTGACAACATTTTTTAATTGTGACCAAGACCTAATGGTTATCCATTCTCAATATAAAATGCAAATTGCATGACTACATTTTTTTTTTTATTGTGACCAAGGCGGTGGCCCAATGATCGGTTCTTAATATAAAATGTAAACTAATGAGCGTTATGAAATTTGCTATTTTGAATTTTGAAACGGAGTATTATTAGCACTACTTAAGAGTATAATCTGGCATTATTAGAGATGTGACATGGAGATAGAATAATTAATATAGGCACAGCCTCTCATGGGGTAGTTACACATAAGATCAATTAATGAAACACAAGAAAACAAAGTTAACAATAAATAAATAAATAATGTAAGAATCAATTGTGGCTAATTACTCTATTTACGCCAATAACCCCTCTAACATTGACCACATGAGCCAGTTTCTGCTTCATCTCTGCAACCTCGGTGCTCTTCGTGCGTTCTTACAATCATTTCACTCTTAATTCACAAAAAGCTTTTGATGTTCTTATTCTTCTGAAAAAACAAAAAGATATAGAGTTTGGCTTCTGTTTCGAAGTTTGTCTATTGAAGAAACCTGTTTTTTTCAAGCTTTATTTTCTAGCTGGTATTTGAATTATTATTTTACTCTCACCTCTATTGATCATCGTTGTTCTTCTCCTTCTTATTTAGAGGGAAAAAAAAAAGTTGTGTTTAAACCTTCTTTAATTTCTACCTATTAGTTGTTTTTATAGTTCATTTTCTTAAAAAATGTTGTGTTCTCCGTTTTCTGGCATTTGAATTATTATTTTACTCTCCTATCTCTGTTCCTCATGGTTGTTCTTCTCCTTCTTTTTTAGAGAAAATCCAAAAAAAAAAAAAAAAAAAAGTTGTGTTGCTCTTCTCCTTCTTGTTTAGAGAAAACAAAAAAAGTTGTGTTCAAATCTTCTTTCTACCTATTCGTTGTTCTCATAGTTCTTTTGAAAACAAAAAACAAAAAAACAAAAAAAGGGGACCCAAGAAGAGGCTCTCATATCAAAGGCATTGCAAAAGTAAAGCGGAGAAATCTTTAAAAGGTAAGGATTTGCAAAAGTATATGTTTGTAAATGGATACACTCACCCATATCGTCTCTTAAACTTTCTTTAACGTATTTTCATCTCTTAGGTTTTGGTTGGTGACGTGAAGCATATTTGAAGATTTTGATTCCCTGTTTTCAGGTTAGTATTATATGCATAGCGTTAATTGTAAATTTTATTTGTTTATAGAAATTTTTACGGCTTTCTTAAATTATAAACCAAGGTGGATAATGTAGGTCTACATGTAGTATAAAATTAACTTTATTTTATATAATATGAGATCAATGCGGCTCTTTATTATTATTATTATTATTATTATTATATATAGAAACTAGAACGTATATATCGATCAACGATATATCCATATCGTTCATCAATACGTTCTAGTTTCCTATATCTAGAAAGTTTCTTGTTTTTTTTTTTTTTGATACAAAAGGAAAGCATAAAACAAAAATAAAAAATAAACACAAAACTAAGATAGCTGCATAATGCTAGCCAACGTGTCAGGGCCTATAATGGTCAAACCAAGGTAGTCGTTCAAAACTGTCTTGACAATTAAATCAGCTTTAGCATTCAAATTTCTCTCAATATATTATATCATCACAACCCAGTCGCGTCGTAGCATTTCTTTCGCTTCCATGATGAGAGACCAATCTTCGTGAAGGTCAGAAATATCATTCAAAAGAAGATGTATCACTCCCTGAGAATTATCTAGAAAGTTTCTTGTTAATATATATATATCTGTGAAAACAATAATTGCTTACACGTTTTTAGGCTTTTTATGAATGGTTTTAGGTATGGCTGAAAAAAGATCACATTTTAAGAAAATTTATCAACAACTTATAACATCCCAAATTTTATTCACCAAGAATATATTATAATTATTATATATATTCAATGAAATAGTGAATATTTAAGGCCAAAGGAATTAAATATTGAAAATTGAAAGTTGAATAGTATTTTCAGTGAAATCGCCTGCGAGGCAATGAGATTTTCATATAATTTTGGAAGACCGAATGATGACCAAAAATTATGAAATTTTACAGGGTGAAATTATACATCCTAAGCTTTAATTTGATAGGTCATATGACTCAATTGAAGCTATGAGCAAAGAATTATGAATTTTTGAAGTTTGCCCAGCGAAATTGACTAATTTCTGGAGCAACGGTCAAATATTGAAAATCTGGGAATGACATGATCCTATTCAGTAAAATTCCATATTTTTCCTTGAAACTAGACTCAATGAGGGTTCCATAGGCTTTGAAATCGCCTCGAAACGATGTCTACAAAATTAGTTATGATTTTTTAAAGTTAAGGCAGAAAATCTGCCAGAATTGGCATTATTCCAAAAATTTAAGAAATAAAGTAATCTTCCTTTTTCTCTTAATTATTTTAGAAATTAAGGGATGAAGGAGGAGAAGACAAGTATCAAAATCCAATGAGACCAAGTGTCAACACCACATAAAAGATGATGGAGATAATTGTTGTATCATAAGTCCTTACTTATGTCATAAGGTTAGGTGGCCAACTTTTACACCAATTGACTTGAGTAAATGGAAGGAACACTTGATTTAGTTGGAGCATAAGAGGGAGCACGTTTTTGGCCAACCAATGGAGAAGGAAATGATAATTAAGGTTGAGTGTACACAAAAGGGAAGCATGGCAAGATTGAGTGCACACAAAAAGGGAAGTATGGTGCAAGCATGGAGGCAAGTATGGTGGTTGACATGTGTCACTACAACAACCTTAGATGAGATCAATGGTTGGGAATCAAGGGAGCATTTTTATGAAGGCTTTCTCTTCCCTTCCCTTCATGCATTTTCGTCCAACATAGAGAGTGAGAGAGTTTGGAGAAACTTTGAAGAGTTAGAGGGAAGAGGAAGAAGAAATCTTAAGGTAAGAGTTGATTCTTAAGCTTTCCTTGTAACATTTCCCCTAGATCCTTCTCTAAACCATGTTTCTTCATGAATCTATGATCTTGAAGACTCATTCTTAGCTCAAGGAGAAGAGAGAGAAGACATCCTAGAGAGAGAAACACCAAGGATCAAGAGGTAATCTCCAAAATCTCAACTTCTTTGTGTATTGAAGTTGTTGTTGGTGATTGTTGTTTGGTTTATGTGATTTTTGGTTAAGTTGTAAAATTGGAAAAGCCATAATCCTAAGGGGTTATGCTGCCCAAAATCCTTTAAATCATGATTATGAAGTGTTTAAATGAGTTAATCAAGGATCAGAAGTGGAAAAGTACAAGTTTTGGAAGCTAAAACACAAAGCTCCATTTTTCTATTTTCCTTCAATATTTTGGCCAGACCAGAACTGGTACAAGGAGTTGGATTTTCATGAAATAAATGGTTCCATTGGACTCAGTGGTCAAAAATAGGTGGGGTTACAGTTGGGCACTTTTTCGATAGAGGCAAAAAAAGCATAATTACGAAAACGCCACTGAAATCCCTAAATAGGAGCTGTCAAGCGTATTTTCGTAATTTGACAGTGAATTTGGTGATTTCGAGCCCGAAAATGGATTCCTTGGGCAAAAATAAGTCAGAATAGCCTTAGTTAAAATTTTGGAAAAACGTGCCATTGGGCCGGGTACGGCGGGGCCGAGCCGGGGTCCTGGGGCATTTTGGTAAAATTTCACCATAGACTAATATAACCACCAGAAACACTATGAAAGTGTCTAAACTGCATATTTGACGTTCTAGGACCGAGTAGAGAGCCCGAGGGATTGGCACGCAAATCGAGGCATGTTATTCGAAGATCAGGGAAGGGCGATTAAGGTAGGGAACTTACCTCTCCTGCATGTATTTGATATTTGTGCTGGTGTATTAATGCATGTTATTGCTTTGCCTGATGATGTGAAACATATATGAATAATTGAAGCTCTGTTTCTATTTATGCTATTGCCATACGTATGTTGATTGAAATATTGAGCATGCAGATATGTCATTGTGTGAGCATGAGTTATGTAATGCAAGCATGTCATGCATTAAGCACTTATCTTGCATGCATATTGGTATTACTTTCCTACTGAGATTCCCCAGAATCTCACCCTCCCCTACCAACAATTTAGACAGGAAAATACCGAACGTCTGCTGAGAACAATAAATAGAACCATACGAAGGGGATTGCGGTAGTGGAGCGAAGACGAGAAGATGTCTCCGTTCACTGAGACAAGTTTAGACACCCATGTAGCGCTGTGAGGCTACGTTAATTGTAATTATCAAGTACGAACCCATATGAGAAATTTCCGTAATCGCACACATAATATCAGTATATCTATGTTATTCCTGTGTTGCCCGTTGAACTGCGTATCGTTTCCGCAAATACTCTGAAATACGTGAAAATAAAATGAGGGTGTGACACAACTCCTTACTGATTTTTTTTAATAATTGAGATTTCATTTAAATTGAATAATTGAAGGGAGTGTTTCTTTGATTTTGTGAAGCAGTAAATTTTAGGCTGTCTAAAAAGGGATTTATTATTTTTATAAAAATTAGAAGTTATTTTTTGAAACAAAAGTTATTTTACATTTATTACAAACATAAAAAAATACTTTTAATAGAAAATGCTTCTCAAAATAATTAGAACATATTGATTATAAAAATGGATTTATTTAAAATTTAAAATAGAGTATCTCATAAAAAATTAAAATAGAGTAGCTACTAAAAAGAGAACGAACTAGTTGTCACGCAATGTTTTCTCATGACAATGACAAGTCAGTCAATGGCATTGTTGTACGATTCTATTACTACAGTGGTGCCTATCTTGAATAGCAGCAAAGGGAGTCATGAATAATCATTCAATTGGATGACAGCTACACGAATATTCTTACATCCAAACCTTAATATAATATCTGCATTTAGTTTGTTTTAAATTAATTTTTTTGAACTTTATCAATATTAAATATGATTTTTAAGAAAATACAAAAATACAAAGTGCCTTTAAACATGAAATACCTAGATAAAATAAATAAATAAATGGGAGAATTACACTGCAGTCCCATAGAAGCTAATATACGAAGAAATGGTCCCGGGAAATTCTGAAATTACTATCAAGTCCCATGAGACCATTTTGTAATAAATTCTAGTTGGGAAAAGCCAAAAACACCCCTGTCAGTAAAATATAAAGAAGGATGAAAAATACTGGCAACCAAAAGACGCCAAAATTCTTCACAGAATTTAGGGGGAGAAAAGAGTCGAAGCAGAAGAATGAGTGAGGATTTGGAATCTATAAGGAAATACATAGAGAAAAGAAGCTAAAACGCTTCCCATGCTAATGGATTGCCTACCAGATTCTAGGAACCCTTGATCATGAGCGGCATCAAGGTCGATTTAATCAAACATGGCTGCATCCTCTGCTCCATGAAGATACCCCCAACGTTTAATTGTACTATCACTATGCCTGCTTTTTCTCATCCCTGCCCTCTTTTAATTCCTATGTAGTTTTTGTCGCTGAATTTTGTATCGCTTCTTCTTGTTCCCTCTTTACAATGCTAGTAATTCCTTGCACGGTGGTGTAACGGCAACATTGGGAGATTTGGTCTGGACAGCTGCAATTCGCAGTTCGGGAGCTCCGCAAGTAGGAGTTTCGGTGGAGCTCAATGTTTCATACTTAGATGCTACCTATGTCGATGTGAGTATCTTTTCTAATTCTATTTTTTTTATTCGATTGTTTCATAATAGTTGCTTTGTTGCTAATATCAATATGAATTGGGATGTTTATCTATTAGGCTGAAGTGGGACAATGGTTTGGGAATGTGTCGTAATGGTTTGAGCTTGATACTTAAAAGCTACAAGAGTGATGATTCAAACCATCCTAATCCGTTTTACTCTCAAGTTTGGAAATCACTCCAAATTTGATGGTTATGGCCAATCTAAATTGTTATTAGTTTCTTCTTAACTTCATCTTTTAAACCCAGTCACTATGATATTGTACTATTTAGTTAGTGGTGATTGAAATGCCGTCATCTTTTTTAACTAACTTCCAATGAATGAAGATTTAGTCCCCCAAGGTATTCCACATCACTGCACATCCCATTATTCACACCTCACTCCAATCCCTTCTAAATTCCCACCAAGTTGTAAAGTAAGAAGATAACCCTTTTCTTTGGCAAGAAGAAAAAGGCTAAAGCCAAATTGCAATGACTCGGGGGTTAAAGTCCCCAATGCATCATTGACACAATATTGGGTACGAAAAAAGATAGGCCGCTAAATAGTTCTCTGCTTACTTTACTGTCACATATTGGTAATGCCTAATAGAAATGCTAATGCGTGTCATATGTATTCTACACAGTCAACTTCATAGACACGTATAACAGTGCTGATCTAACATCCCTTGTGTCAGATAATTTTGGTAAATGAAGTTGATGGCTTATGATATATATATATATATATATATATATATATATATATATATATATATATATATATATATATATATATATATATATATATATGTTATGAATTAAATGCATAGTTTTGAGAGATTAAATTGAAATAATAAAGAAACTTGAAGCTAAATACTTATTTAACTTGACATTCTGTGGCACATTCATTATTCTATGGATAAACTTATGTATCAAAGGTGAATGAGATATCAATTATTTATCAAAGGTGAATGAGATATCAATTATTGGCTAAATTGCTTAAAGTTATCCAAGATCTTGATGTTTTTTCAAGTAGTTTACCTTCTAGGCATACCTATTAGGAGTTGAGACTACAATGCCTTTGTTGACAACCATATTATAATTTGTGTTTTGAAACTCAACTCATGCGAAGTTGAATTCTGCTATTGCCATTGTTTTGACCCATCCTACTTTGTATACTTTAATTTAATATATCATACTATTTAATGATATAATTAGTACTTAGGGACCTCCGTATGGATTATTGAACTCCTCTTATATATAGTATTGTGTGATTTATAAACTTTTGATTAAAAATTAAGTACATTGTTACCACTCAGGTATTCTGCATGACACAAATATGAAAACAATATAATGGCATATCGTAGGCCAAGACACTTGCAGTTACAAAATATAACAAATTTGAATTTGTTCTCCTCTTGACGTTGTCAAGTGGTTGAAGCCAATTGCCTTATGTTGTCAAGCTTGTATTTTCATTTAGCATGCCAACATGAGATGTCGTGCTTGAATCTCTTGAAAATTTTCAACTTTTGGTGGCCTATTCAATTTATCAAAGCTTATATCCACAACACAAATGTTGCTCTGACAATAAGATGCACATATCTCGATATTATTCAGTGGAGGAACGAAAATCAAGGGTGAAAGTTCATTAGTTGTAATGGTTTAATTGGAAAATATATGTTCTTGGCAAGAATGTAAAATATCAAAAAGGCAATCTTCCTAGCATTTTATATATTGTTTATACTAATTATATTGCATCTCTGTATCTTAACTGTAGTTGCCCCACATAGGAAAGGTGGAAGTAGTAGAGTTTCTATTTCAACAGTTGCATTATTCACTTTGGCAATGGCAGCTGCAACTGGTTTAGGTGTTGTACCCTTCTTCTTTATGGAGTTTGACCCACAGTGGGCTGGATTATGCAATGGAATGGCAGCAGGTGTCATGTTGGCTGCAAGTTTTGATCTTGTACAGGAAGGGCAAGAACATGGAGCAGGAAATTGGGTTGTGATTGGGATTCTAGCTGGTGGCATTTTTATTTGGCTATGTAAGAAGGTGATGAAGTTCTGGCCTAGTTATATTATATGACTTGTCACTGGTGCCGCTTTGACTTATCAATAGAGGCCCCCTGGAGTTGTTATTGGAGGCTCTTTGACTTGTCAATATAAGGCAATTGAATTGTTAGTAGAGGCTCCTGGAGTTGTCAATGGAGGCCCCTGGAGTTGTCAGTGAAGTTCCCTTGAATTGTCAACGAAAGGACATTGAATTGTCAATGAAAGCCCTTAGAGTCTCCTTGAGTTATAATTGTATAGACAGCATGTTAGGGGTTTGTAATATTCATGTGCACACTAATTGTAAATGTGCTAGCTTTTTTGTAATGATCAAGTGTAGTCACTTTATAAGAAAAGAGAGCGGCGGGCTTATATAATATGGCTTGGTATCCCACTTTCATTTATGGAAGGTTGTAATGAGTTGTAAATTATGTTGTCAATCTATGGACCTAAAGTTATCAGTGTATGCCCATGAAGTTGTTAATATATATTTATGCAGTAGTGTTGACATTTGCGTTACACGCTTTCATGTTTTGCAAGTTTGAAGCTGATGTAAATTTTGTTATCAACGAATGGACGTCAGGTTGTCATTATAGGCCCATGGAGTTGTTAGTGAACGCCCATAAAATTGTTAATGAACGCCCCTTGAGTTATCAGTGAAGACTCCTAGAGTTGTCAGTGAAGGCCCCTTGAGTTGTTAATGAACGCCCCTTGAGTTGTCAGTGAAGGCCCCTTGAGTTGTCAGTGTAAGCCCCTTGAGTTTATAATGAACGCCCCTTGAGTTGTTAGTGAAGGCCCATTGAGTTGTCAGTGAAGGCCTCTTGAGTTGTTAATGAACGCCCCTTGAGCTGTCATTAAAGGCCCCTTCAATTGTCAGTGAAGGTCCCTTGAGTTGTCAGTGCAGCCCCCTTGAGTTGTTAATTAAGGCCCATTTAGTTGTCAGTGAAGCCCCCTTCAGTTGTCAGTGAAGGCCCCTTAGTTGTTAATGAACGCCCCTTGAGTTGTCAGTGGAGGCCCCTTCAGTTGTTAATGAACGCCCCTTGAGTTGTCAGTGAAGGGCCATTAAGTTGTCAGTGCAGGCCCCTTGAGTTGTTAATTAACACCCCTTTAGTTGTCAGTGAAGGCCCCTTCAGTTGTTAGTGAACGACCCTTGAGTTGTTAGTGAACGCCCATTGAGTTGTCATTGATGGCCCCTTGAGTTATCAGTGAAGGCCACTAGAGTTGTCAGTGAAGGCCCCTAGAGTTGTCAATGGAGGCCCCTTGAGTTGTCAGTGAAGGCCCATAGAGTTGTCAATGAACGCCCCTTGAGTTATCAGTGAAGGCCCTTTGAGTTGTCAATGCAGGCCCCTTAAGTTGTCAGTGAAGGTCCCTTGAGTTGTTAATGAACGCCCATTGAGTTGTCATTGAAGGCCCCTTCAGTTGTCAGTGCAGGCCCATAGAGTTGTTAATGAACGCCCCTTGAGTTATTAGTGAAGGCCCCTAGAGTTGTCAGTGAAGGCCCCTAGAATTGGTAATGAAGGCCCCTTGAGTTGTCATTGAAGGCCCTTTCAGTTGTCAGTGGAGGCTGTTATTCTCTGGAAAATTTTGTATTTCATCACTTTTTTATTATATATTTGTGGTTTTAAACTAAAATTGTGCATAAACTTTATACATACGAAGAAAAATGTGATGTGTTGAAAATACTTGAAAAAGTGCAAATTTTGAGCTAGATGTATAGGGTTTTAGATTAAATTGAAGAAAGTTGGGAAGCTCATAAAATCCTTCTCTTTGTAGGAGGATGATGACAAGAAATGGAAGCTTACATGGATTCTTGGAAGTGGAGAAAAGAAGAACAAAAGCCAAAAAGGAAGATCAAAGTAGCTTGAAGGTGCCCTCAGTTGCTTTTGCTACGCCAGAGCGAAGAAAAAGCGAAAATACATAAAAAATAGGCCCTTCTGACCACGTATGCTGTGGGTTCGCTATAGCGAAGCAAAAGCAAAAACACATAAAAAATAGGCCCTTCTGACCGTGTACGATGTAGGTTCGCTATAGCGAAGCAAAAGCGAAAACACATAAAAAATAGGCCCTTCTGACCGCATACGCTGTGGGTTCGCTATAGCGAAGTAAAAGCGAAAACACATAAAAAATAGGCCCTTCTGACCACGTACGCTGTGGGTTCGCTATAGCGAAGCAAAAGCGAAAACACATAAAAAATAGGCCCTTCTGACCACGTACGCTGTGGGTTCACTATAGCGAAGCATAAGCAAAAACACATAAAAAAATAGGCCTTTCTGACCGCGTATGCTGTGGGTTCGCTATAGCACCAGGGCATGCTTATATGAATAAACTAGAAGCATCTCTTTTCTTTGAACGAATAAAGAAGCACCTTCTTCTTCATTGCATAAATTAGAATTTTAACAAGGCTACAAAGTTTCAACAACATACTAGGACGCGACCATTACAGAGAAAAACATTACACAGCTTCTTTTTCCTTTACTGAATAAACAAGTAGCTTCTTCAAGCATAAATTGCAAAATCAATAAGACTACAAAGTTTAATGTTAAGGATTGTAGCTCCAGATAACAAGGCATGTTCTTGAGAGAGGTGACTGCTAACTTCTCCACAAGGGGTGTCTTGTTTAAAAGTCACATATTCCAACTTTTTTTTGCTTCAAATTTACAGGGCATCTACAATGGACCGGGCCAGGCTTAGCTCTTCAAATGGAGCTTTCTTTGCTATATCTTTCACAGTGAGAGGATAAGAATCAGTCATCCAGAACTGGAGTCAAATGCATTCGTGGCTTCTGAAATTAAATTTAATACATACAATCAGATATGTAAAAATATAGGAATTCCACTATTTGCAACATCAAGCAGAGACTCGCCAAGACTTTCAATAGATGTTAGGCTGCAAGTATATGCAAAAGCATGCATTGATAATACAATTTTCATACACATTATAATTGTTGCTTATTTGAATTGGCAATGCAACATCCAAAAAATCTCACCAAAATAATTCACCTAGTGAATAACACCTCAACATGAAAAATAAAACATACAAAGGGAATGAAAACTTCAGACCTAAAACAATTTGCCAGTAGCCACTATGTAAAAATTGTCAAGAGAGCTAGAGAGAAAAGCATTATACAGCAACTTTTTCCATCTTCCTTTCCTGGACATGGTTAATGAAAAATATGTGATAGTTTTTATACAAAGACCTACTACACTTCACTGCAAAATTATATGCTGCTAAAAATTTAACATGGAACTACTAAGAAATTTAACATATGCAGCAAAAAGAGGCCCATCAGATTCAGAATTTTTCATAAACCACAGACATAGCCAAAGAAAATTTCGGGATTTTCGCCAAATCTTATCATATAAGCAAAACTTTATTTACAAGACCAAACATGGCAGACCAAAATATTTAAATGCAGAATTGAATCAATCCATGTCCGAAAACAACGACCACTCAAACTTTCAAATATAACACAAGGAACAGAGTAATTATTATAAACAAACACATTCCAAAAACAGCAAGTACAGTAGAGGAATGAACTAGTTGGAAACACAAACCATGCCTCATAATTGCTTATTACTAATAATTAAAAAATGTAGACAAAAGAAGAACATTGGTGCAAATAATGCCAAAAATATCTTAAACTGTAGATAATTGAATACAATATTCCTATGCCTCTGTAACTTATTTTTTTATCAATAATCCAAAAAACAGGAACCTATTGCAGAACAATATAGCAGACGGCAAGGAAAAAATTTGGTGAATAGAATGATATAGAAAATCAGAGTACAGCTTAGGGGGAAAAATACATATAATCAGGTCGTGGAAGAGACTAAGAGAACCTAGCTAGTTACTTGACTTTGTTGATTGATTGATTGATTAATTAATTAATAATAGCTTTCTTTACATTTACTGACATGGGATAAGGACAGGTTACATGTTTGTCTTTTAAGAGTGCCACCAAATTAACTGATCATCAAATGAGTAGCTTTTTCCCACTAGAAATGTACTTACTTTTTCAAAATGAAGTTACTAGAGAGTTAAACGAAGGGAATAATTTAATTTTGAGACAAACATGCCCATTCCATATCTGTGTTAAGAACTCAGGACACCTCATAATTCCAAGATATTTATCATTATTGAAGTTTGACAAGAAAAATAGTGTGTGTGTGTGTATATATATATAATGCAAGACAAGCCCTACTGTTATAGGCTTTCTTTAATTTATAGTTTGGGCCTGTCCCTATTATTATACTTCACAAAAGAACTGCTACATTATTTTCAACACTGATAGAGTCTAGTATTTTAGTAGACAAAGTGACTGATATGACTTAGATACATATATATAGTTGGGTCACTTATATATATATATATATAGTTGGGGAAAAAAAGAAGAAAATTTGAGTTGTTGATATATTCTCATACCACTTCAATTTGAGTTCTGTTGATGTGGTACAATTTGTAACTAGCTTTAGTTCTCAAGGTAGTCACTTGTTAGTAAGTTATGGAAGGAATGTTGGGGATGAAAATAAAACTACAAGGGGAAGGAAAAAATGTAGGTTTTATTAGAATCATTTTCCTGTTAAACTGCTCCAGAAGCAATCCATGTACGAAAACAACGACCACTCAAACTTTCACTGGCATAAACTGAAACTAAATCACCAATATAAAAGTCAATGTAAATAGACCATCTTAAAACTTCTAATAGAACATAATTTTCGCAACTCATTGTTAAATCATGTGTTCCAGTGCTTGTTACATTAATCAAGCAGAATCTATTTTAGAAGAGCTGCATAGAGATAGTCAATAATATGAATTGATTTCACAAAGCGTAAATTGAATCTTAACATCCATGAGTTGAGTGTGAGTATGAGAGTGAATGTGAGTAGAGAGATAGAAAGATAATGACTCACCGTTCCACTAATAGAGACTATGATAGTCCCAATAACAGATCCAAAAAGCAGCCCTGCTGACATGGTTAGAGGAATGGTAGGAATTGCAAGGACCTGGGACCATAATTGATGGGACAAAGTCAGACTTCGACAAATGAAAAGAATCATTTTAGGTTTCATCCAAAAGGAAAAAAAACTCCAAAATAAATTATGCATGGAGACTATTCTGATTCACTTGGTAACAAGTAGTTTACAAATAACAGTTTGCAATGAAAATAAAAAAGAGGGATGCAAGCATGTAAACATTATCAAATACTACTTTGAATTAAGTCACAAATCTGTCATACTAGCTGCAATCAAGCCTGACATTTAGCAGCAGGTGTTCAAGGAAACAGTAGATGCATCCTCACCTCCAAGCCAGCATAAACTGCCACAAACAATGCATATCCAACTGGACCATAGCCTGCTTGTTAAAAACCAAACAGGGTTAGGTTTGATTTGCAGCAAATAATGCTTTAGAGAGAAAGAAAATAGTATTGGAACATGAAAAATTATAAAAGATGAGGACAAAATCATGAACTTTAAGGAACTACATTGCTGCTGCTACAAATCCTAGGTAATAGGAAAACCTTGCTAACTTAAACCCAAGCACAAATATAGACAATAGCCAACATCTGGAATATTACAAGTATACTCCTAAGTCCTAAACTACACGTTCAGTTCATGAAACAGCTTAATAGTCCTAGGAATCTCAACAAAATAATAATTTAGAAAGGTCTTCGAAATATATGAATTCCACTGATTTAATTCTCCTATATTTCATTATCCATCCCCATAACATCCAAATTCGTAAGTAGAATTAATTTTTTTTCCCCTAAGGATAGAAGAATGAACAGAAAGGGTAAAAGGAATCGAATTCTGTTTGAAATGTTACATGCCCAAATTATAATGTCAAATGGTGGGAACCTGGTTCAACCAGGCATTTAGGTCACCAAATACTTGAGAGCATGCAAGAGGAGCCAAGTAGCTACATATAGTTGCTCACCTTACACAGGTTAAACTTTGGATAATCAAATTGCATGCTTGCCTATAGGTTGTAACGTCCAAAAATATCCAGAAGCTAATTATTTTTAAATTATTGATACAAATGATAGGCAAAGAAATTTATCAGCATCTCCAGATTTAGAGATCCTAAATTATTCAAATGCCTCAATCTTATCGACAATTCTATCAGCAGCTTATCGCATAAACCTCTAATGGACCTCAAGTCACAAAAAAGAGAATCGAAGTACTTGAAGTTAATGGAAAGCTTTACCTTCTATGAATGTGGAAAACTGATTCAAGAAGACGTTAATATGGTCCTTGTAAATGTAACCAACAGAGCCGATGCCCCCAACAACGCCCAACAATAAGACTCCGCCCAATAGAGTACCTTTCAACGCAGTGTCACCTTCTAATCCAAAATCTTCTTCATTCTTGTCTCCACCACCACCACCGTCAGCGCTCTTAGGGTTAAAAAGCCAATTTATACTACCACCAGACGGAGCATTATCGGGAGTATCGCTCTTCCTCACTTGCCACTTCTTGGTTTGTCTGAGGGAAGAACAGGGAGAGAGGAAGTGAATGCGTTTGCTGGGTCGGAAGCTGAAGAGGAAAGAAGAAGAGAAGTAGTGGATGGTGCAAAGAAAAGAAGAAGAGAGACATGGCGAAGGTGGCCTTGAGTTGAGGATGGCGCGCATTTTATGGAGAGTGGCGGAGGATTGCGAAAAGAAAGAGGGAAGAAGACTCGTCTCGAGTGGATCTTTTTCGCCATTCTCCATTTTTTGCCCCTTTCCTTAAAGGGTGTTTCTGACATTTCTCATTAGGATTTTATTACAAAATGGTCCCTTGGGATTTGAGGGTAATTTCAGATTTTCCCGGGACCATTTCTTCGTATATTTGCTTCCATGGGACCACAGTGTAATTCTCCCTAAATAAATATTAATTATTCTTAAAATAATTTATATAATAAATAAATAATTCTTGGGAGAATTGCTAAAAAAGACCTCATTGACAACTTATTTGCTAAATGAGACATGGGAAGATATCTTGTACATGGATGGAAGATATTTGCACACGGAGGGAAGATATTTGCACACTGAGGGAAGATATCTGCACACGTAGAGAAAATTTCTGCACACATATAGGGAAAAATTTTGCATACAGGAAAGATCATCTGCACACCAAGAAAGATATTCTGCACACGTGGAAAATAATCTACATACGAAGGTCCTATTTAACAAATAAGTTACTAATGATAGATTTTTTCACAATTTTCCCAAAATTCTTACTCGGATGATCAAATCCCTTACTATTGAACTTACAGTAATTCCAAAAAAAAATATTTCACATGCAAAGGACCTTTTTTTTTTTTTTGACCAGTACATGCAAAGGACTTATAAGGAATAAGTACCAGAGGTAAATATTTTTTTATGCAAATACCCTCTCTGTAGTCACCAATCACCACGGGTTTGTCTAACTAATTTCTCTCTATTGCTCTTCTTCTGCAATCTTCTTTTGTGTTGGCGCTTTGAGTTTACTCTTCATTCAGTCTCACTAATTTTTCTCTGTTGCTCTTCTTCTGCGATCTTCTTGATCTTTAGCTTGTTTGTGTTTTGATCCTTCCTTTTTAGTTTCTCTCTGTTAATAATAGTTTATGCTGGCTCTTGCTCTTCATCTTCAACACTTTGCTGTTTGCCCTTTGCTTCTTTGTATTTGGATCATTCCTTTCACTTTCATCTCTAGCTTCTTCTTCTTCTTCGTGTTAAAAACAAACAAAAAGCAAGGAAAATTGTGTCTCTAATTTCAGTTCTCCTTTTTATTTGATTTAAAACAAGAAAAGAAAAAAAAATTGAGTCCTTGTGTGCTCTTCTTTTCAGTTCTTCTTTTTATTTGTTTTAAAAAAGGAAAAAAAAAATTCTTGAGTCCTACTTGAATTCCTGTTTTGATTCTTCTTCTTCTTCATCTTTGTGTTTAAAAACAAAAAGAAAAAAGAAAAATTGTGTGCTCGTCTTTTCAGTTCTTTCTTTTTGTTTGCTTAAAAAAAAAAAAAGAAAACAAAAACATTGTGAGTCCTTCTTGAATTCTTGTTTTAATTCTTCTTTTTCTTCTTCTCTGTGTTAAAAAAACATTAAAAAAGTAAGGAAAATTGTGTGCTCTTCTTTTCAGTTCTTCTTTTTATTTGATTTAAAAAGACAAGAAAAGAAAAAAGTTGAGTTCTACTTGAATTATTCTTTTTCGTGTAAAAAAAACATTAAAAAATTAAGAAAAATTGTGTGCTCTTCTTTTCAGTTCTTCTGTGAATTTGATTTAAAAAAAAAAAGAAAAGAAAGAAAAAACGGAGGACGCATCCACATCAAAAGCACATCGTGCATCTGGAGAGGCGTTGAAATCAGAGGATAAGAGGTTATTTTTTTGTACTCTACATTCTACAGTACTGCTTGAAGTTGAAAGATGGAGTGTGTATATATACGGGTAGATATTGTAGAGAAAATTGGTCAAATTGACCAAATAATACAAATATTAAGATAAAAAGAACAAACTTAAAAATATGTAATTTCTTATCCATAGATCTGCAACTTTCTTCCACAAAATCTGTAATTTTCTTTTATGATATTCTTGTCCCCAAAAATTGCCCCATTATTTGGTCGGTCGTTTTCCCCAATTTTCCTGTATTGTGGTAATAACAAAATTTTCTTTTATTGTCATTATTTAAATTTGAAATATTTGAGTGGTAAATTTTGACGATGAAACTGGTAAATTAATAATGCAACACATTTAATATTGAAACTTATAAAATTTAGCGTTTATATATAGAACACGATTTACAAAGTTCAAGTATGAAAATTTAGGAACTCAGAATATAAATTTACAAATCTCTGTGAATTTACTACTTAAAGATAATATATTTAACCGTGAGTCCGTGACACAGTATGTATGGGCAATCAAGGATAATAATTTGTTATTTGTCCAAGATTATGGTTTATTGTTGTTAAATTTTTCTTGGTGTGGTGCTCTATTGCTCTCACAGTCTCACTTATCTATGAGTTTTCACGTCAGTAATTGGCTACTCTCTTTCTCTCTCTCTTTTTAATTTTTTGTATGGGAGATAGCTCTCCTAAAGAAATTATTAACATGAGTTAGTTAGAGCTTAGAGTATAACTTAAGGATAAAATAGTACACATGTATTACCAAAAAAATAATACACATGTCTTGGTTTAATTACTTTAAAAATAATTATATTAAGTATATAATGTACATAATTTTATTGTAAAGTAGGAAGATGAAATGAAAATTACCTCAAAATTAATTTTCATATACGTGGTATGAGATTGTGTTGTAAATTGCATAAAATGGGTTACAAATTATCTATCGAAATTTTTTTTTACATATGATGTAAAATGGACTTCTAAGCTCCATAGGATTAATTCTATATATAATGATCTGTTGATAAAGAAAGATAAATAGTGATTAATTGAATTGTGAATTGTCAGGTGTGTTTGGTATTTATTATTGGAGGTCAATAAGTACTTATTACGCAAGCCGAGATAAAACTCCTCTCACATACTTACCTTGTATACCGTGAATTACGAATTATACGCACTTATTGCCCAAAAATAAGTTATCCCAAATGAGTACTAAGTCACCTCTTTAAGTTTTCTTTTTAAATGTGAGATCGCAAATTTGATTCAATAAATAGTTCTTTTTTATAGGATGAATTACGACAAAAATAATGAATTATAAATTACAAAAATAAATGACAAGTTATCACAAACCCCCCAATAAAATATATAGAATCATTTCTCAACTAGGGACATTTTGGCCCCATATATTAGTTTCAGATTAGTTATGGAACAATGTCCTTCTCTATCATTTTCTATATCATTAAAAAATAGTGAACAAAATTCTTATAATACTTCAATGGGTTTTTACCTTTAATCTCATATAATAATAAAAGAATTTGAACATGATTATATCCAATATTCATATTATTAACGTGATTTTTTTATTTTAAATTTTTATGTCATTGATTACAATTTAGGTTATTCCTAAATTTTTCTCAACATTTGAGTCGATATTTTTTTTTGAATAGGGTCAAAACAAGAAGCAAGAAGGAGAACCCTTCAATCAGACTTTGAAATACTTGGACAAGAGGTAAGTATAGAATTTCGTAATATTATTATTAATATTATGAGGTTCATGAGGCTTAAACACACTTGAGTAGTTTGACTTGAGTTGTATATAAATAATTGAAATTGAATATTATTCCCTATTGCCTTTTTTATAGCTTACGCGAATAATTCCCTTGTTATTTGATACAACATTATTTGTCTCTATTACTTCCTAACTTCAAGTATGTTTTATCATTAGCATTGTTGTCAAACTTGTAAGTTAACCCTTCAAATTTATTGTCCTTTCATTTCGATCTTATAAAATCAAATCGAATCACTCTTGTGTTAGTTGTAAATTTGGTTAAATTCGCAAGTTTGCACACCAAGTTTATTGCTTTTATGTTTCTAACTAACAAAATCATGTTAACTCATTCTCACTCTTTTAATTTGATCTTACTCAGTGGCTTTACATATAAATTTTATAGAAATTTTCTTGTTAAGTATGATAAATTATGAATGTTGGTGAATTTAATTTCAGTTATTTGGATTTAAAATATATTTAAATCAAATTATTGTCATTTTTATATGTTAATTATTCATTATTAATACATATTTATTAATAAAAGTAAACTCTTACAAGTTTGCAATTTAAGTCCAGGATATGAGAGAAATTCCTTTGTGAAGCTGGTTTGCCATATCATTTGTTGTCTGACAAGTTAAAATACAACAATTTAGCAAATATTAATCATAGTTGGCTCTCTTGTATTTCATATTTTTATTTTTTATAAAAAAATGAATCCCTTAATTAAGATTTCATAGGTAATGAAAAAGTGAATCTTGTAAAATTTTTTAATTTTATTAACATGTTAGCTAATATTTAGGAGATGTTAAATCAGTTCATGAGTTGTATTTTAACTAGTTAGACCGCAAATGATGTGACAAGCTAGGTTCATACAAGAATTTCTCATGATATGATTTTACGTCACTGTCATGAGTTAGCATAAATTTACGAACTTAACAACCTTGATTAGAGATCACAAGTCTTGTTTTTTGTATAATATACAATTTGGTTTTTTTTTTATCATTTAATACATATTTTTTCATTTTTACCTCTAATTAATTACCACTCTGGTTCTATTTATAAGTCATTTTTGACAAAAAAAATTTGGTCCTATTTATAAGTCCAGTTTCAGGATAGTAAATAAGTTTTGTACTTTTTTATTCCTATTAATTGCAATAAATAAAAAGAATTTATTCATGTTGACTTTTGGAACCAATCATAAATAAGGGCAAAATTAGAAATTTAACCCATAGTTAATGAGTAAACCAACTTTCCTTGATATGTGAGAATTAGTAAAAAAGGACTTATAAATAGGAGCAGAGTGATAAATGTTTCTCATCTCTTTTTTCCCTCTCATTTCCTCATCTACTTTTTCTCTCATTCTCTCCCCAGTCACCCTCTCCATAAATAAGGGGGTTTGAGGGAAAGAAAGTTATTTCTTGATGATTGAATAACGCTTTCTTTGTACGAACCTATTAATGTTATGTATGGAGTACATTCTACAAGACTAACTTGCTAGAAGAGTATATTTATAAACCGAACTTTTCTTGTGAGACTTGAGATTCATAATACTTTGTGTGTGTCATTATTGTAAGGCTAACTTCATTGTCTTGTATTTACAATGGATTTATTTCATCCAAAATAAAGAGGTTGCAAAATTTTGCGCACTATATGAGTACTAAGATTTTGATTACTATGATCTTCTTGTTTTTGTAATTGTAATCTCATTATGTATGACAGATGGCGGGGATCGCTGCCAGCAGTGCTGATGCTGCTGCAAGAAAATGTACCGAAATATTAATAGAAAAATTAATGAAGGAACTTCCATATCTGTGTTGTTACAAGAGTTATGCAGCTGACTTTGAAGGGAAAAAAGAGGACTTGAAAGCTGCAGTGGAGAGTGTGGAGATGAAGATAAAAGAAGCCCAAAAAAGAAATGAGACTCAAATTGACCCTATAGTTAAGCGCTGGGTTGAAAAAGCCAACAACCTTATTCAGCAAGATGCAACACCAAAGAAATGGTCTTCACGGTATTCACTAGCGAAGGAACTAGAGAGGATGACGCAAGAGATTCCAACAATGATGGAGAAAGCTGAGAATTTCTCACAAGTTGCACATGCAGCTGTACGTCCAGGCATGGAATTCTATTCGCAAGACTTTATTCCTTTTAAGAGCAGAGACTCAAATTATGAACAACTTATGGAGGAGCTGAAGGATGGAAATAAATGTAGGATTGGATTGCAAGCAATGGGAGGATCGGGAAAACCCAAATGGCAAAAGCAATTGGGAAAGAACTTGAAAATACAAAGGCATTTGATAAAGTTATCTTTATTGAAGTGCCCAACCCTGTTGATGAAAAGAAGATTGGAGATGAAATTGAAAAGAAATTGGATTTGGAGATGGAGGATGACAAAAAGAAGAATTTAACACAAGCAGAACAAATATGGATCAGAATTGCCAACACTGGAAATGTACTCATAATACTTGATGATGTCTGGGAAGAGCTCAAACTTGAGAGAATAGGAATTCACCATGGCATCCATAACAAGGGCCGGTGTTGTGTTTTGCTAACCACAAGTTATAAGCCAATTTGTACAAGCATGAGATGCCAAAAGACTATTGAACTCGAGGTCTTACCTGAGGAAGACGTTGTGGATCTTTTTTTATATCATGCTAGTGAAAACGGGAAGGATTGTCCTCACAAATCGAAGCTGTTAGCATCAAAAATTGTAAACGAGTGTGGAAGATTACCAGTGATAGTTGTAGCATTAGCAAAAACCTTCAGAAAATGGAAGCCAAATGAATGGGAGGATGCTTTTGCAGTGATAGAAAAAGATTCATCCTTAAGTCATGGGAATATTGATGAAGCGAACAAGTTCTATAATTCTTTGAAAATAAGCCTCAAGCTTCTAGATCCAAGAGCCCAAGATGTCATCCTGCTATGTTCAATATTCCTAAGAGCTTATGAAATACCTGTAGAGCTTTTAAGTGAAATTGCTATAGGTTTGGGGCTCTATGAAAACATTGACAGCTACTATATAGCAAGAAGTGAGGTGCTTTTAATCAAAACCACACTTGTAAGTTCTGCATTATTGTTAATTGCTAGAGAAGGATATATAAAGATGCATGATGTGATTCGTGACATGGCCCAACAAATAGGAGGTGAAGAGATTCAAGTAAGCAAGGATTCTAAAAGCAAATTGAAGAAGAATGTAAAATATTCATCTTGGATCATAAATGACTTTTCCAATTATTTTGAGGGCAACCATCTTGAGGTTCTTTTAGTATGGGTAGATGCAAATGGTTCATTGGAAGTACCCGAGACATTGTTTGGAGGTGTGCAAGGACTTAGAGTTTTGCTTTTGTGTTCTAAGTTTGAGTTTGGGAGAACACATGCCTTATCGCTACCAAAATCAATTCATTCACTTGAAAATATCCAAACTTTATCCCTAACAAATTGGGATTTGGGTGATATATCTATTTTGAAAAACTTAAAAAAACTCCAAGCTCTTGAATTGACAAATTGTTCAATTACTGAATTGCCAAATGATGTCAGTCAACTAGAGAAATTGAGATTGCTACTCTTGGTTCGTTGTTCAATCAAAACGAATAACCCATTTGAAGTGATTGGAAGATGCCAGAAACTTGAAGTGTTGTATTATGTTTCTAATGATGACTCTCTTAACAGTAGTGCAAAGCCTTCTAAAATTACAGTTCCTCAAGAATTTGGAATATATCATATAAAAGGAAGCTACTCTGAGTGTTCTTTTCAATTGGATGCTTCAATAAAAAGATATTTCAATTTAACTGAGCTAAAAGGGATCTTATCTAAAAGCACAGTCAAATCTTTGGCAGCAAGAGCAGAGATTCTCGAATTAACAAAATGTGAAGAAACAAGATGGACAAATCTTATTCCTGACATGGTTCATCCTACCCAAGATGGAGGAATGAATGACTTAATTAGGCTTTCTTTGAAATCTTGGCCTGCAATGCAATGCATAATCAATACAAATGGCATTTCATCTGATGCAGCTATCTTCTCCAATTTAGTTGAGTTGCGACTTCAAGATATGCTTGTGAGGGAATTATGTCATGGTGATTTTCCTATTGACTTTCTCAAGCAACTAGAGCAGCTAAACTTAACTCATTGTGACAAACTAGATGGCACATTATTCAAGGGCAAGCTAGAGCTAAGTAATCTTAAGTTTGTAGAGTTAATGGATTGTTCAATGACATGTCTTTTCCATCTATCCACAGCTCAGAGTCTGAGGCAATTAGAAAATTTGTACATAAAAGGATTCTCCAAGCTAAAATGTCTATTAAGTGATGATGAGAGAGCAGAGCAGAAAGTGGATGATCATGAAGAGCCAAATAAAAAAACCATCACTCAATGTTCCCAAAACTAAAGTTTCTCAAGGTTCAAGAATGTCATAAATTAGAATTTATATTGCCAATTTTCCCTTGCAAAGGGCTAGAAAGTGTGAAAGTCGATGGTTGTAATGAGCTGAAATACATATTTGGGCAATGTCTAAAGGAGGGAGGACAATTTCAAATGGCAAATGAAATCATACTCCCTTTACTACAAAAAATAAAAATTGCAAACGTGCCAAAATTCATCAACATATATCATCTCTCACAGCCTTCCCAAATGCAAAAATCATGGGGCCTTATGTGCTGTTTTTCTTCTAAAGCAAGTGACTTGGATATTGACGAACAACCGTTTTCCGAGGCCAATCAACTGGACCATACTCAGGTACCTATCTCTTACTCTTTTTTGTTGCTATGATTGTAATTTTCAAATGTAATAACATGTTGACAAATACTTGAATGTAACATAGGCATCAAAGGAGAAAAATCTTAGTAGAGTTGGTGGACTTTTTACACCGCCATTATATCCATTCAAGAATTTGAGAAAGATGAGTATAGAGGGATTTTCTGAGTTGAAGTCACTTCTTACCCTATCCATTGCTTCATCACTGAAGTTGATGGAAACACTAAAAGTCAATGAGTGCAGTACGTTGGAGCATATAATGACATATGAGAGGCCTAACAGTCATGGTCATATGAATGTTCACTCTATCTTTCCCAACTTACAACAAGTGTATGTCGAGAGTTGTAACAATTTGGAATATGTATTTCCAGCTTTTTATTCAAGAGACTTTAAGCACTTAGAATATGTGAGCATCCAGAAGGCAGGCAAGATGAAATATGTGTTTGGAAAATGTCATGCTGATCTTTATCATAACGTTCAGAGTGAACTTGCTCTCCCAGCCTTGGAAGAACTATACCTTGATGATGTACTAAATATGGTCAGTATTTGCACCAAAAACTATTATGTGAAGGCATTATCTCTACAAGATATACATTTGGAATGTGTCCACAACTTCCCATGAATTCTTTTATGGATTTATTTGTTGATGTGCAAAAAAGAGAAGAAGATCTCTCAAAGAGAAAGGTAAACCTCTTTCCAACTAATATTTTTAAGTTGTGAATATTGATTATGATGACTTGTCCAAAAATATGTCCTGTTTTACTTGCAAGTTACTTTTTCACTTCTGACTTCAACTTTAAGACATCTCTAACTATTAAATTTTCCCTCATTATTTCATGTTTGTATTTACTGTAGCGTTTAGAATGTTGAAATTTTACATTCTTAATAAAGTTTGAAGTATTAGTTGATGTCGTCGTATGGATTAAAATATATAAATCTGGCCTATAGGTAATTGTTTGAATAGGAAAGAATGGAAAAAATAAGAGGAGAAAATCCAGTTTAAACTTATTTATATTTAAAGTTAGCTTTGATTTTGTTTACGCAAGGAGAGAAGTTAAAAATGATTTTGTATATATGAATTGTCCAAAAAGTTAAATAAAATCTTCTCTTTTATTCTTTTCTGGCTTCATAAGCTCTGTATAGAGAAAAAGAAACAAAGAAAGAAGTGCTTTTTCTGGCTTTATAAACATTCTTTGTTAGTTTTTTAAATAAGAATCCACATGTGTTTACCAGGAAAAGGGAAAGAAAGAATTCACATGTTTGTATGTAACCAAGGCATCAAAAGCTAAGCCGGATCCAAGTGCAGCTCATGGATATTTTCCACCACCATTGTATCAATTCAATTTGAGAAAGATTGAGCTAACTGGATTTTCACAGTTAACATCACTTTTTACCATATCCATTGCCTCATCATTGAAGTTGCTAGAAACATTAAAAGTTGAGGAATGCGATGCACTGCAACATATAATAACAGATGAGGGGCCTAATAGTCATGGTCAGATGATTGTTCACTGTTTCTTTCCCAGCTTACAAAGAGTTTATATTAGGAGTTGTAACAATTTAGAATATGTATTCCCTGCTTTTTATTCAAAAGACTTTAAGGACTTGGAAGTTGTAAGCATCTGGCGATCAAAAAGGATAAAGTATGTGTTTGGAAAATGTCGTGCTGATTAGGATCATAATGCTCAGAGTAAACTTAATTTCCGAGCTTTGAAAAGACTATACCTTAATGATGTACAAAATATGGTTGGTATTTGCTCAGAAAACTATTATGTGGAGGTGTTACATCTAGAAGCTATTACTTGTGAAGGATGTCTACAGCTTCCCCAAACTTTTATTGATTTCTTGTTTGGTGGACAGAAAAGACAAGATCTCTCAAGGAGAAAGGTAAACCTCTTCCAGCTTGTTTTTCCTAGTTTATAATCGATCACCTAAAGAGATTCGTTAAAACTAACATATCTTAATGATATATTTATAGGCATTATCTTTCAAGGAGAGAGGTAAGGCTCTTTCCAACTTGCAAGAGTTGTGTGATTCAAAGGATATATACGTGGAACCTAAGAACTTTTTGAGCTTTCAAAACCTTTCTTGGTTAAGATTTGTAGGATGCAAACAATTGAAGTTCATACTATCTGCATCTAACACAAGAAGCATACCGGAATTGAGATACCTATTCATATCAGACTGTGAAGAGCTGGTGAGCGTCACTGAAGATGATGAACAAAAGCAGCAAAATCCTTTGGATCTGCATCAAGCATGTTTCCCAATGCTAAGTAGAATTCAAGTGAAGCGGTGCAAGAAGTTGAAATGCCTATTCTCTATCTCCACATGTCCTAAACTTCCAAGACTCCAGATTTTGGAAATAGAAGATGCTCCTGAGCTTGTGCAAGTATTTGAATGGAAGCAGGGTGCACCACAAGAGTTGGTCATTAGAGATGTGTTTCCCGATCTACTTGGAATAAGACTGGTAAATCTACCAAGTCTTCATACTATCTATCAAGGAATTGATTTCCAAACCCTGAAAGTCCGTCTTGTGTGTGATTGTGGTAATATCTCTTCAGCTAATGTCAGCTCCTCTGAGCGTAAGTATTCATATAGACGTAGTTAATCACAATTGCTAATTAGTAGTAATATATATGATTTCTTCTCATAATAATAATAATAATGAAAATTGTTGTTTTGCTTGTGCAGTATTTGATTTCCTTGCTTCATTACAACGAGACATGAACTTTGTAGGTAATGATGACTACTACGGCACACGACATACTATTTCTCGATGGGCTCATCAGGTTAGCGCCAAACTTCTACAGATTTTGGTGGAAATTCAATATTTCCCCTACTTTTCTTATATTTTGCACTAAGTTACTATCTTTCTTGATGACTTCAACTCATTAATTTCTTTACTATCTTGTTTTTTAGAGGGAAAGAGAAGAAGAATCAGAGAAAGCTCTTGAAAGAGACAAGACAATATCTGAACAGAACAATAGTACTCTAAATCTAGAAGATGTATGTGCAATAAACTTTTTTATAATCAACGGACTTAGAAGAAGCCAACAAGTTTTTTTCTCACTTGTTGTCTTCTTCCTTTGTCCCAAATTTTAACACGATGCTATTAAATATAGAATAGTGTTTTTACTTTCTGCGCTAGGATTTATGAAGTTTATTAGAAACTTCAACTCAATTGATCTCTTTTGTATCTTTTATGATTTGATTTAGAGTGAAAAGGCATCCAAGGAAGCTGATGAAAAGGACTTCACAATACAAAAGCAGGAAGTTAGTTCACCAAATTTGACGGAGGTACAAACTTATTCTTCATTATAATGAATAAGGCTCATTAACCATGAAAGGTTTCTCTCTCAATAAATGTATGATAGATATGCTTATTTAATGAATTGAACTTCTCTTGCAACTCATTCCTCAACAAAGATTGTTTTTAAATACAGCATTTTTCCTGTTATGTAGCAATGCAGAAGTGGAGAGGGTTTAATAGTAATGATTTTTTCTTGATTTATATAAGAATTTGTACAAGCCTTTGATGCACCTTTAGGAATCATAATTGTATCTAATAGTAAACTAATATATATATATATATCTTCTATTATTGTTCAGATTGAAGAAGAGGGATCACAAGAAGATATTGGAAATGACTCAACCATGGCCCAACAGAATAATGCTTCACCAAATTTTGAAAAAGTATGTGTATTATACTTTACTATAGATAAGCAAACTTAAGAAACTAACTATAATGAATTCTTTCTTATCTCATTGTCTTATTCATTTGCTCCAAATAAATCAAAACTTGGTTTATCTTCTTTTTATCTCTGTGTTGATGTTTAGAGTAAGGAAGTATCAAAGGAGAATGCTCAAAATGACTCCACAACACATGAACAGAATAGTAATTTGTCAAATTTGACAGAGGTATGTACATGATGCTTTTCATTGACAACAAGGCCTCAGACCATGCAACAAGCATTTTCTCTTTTGATTTATGCTTCTTAATCATTCTAACCTTTTTAGCAACTTACTCATATTTTATGGGCTACATAGAGTATCAGTGCATTAGCAAATGAAATTGCTGAAGAAAAACTCTCTACAATTCTATCATCTAATTCAAACATGGTAAGGGTTTCCCTTCAATTAATACTTTCACTGACACAAACACACATATTAATAAATGACTTTCTTCTTGGTCAATTGAACTTCTTTAGCAACAGATTCATGTTTTATGGGTAATACAGAATACTGAGACATCAAAAAATGAAAATGAGGAAGAACAACTTCCTACTTCAAATGCATCAGCAACTCCATCATCAAAGTCCAATAGGGTAAGGGACTTTTCTCAACAAATGATTTCACATTTGCCTATATTTATTAATAGTAATGATTTTCTTTCATACAAGAGTTTGTAGAAGCCTCTGTTGTACTTGATTATCAAAGTTGATACTATCGGTAAACTAATTAAAACAGATTTAAGAAACTAACAAAATATTTTCTCTCCATCAACATATTGTGAGTTTATATATATACATATAGAGTAACATAGCAGCAGCAAAATGAACTTGTTAAACGGTTTCTTATTTTGATGTTTATTGAGCTCTTTTCAATAACATGGCTATTAAAGAATATTTCTTTTGAGAGATGGCAATCAAAGTAACTGCAAACCTATTAAACTAATTGCTAGATTAGATGATGCTAGAAAAACATATTAAATCATGATTTCAGAATTAAGCAATACATCATCAACTACGCTCATTATTACTGTAGAAAATAAATATCCACATATAAGAATATAGTCCTTCCTGATATGGGTTGAGTTTATGTTAATTTTTGCATATTTATTTTCATTTAGGATAATTTGGTTGACAAAGAAAGTTCATCAACTCATTTTGAGCCAGCAATCTCAAATCTGGGCACAACAGCTTGTACAAAGACATATTTGTTTCATTCGATTTTGTTCTAAATATATCTCATGTTGCTTATTTACTTCTTTACTTAGGAGTTATGCAGAAAGGAATCAAAGTGTGATCAAGAAGCACTTGGAGAAGATATTAGTCTTAATGAAGGTCATCAAAGAGTTAAAGAACCTACCAATGACCTCTTCACCAAAGAAACAACTAAGAAAGTTGCATTGGTAAATAACTACTTTTTCATTCCATTCCGCTTTATTTATTTTTTCAATATTGGAATTTTATTGATTTTTAATGAGATTAATATTTCTGGCTTGATGATCTTAGGACCCCTCAATCTTTACTCTCAAGAAGCCTCCAATAGCAATTTCAACTACTCACACAGAACCAAAGAGCTCTCAATCAGACATGTTTGATATTTGTATAAATACTGAATGTCCACAAGTAAGTCATTAGTGTATTGAATGTCAATTGGGATTTGAACTTTTTTTCCTTTTAAATTTGTCTGTACTAATTCTAAAATAAAGGTGACATCAAATCATATGTATTTTAAATTCATTATAGATTTCTTTTTAGTTTAATACCTATGTATCAGAAAATTTTTAAATCTGTAACTGATGAATGATGTTTAGAGTGAGGAAGTATCAAAGGAAATTGCTGAAGAAGACTCGACAATATATAGTAATTTGCCAAATTTGACAGGGGTATGTACGTTATACTTTTCTATAATAATAGGGACTCAGACCAACAGTTTCTCTTTTTAATTAATATATGATATGGTTCTTAATTATTTTAACCTTTGTAGTAACTTATTCATATTTTATGAGCTGTATAGAGTACCAATGCCTCAACAAATGGAATTGTTGAAGAAAACCTCTCTACAACTCCATCATCTGATTTAGACATGGTAAGAGTCGTTCTTCAATTAATATATGAGTTTGTGTCATACTCATAACAAAGCTTCATGTCCTTCAACATGGTTAGAGTGTGTATCATTATTCAAGTGTCTTCTATGGAAATTAAGTAAATACATGAAGTCAGTTATCTGTTATTAGCCGTTGGGGTTAGGTCCCTAATGCTATTGTATTGGATGACCTTTTGACAGTTAATGAAACCTAAGAGCATTTCAGTTTTCCTCTAGCCTCTCTCTCTCTCTCTCTCTCTCTCTCTCTCTCTGTTTCTAATTTCCCTGTGAATCCTTTCTATTTCTCTTCCTATCTTTCTCTCCCCTAATTCTCCTTCTTTTCATCTTACTGTAATATTCATTTTTAATAGATGTTGGGACATTTACATTTCTGTGTTTACAAAGTTAATAGAGCTCTCTTGTTTCTTAACATGCTTTATATTTATTATCAATGGGACATGCCAGGAGGTTAGAGCTGAGTGCAATGAGAATTTCTGCAAACCATTGGGTCAAGATTGTGCAGACAAGCTTGCAAAGGTTGATGAGGTCACTAATCATTCTTGTGTCTTCTTGAGCTTCACTTTTATTTTTAACTTGGTGCGTGCACTTTACAAACTATATAGACTAGACTAGAAGTTTAAGTGAAACTCTTATATGGGCTATTATCAAATACTGTAATGCACCACTTGGTTGTATATTACTCCCTCCAGCTTACTGGCTAGAACCAAGATCTGAAAAGAAAAACAATTCTCAATTTACTCTTTTTAAAGGCATTTTCTTTAAAAACAATCATATTTCTTACCGTAGAAAATTGCAGAAAGGTAAAATTGAAAGACAATAATTAATAGTCCTTTGGTTTATGCAAAGTGACTTAACTGTCATTTTCTTAAGAAGGCGACTTGTATATTGGACCAAAGGGAATATAAAATCTAGTAAGACACTTGAAGTAACATCAAACTAATTTATGACTCTCTGCTATGCAATAGATTACTCTGGAAACAATGGAGCTAATCTGCTAAGCAATAGATTACTCTGGAAACAACGGAGCTAAGTGTTCAACATGGTCCTAAATAAGATGAAGCTAGCAAATCAAATTAAGTCATGAGTTTAGAATTAAAATAGACTTCACATGTAAAAATGTTATTCTTCCTGATATACATGGCTTGAATTTACGATAAAAAACATGCAACTTTTAGCTGCTTTTTTCATATTTATTTTCTTTTATGGTAATTTGGTCCACAAAGAATCCAAGAGCCAGAAAACCATATTGCACCAACAATCACTATAAAAAAAACAGGACATGATATGCGCTATAATGATTTACAAAGTTCTCACATTCTACAGAAAATTATATTATATACATAGTTAGTGACTTAGTGTCATAGAAATATATAAACTTACATGTCATTTCATGTTGTGCAGAATCTCAAAGCAACTTTTGGAGAAGGTCCTTCTTCAGAGAAATATGACAAAGCAAGTTCATCAACTTATTCAAAACCAAAAATTGAAAAGCCTTATGCATTAGCTCCTTCAAAGGTGAGCTTGCTACATTCATTTTAGCTTTAAATATATGTCTTGTTTATTCATTCTGTTGTTTAGCAATTACTAGAATCTCTCCACCGGTATTTTTTTTTTTGTTTTTAATATATTTGCGCTATTGATACATTATTAATTTCATCCAGATTAATTTTTCTATTTCTACTCTCTTAGATCTCTTTAATCTCTTCTCCCAAAAAGCAAATAGAAACTTCAGCTGCTCAGGTAGAATCAGGGAACTCTGCTATTACTGATCAATCTGCACAAGTAAGCCTTCATGTTATTGCATTAGTTTCAGGATGCAATTTTATCCTTTAAAACTAACATATACTAATGCTAGAATAGAACATCTTGATAATCTACTAGAGCTCTCTCTCTCTCTCTCTCCCCCTCAAGCAACTGGTGCATATTTTTAATTCACTATATATTACCTTCTGTACAATTTGAAAACTAAATAAACTAACTTGTATGAACAATTCTTGTCACGCCCTGAAAATTAAGGGGCGACCGGCACAGAATACAAGAAAACTCATATTCCACAAGCCTTAAAATATAAGTATAAATACTAGACATACTAAATATTATAGCATTTATAATACAATAATTAGTATAATAATTCTTCATCCACATGTACCCTTTCTAGATCATGTATAAACATATTCCTTACAAATAAAATAAAGCTTTTTGTAGAAATTTCGACATAGTCCCATCTGTAAGTTGAGCTTGTAATTTCTACAATAACCTGATAGTACAATACATAAATCCCAAAATATCAAAAGAAGTTAGGAATCCTGCTTGTAGGATATGTGGAGCAACTCTAATAAATCATACAAAAGTATCAATTAAACATTTATAGTAGTCTGTGTGATAAAGAAAGCAGTTATAAATGCATTATCCAAGGAGAGCTTCAGGAGTCAACAGGAGAAGATACACTTCTACCATATGAGTGCAAAAATAATTTTCTAGTAAATAACGTCCCCATGATAAAATACAAATATATGATAATAATAAAGTAGCTTAGTCATAACAGAATAGAGTAACTTGGCATCTAAATAAGAAAGGATTAATTATTCATCATGTAAACAATTAAACAATGAAGAGTATGAGAAAGTAAATACAGAATTAATTATTGTTATTTAATACAAAAATAGGTTCAAAGAACTTTTTATTTGAAAATTGATAATTTAATTAAAAAACAACTTTATTCTTAATCAGGACCTAGACAGAACGATAACGGGCGTGGACACACAGTCCACGAGGGTAAGTAACAAAACTGGCGTGGCTAAAAGCCACGAAGAACTGGCGTGAGTGATACTCACGAAAGTCCTCCCTCCGTTCCACGTGCGTTGGCCGTCACACGGGGCTAGCACCTCCTAATCACCCTGCTAGCTGGGTGTGCCATGGCGCGCCAAGGGCTAACGGAACTGCTGTTAGCAACCAGTGTTCTGCTTCCAGTCCCTTGAAAACATTTTTTTTTGGGGCATACATGGAAGTAAGCTATCTTGTTATTCAAGTCACTTAGTACAACACAAATAAGTGTTTCCTTTGAGAAAATTTATCCTTTCCACATATGTATACTAAATTAAACTTGGGGAAAAACCAAACAAAAACAGATTCTCATTTCTTTTTTTTTTAAAAAAAAACTACTCAAGATAAGTATTCATGAGAAAATAAAATAGATAAAAATGTTTAATGTAAAATTTAATTAAAAATACTATATCTATATCTGAATGGGACGTTATTTACTCACCTGACAGTCCAATAGCTATAGCCTATTTTGTCTTATAATCTTCAAATATGACTCAACCTTAATCCCCTGGCATACAAATAACATTCTTATTGTCACCCAATTGTAACCTTATATCAATTAAATCTACAATAATTCTTAATCAGTAAAATTCCTCATAAAAGCCTTTCTTATCATTTTACAGCACTTAAACACAATTAAAAGCCTCACAAGTTATTTAGAACTATAATTCCAACAACCAATATATACATCTATATATATATATAAACACGCGCACACATATTCATAATGAATAGAACCATACTTTGTGTATATATATAGTTATAAAAGAATCATATATGATTTTCCAAGTCTCAAAGTAGGAACTAAAAAGCTTATGATTATTCAAAACCATCTTCTACATTCTCATTTTATCACATAAATTCCTTTTCTCAGTCATTTCTTCAAACACTTTGTATGCATCCAACAAGTAACACAAATAAGTAACTTAATCATAGAATTCACTCAAACTCCTTTCCTACACATTTTAACAAACACCCTATATGCATCATCTTTCAAACAAGTTGTTAAGCATATTAAACTACAATTTCAGCTATTAAAACTTTCAACCTCCTCATACCCCCACGCAAAAGCCATAAAACTACACCACAAAATTATTGAATTGATTCAATACATTTCCCCACACAGATGGCAGCACATAATCCAAGGGAAGGAAAAGGAGTTTTTTTTTTTTTTTTTAAACATACCCCGCACAGTAGCTTTCATCGGTGCAGAGGAATCAAAAGAAAATGATGACTCCTCCAATATCGAACAGCAACAAAAACAAAATTACAGGAGGAGGAAGAAGGAGATGGAATTCTAGCGTACTCACACTACAGTGACGGAGAGAAAATCAGCGGCTTGAGCAAGGAGGAAGAGCTAGTCGGGCAACTTCTAGAAATTGTTCTCCTTTTGTAGTGGGAGCGTCGATGAGGAATGAGGGAGAGGATGAGAGAACAGCGACTGAAATATGAAGAACAGGATGAAGACGACAGCAACAAGCCTTGGCACAACAATGGAAAGCAATGGGGACAAAGTTGAGCGACAAGAGGAACGGCAATGCAAACGAGAGAAGAACACAAGCTTCTTGAATCTTCTTTCTCTGGTTTTTCTTGCTCAAGTTGGTGGAATTGGGAGAAAAATCTGGTGCTTTGGTTTATTTGCCATCATAATCATAATCATTATTATTGTTTTTATTGTTTGCTGTTTTTGTGTTTTTTTTTAATTGGGCCTTTACAATTCTTTTCAGAAAGGTCAGCAATTAATAACTCTGCTTCTATTGCTTAGACATAAACATCTGCATGTCAGAATATAGTTATTCCTGTTATGGGTTGAGTTTATGCTATATGACATAAACTTGTTTGCATATTAATATTGATGTTCTTTTAGGACAATCTGGTTCACAAAGCAAGTTCATCAACTCCTTCTAAGCTAACAATATCAAATCAGGGCACATCAGTTTCTACAGAGGTACGGTTGTTTCACTGATTTTTGCTTTAAATAGATCACTTGTTGCTTATTTATTCCTTTGCTTAGGAGTTATCTGAAAAGGAATGAAAGGGTGATCAAGAAGCACTTGCAGAAAGTATAAGTCGTCATGAAGGTCCTCAAAGAGTTAAGGAACCTGCAATTGACCTCCTCACCAAAGAAACAACTAACAAAGTTGCATTGGAAATTTCTACTACTAATACTGAAGTGGCCTCTCCATTGGTAAATAATTCTTTTTTGGGTCTATTCCCACTTTATTAATTTTTATATTATAATTTTATTGATATTCATTTTGATTAATTTTGCTAACTTGATGGTCTTAGGACCCTTCAATCTCTACTCCCAAAAAGTCTCAAGTAGCAATTTCAACTACTCCTACAGAACTAAAGAGCTCACAATCAGACCTACTAGATATTTCTATAACTACAGAATGTCCTCTAGTAAGTCTTTGGTTTATTGAATTCGTAGTGGGACTTCAGCTCTTTTTGCCTCTAAAATTTGGATGTGCTAATTCTAAAAAGAAGACAACAACGAATCATAAGTAATTTAAATTCAGTATAGCTTCCCTTATAATTTAATACCTACCTTTGTATATATGAACAAACATTTAAGTTTGTAACTGATGAATGATGTTTACTTCTTCTAGTTCACTCCAGGTTGAAATTATGACCAATGATGAGACTTGCACTGATGAGGAAGAAATGAAGTTTGACCAGAAGTCGTCGTCTCAAATATTTGAAGAACATGATCTGATGAGGCTATTCCAAATGATGAAGGAAGGTGCTGCTATGGAAGTTGAATTGTCTTATGTATCTAAACTCATTGCTGATCTTCAAGACAATAAAGAGGTGACTAAGGCTCTTGCTGACTTGGAAGCCTCATTGAAGAAGGGTCTAAACGAAATAGCTTGCTCTGAAGAAAGCAGACTTCGCCTTCAGAATGCTCTCAACATATTGTCCTCCCATTGTTATGAAGATGGAGCTCCCTCTCATGGCCTTCAAGCTACAATTCACTCTCTACAACAAGAAATCCAAAATATTATTTCTTCCTTCAGCCAAGCCTATGCCACCATTGACACATTCACCAAGCTTGAACAAAAGGAGAAGCTTATGATTGAACAATGCTCACGAGAGAGATGCCAAAACTCTTTTATCTGACATTAACAACAAGAATTCTGTTGCTGAGGCTCAATTGAATGAAGCAGAGTTGGAGAAGCAGATCTATAGGTTACAAGCTGATTTGTGTAGCAAAAAGAAAGAAATCGAGGAGTATAAGAGGAAATTGTTAACTCTTCAAAAACAGGAGAAGAAGAGTGTTTCTGACACAATAGGGTCACAATGGAGTTTCTGGCAATGGAGAAAGAGAGGTCTTGCATGGTGGAAGATCAAATGAAAGCAAGGCAACAACTGGAAAATATGGATGCTAAGTGGTCTTCTTGTTTATCCAATTTGAAGAAAGCCACAATGCTGCTTGGAGTCCATCTCAAGCAAAAGCTTTAATGGTTGAATATTGTTATTACAGTAGTGCGGAATCAAATTTATTAGTTGGGTTGTATCATTGTATGTTGGTACTAAGTGAGTGGTGGTTGAGTTTTTACAAGATGAAAAAAAATGAAGAAAAAGGAAAAAAAAGAAGGGAAAAAAAAAGGTGAGTGATTATAAGTATTTGTTGAAGACCAGTTGTCACTATATATTTGATTATATCATAGTGGAGTTTTTCTGGAGTAGGTCTTGTGGTTTTAATCTCTTATATTGAGGGAATTTTTCACGTTAAAAAATTGTGTGTTCTTTCGTTTTCTTTCCTTTATCTATTGTTTACTTTGCATATTATTTATTTAATATTTTAAAAATCTTTAAATGCATTGTCCCAACTCACTTTTATTAAAAAAAAAAAAAGAAAAGTTAAGTATATTATATTATATTATACTTGCATAGATTATCTTCCAAACACACTTTTAATATAACACTTTGTGGAATGGAAAATGTGTTACTTTTGTCACTAATGGAAAAAATGTTTCATATATATATATATATATAAAGAATTCTACAAACTTAATTGCCATGCATAAACTCGAAGTTCCACAATTGCCAAACAAAAGTTAGTAGAGTAATTTGTCACTATCTCCTTTGATGAGGTCACAGAGAAACTCGTGTGACAAAGTAATACAAATAATAATGTACATAGAATTTTATATCTCAAAGATTTAATGGGAAATCAAATCATTATTGATTGCAATAATGGTTTAGAAAGAGAATTATATTCCCACATGGGATGTATATGTATACGTATTATTGGCCCTTTAATCTTAATATGTCATAATCTTCAGCCCAAAGGTTTTCTATTCATATTCAAAATTTGAATCTGTAAATGCACTCACAAAAATGATTAGAGCAGGTTGTTATCAACAAAAGATGATCTTCCAGAGAACAGAGGATTTAGTTGTGTTTGTAGTTTCCAAGGCATAATATATATATATATATATTATTATGTGTATTAGCATAAATAACTCCAAAGTCTACAACAGATGCCCTGCCAACAACGCAGATGGTTCTTTCAATTTCAGCTCCACGCACAGCTCAAATGCTTCCCTTGCTGCTTAACGATTCCTTTCCAAAACGCTGTCGTTTATTGATTCATTTGGCTTCTTAATTATATGTTGCTGTGTCTGCCAGCCAGGTTGTGAATAAACTTTTAGAGGGTCTGATAAGTTAACTGGCTATATTTTTTTCCCTATCGGACGGTATGAAAGATCACTTAACTAGGCTTTGTTTGGAATCAGGCCATACAGAGCATATAAGTAATCTTATTAATAAGTCCACACAATTATATGAATGTTCGATGAAATGCCTTTTTCATCCATCCACCTTACAAAGTCTAAACGACTAGAAAGATTGAACAAATGAAGTAAATGTTCAATGCTGAAGTGCATAGTAAGCAGCGGAGACAATGGATAATCATCAAAAGAGTTATGGTTTAATGTTTTCTAAATTGAAATCACTATACATGCTGAGTTAATTATGTCATAAATTAGAAATTATAATGCCAGTTTGTTCTTTTTTTGTTTCATTAGGACACAACAGTTAGTAACTGACAACAATTTTGCTCAAATAAATGCCATAAAATATTTGCAATAAAGGATGGTTAAAGTATATGTTTGATCTTTTATATTAACATTTGATTGTGTAGTCATTACTTAAGTTTGATGAGTATGAATTTTCCGTTAAATAAGATTGATAGTGTTAATATTGAAGGACTAAAAATACAATTTATAAATTTAAGGGGTTAGAATGAAATTTGATACAAATATAAAGAATCAAAACCAAGGTTCTCTAACCCGGACCGGCCCGGCCGAACCGGCCCGGAAACCGGCGACCCGGGCACTAAACCGGTCCGGTTCGGTGACCCGGTCCGGGTCAACTTTTTCCATTTTTTTTTAATTTTTATTTTTTTAAAAAAAAAATCCTTTAGAATTTCATACTATAAGCCTAAAATATTCTATTTTTCACCGGTTTGGTACCGGTTTAGCTCCGGTTTGACTCCGGTCTGACCCACTGACCCTTGACCCAGTACCCCGACCGGTTCACTGACCGGTCCGGGTTTAATTACCTTGATCAAAACACATACTTTAGAACAAAATATTATAGGTGTTTTTAGGAGCCTCTAATACACCAAGTGTTTATATATTACAAAATTTGCTATTAAGAAATATATCATTGTTCAGAGGGAAATGATATTACTTTATGCTGTTTGCATATTTATATATGTTCATTTAGGATGACATATAATATCCCAAATTTTGGGATTAGAGGTTTGAAAATAAGCCTGAATTAAGTAAACTGCTAAGTCCAAGTTTAGTAAGAGTTCCAAGAATGAGGATTTGCTACCAATGTATTTTTCCAGCGTGACAGACTTCTTGCAACGTACTTTTAAATAAGCAAATGATGTCAAAAAATTGTGAAATTTTACAAGATGAAAGTAGACATCCTAAGCTTTAATTTGATAGATAATATGTGATTTTTGGATTTGAGGATTGAGAGATATGATTTTTCAAAGTTAGACCCTGTTTCTGGAACCGATTCTAGAACAGGTAAGGTTTAACGAATTTCAGGGAATTTTGAGCTTTCAATTGGCTAAAAGCTATATTTTTCCTTGAAACTAGACTCAATAAGGGTTTCATAGCCTTTGGAATCACTCCAATTGAATTTCTACAAATAAAGTAATTTTTTCAAAGTTTGGTCAGAAAATCTGCCAGAATTGCCAACTATTGCAAATTTGGAAAGAAAATGTAATGGCAAGTGTGTAAATTGTGGAATAAAGTAAAAAACCCATATTTTTCTTTTATTGGTGGATATTTGCTGCCAAAATATTAAAGGAGAAGGAAAAATAATTACTTGGACAATAAATATGCTATGTGTCATCATCCAAACCAAAGGATTAAACAAGAATTAATTAAGGATTGAGCATATGTTGGAATTAACATAAGATATTATACTTTGGGCAATTGGTTAAAGTAATTGAAAGAAGCCCATTTGGCGGATGAAGGACCAAAAGTGGTGTCCTTATGAGCCAACATGAGAGAAGGAAAATTGGTCCAAATGTAATGAGAAGTTTATGACATAATTAATTAGTAAGGGATAAAGCCAAAGAAAAATCAAATGTCATAAACCATTAAAATAACATATTTTAAAGAGAGATGAAGAGATATTTTTTAAGTCATCCTCTTCATTTTCGTCACTCATCACAAAAACAAAGAGAGAAGAGAGCTTGAGAGAACTAAGAGCCAAGGAGAACTCAAGTAGCATAGATCAAGGTAAGCAAGCTTGATTTCAAGTGTTCTTGCCCTCTAACCTCATAGAAACTTCTTCTAATCTCTTCTCCATCTTCAATACTATGTTAGCAAGCAAAATCCAAGAGGGAAGAGAGAGAGCAAGATGGCTCCTAGAGAGAGAAAGAAGAGAAATCAAAGGTAAAGCTATAAAACCTTGTTATCTTGTTTGATTCAACGTTATCGTTGTTGTGTGGTTGATTATTGGCTTTGTTTTGGCTTGGTTTGTGATTTGGGGATGCCAAACCCTAAGGGGAGGTGCTGCCCAATTTTCCATTAATAATGATTAAAAGGTATTTAAGTGGTTAAACAAGTGATTAAAGGTGAAAGGGAAGTGACTAATGGAATGGAATCAAGAAACTCTAATTTTCCTAAATTATTGCTATTTTCATCCAGCAGCTGTTTTTGCTGTGTTTGGACTGGATTTTGGTGGTTTTGATGATTCCATTGGGTTTAGAATGAAAAATTGTGTAGGGTTCATGTCGGATGCGAAGTGAGAAAAGCTCTAAAATGTAAAGTGTTAGAATACCTTTGAAAACCCTAAGTTAGGGGCTGCCAAGGGCATTTTCATCTTTTAGTAGTGAATTTGTTAATTCTGAGGTCAAAAATGGATTCCTTAGGCGAAATTATGTAAGAATAGCTTGGGTCATAATTTTTGGAAAAGTACAATCGGATCGGGTAAAAAGGAACTTAGACCAGGTCCATAAAGGCATTTTGGTAATTTTGCAGTTTTAGACTAATATAATCAACAAAAGTAATTTGGAAGAGTCTAAAGTGATACATGAATGGGTATTAACGTAATTCTTGTAAAATTGGATTTTTAGAACCAGACTGTTGAGCCTGAGCCGGATCAAACTAAGGATTTGTTTGTGATAAAAAAGGGACTTAAGGTAGTAACTATATCTCTCATACATTATGTGATTATTGTTATGCTGTATGTTTCTATATTTTGTAATATGAACAAAGTGCCTACTAGTACACCAAATTATAATACCTATGGGCACACCGAATTATGCCCAGTCTGTGGTCTTGAGTCAGGCTGAGGTACACAGACAAGTAGGGAATCCAAATAGTCATTTGGCTCTGAGTAATGTGCACACACACGATACAGTATGAATTTTCATTTTACACTATATGGTGTATTGCATATTTAATTATCACATTTTATATGATTGGTTGTATGTTACAACTGAGATTCATTTGAATCTCACCCTTTTTCAAAATTAAAAATATTCCGGCAGAAGCTAGTGGCTCCAAGGGCAAAACGTTTGATACTGGCAGCTAAGGTGCCCGGATCAAGAGAAAGGAGTTGTTCGTTATTATTAGTTTAGTTTGGATAGTTTTGGACCAAGTTTGTATATATATTATCTAACCTGAGGGGAAAACCTGTAATGTAATCAAGTACCATGTATCAATATATTAGTATGTTTACGCTATTCCTGTGTTACTCACTGAACTACGCTCAAGTGCTCTGAAAATACATGGATAAGATTAGGGCATTACATTTTGGTATCAGAGATTAAAGCGGTTTTGGAAGAGCTCAAGCGGTTCTAGCTGAGTGGCAATTCGAGCAATAAGATAGTATACTGAAATGGTCTTGATTATATAATGACTAGACATATACACGGACAGGGGTATCAAAGGAGTGAAACACCCTAGTCTGTGAACTAGCCCATTAGGATCAGTGAATATCCGAAGTGTAGCAAGTGGTGCAATACCGGATAGAGAATGGTCTAAGGATATTGCGAAACTCGAGGAAGCAGGTACAACCAAGGCAGTGTGCAGATCACACATAGTATTTAGTCATCCAAAGGTAGTAAGACCAATGTAACAAAGTGCTTTGGTGTGCCTAGATGAGTGAGGTCCAGTGCTTGTTACGATTATTGCCTGGGCCAGTGAGGTCTAGTGTTTGATGTGATTGTGTGATCTGGACGAAGTCCTAAAGAGACTGTGAGGCCTAAGGAACCAAGCACTGTGGGTATAAACCAGTGGGTCATGTGTTTGATTGCACGTTGCATACTGTGTACTGAACGAATGAGAATATGATGATTGCATTGCATGCTCGATGAGCTTGCATATGAAAGAGATAGATTGAATATGATCATTATGTGGTACGGCTTGTGAGCCTGCACATGAAAAGGGGATGCATTGAGTGATAAGGATTGATTCCCAAGTTGTACACGTTCAAATTTTGAGGACGAAATTTATTGAACGGATACATCAACCGATAATAATCCTCAGATATATGAACAAATTATAACCTCTAGCAACCTAGAATTATAATCTGCACATATAGAGAGTAGAAGATGAAATTAAGATACAAAGAACTCCCCTAGTTGCTCAAAGACTCAAGTTAGCTTCATCATCACCATCGGACAAAGGAGTTAGCCACTCATGATTCGAAAATCAACTCCTCTGGACCTCTGGGCTGTCATCTTCATTGCTGGTGCGAGAAAACAGAGGAAACAGGGCATCAATAGATGAAAAGTGGAGGAGAAGCAGAGGCGATGGTCTATCGGAGTAGAGAGAAAATGAAAATCCAAAAAAATGAGAGTTCCCCCAGCGATGAGATCCCCCAGTACCCCAAAAACATGATCTCCCCAAATGCTGAACGTCTTTGTTGCGCGATCTGATTTGGGTGAGCATATGGCATAAGGCTGTGTTTGGAGGCAAGCAAAAATGTAAGGGATGTTGAGGCAAAGAAACTCAAGCCACCAAACAATGCCTAACTCTTTTCTCATGTCTATTAAAATTAGAAAATTAGGAAATAAAATCTGCACATGTGCTCTCCTATAATTCCATCTTTGCCCTCCATTAAGCTCCAATGTACCATGTCATCACCTACAAAAATGAGATACAAAAAGGTAATATCATATGTTCACAACTAAGGAATAATGGGAATAACAAATATTACTTAAAATATGTCAATTTAGCCAATTTAATTCCCAAATTACCTTTGCACTCAAATCTCACATTAATACCTAATTATGCCCAAAATGGTTAATCAAATCCCACAAAAGTCTAAGGTTAATTACCAAAAGATATACAAATATTTAGCTCTATCAGTGGCTACCAAGTCTCTCTTAAGCCTCAACTTATCCTCAGGTTGTGTGTTCAGGGCTTGGGGAGGCGATTTAAATTCTCTAGAGGAGAGGACAATTCCTGTCTAGTCCAAAAGACCTCGGGGAGGCGTGGTGAGTACTGTTACATAAAAGGCCCCTCTTTATGTAACGACACGGCCCCCCTACCCAAGGGGCTACAGAGCAATGCCAGACCAACCTTACCTCGCCTCCCTGAGGTCTTTTGGATGGCCAGGAATTGTCCCCCCCTCCGCCTCTCAAAGGCTTAGGGATTTTCTCCCCTCAAGGGATTTTCGCCTCCACAAGGACTCGAGGGTCATGGCCTCGAGTCCTTGTGGAGGCGAAAATCCCTTGAGGGGAGAAAATCCCTAAGCCTTTGAGAGGCGAAGGGGGGGAGGGTCACGACCTCGAGTCCTTGGGGAGGCAAAAATCCCTAAGCCTTTGAGAGGCGGAGGGGGGGGACAATTCCTGGCCATCCAAAAGACCTCGGGGAGGTGGGGTGTTACGCCCTTACCGTAATTTCACCTTTTTTAGGGTATTTGTGAAAAACGATATGTGGTTCGGTGGGCATAACAGGAATAGCAATAATATACTGATAGTATTTAAACAATGTGCTTGACTATAATACAGAGATTCTCAACAGGGTTGTACATAATATTACATACCTTTAAAATAATTAAAAGCCTGCAAATAACCAACTCCTCTTCCTGGTCTGAACCGGGAGCGTATGTGGCCGGAACTTACATCTTTGCCCTTAAGGCCACTTTCCTCTGTATCCATCTGTCTAAATTGTTTGTAGGGAAGGGTGAGATTCGAGAGAATCTCAGTAGGAAAATAGTACCAATATGCATGCAAGATAAGTGCTTAATGTATGAGATGCTTGCATTACATAACTCATGCTCACACAATGACATATTTGCTTGCTCAATGTTTCAAACAACATATTTATGGCCAAAGCATAAATAGAAACCGAACTTCAATCATTCATATATGTTTCACATAATCAAGCAAAGCAATAACATACATCAATACATCAGCACAAATATCAAATACACACAGGAGAGGTATGTTTACTACCTTAAACCCTTTTCCACTTCGAATTATGTGCCTCGTAAAGCGTGTCGTAGCTCGACTCTCCACTTAGTCCTACAATTCCAAATGAACCATTTAGACACTTCCATAGTGTTTTCTAGTGGTGATATTGGTCTATCATGAAAATTTACCAAAATACCCCTAGGAACTGACCCAGCCCCGCCGTACCCTGTCCGACCATACTTTTCCCAAAATTTTGACTAGGGCTATTCTGACATATTTTCACCCAAGGAATCCATTTTCATACTCGGAATTACCAAATTCATTGTCAAAAGAAAAAGGTGCCCTTGGCAGCCCTTATTTCAGGGTTTTAGGGGCGTTTTCGTAATTATGTTTTTTCGAGTTTTTTTCGGAAAAGTGATCAACTGTAACCCCACCTAATTTTCCCTCATGAACTCAATAGAATCATCAAATCATTGAAAATCCAAATTTAACACCCCTAACTAGAGCTGGCCGAAATTATCACATTCCCCGGGAAAAATTGGGGTTTTTCGGTTCCGACTTCGCAAACGTGTTCCTTTCTACTCCTAACCATTTTATTAACTATTTAATTAGGTTACAACTACCATTTAGTACCAATTTTGGCAGCATAACACTTCCAAAAACCCATTTTCCATTTTCACAAACAAAGACAATCCGACGAAATTGTCCACAGCAACTAAAACAATCAATATTTGAAGGTTTGGAAGTTGCCTTTCACTTCCTTTGGCTTATCCTTCTTATGGCTGAAACTTCTCCCCTTTCAAACCCTAGGTTTTGCTTCAAAACAACCTTGATCACGTAGAGGAATAGCTTAGAGGAAGGATTATACGAATTGGAACTCAAATCATCAAAGAAATCGGCTTACCTTGTGAGTTCTTCTTCCTTCTCTCTCTAGAAATCTCAAATTCTCTTTCCCTCTTGCTTGAACATGACTGCAAGGTTTTTGTGAGAAAGATGAAGCAAAAAGGTATTTTTATAATATGCTTGCTTATGTCATAAAGTTCTATTTTCCCAAAAACCAAAATATTAACATTTATGTACATAAACTTTATGTACATATAATGTTGTCACCAGCCCAATTGAATTCAACTAACTTTTCCCTCTTCTTGGTCAGCCATGTTCACGTCTAGAGGCCCAAGTTAGAGCCAAAATGGGCTGATCACAAATTATCTCATAATTACAAAATTACCATCACAAATTTTTCCATTTTCGGATTTGTTGGCATATTTTCGGACCGAACTTTAAAAAATCATAACTAATTTTGTAGCCATCGTATTAGAGCGATTTCAAAGGCTATAAAACCCTTATTGAGTCTAATTTTAAGAAAAAATATAGCATTTTGCTAGTTGGAAGCATATCATTCTCAGATTTTTAATCTTTGGAAGCTGTTCCAGAGAATAGACAGTTTTCCTAGGCTAACTTCAAAAATTCACAACTCTTTGTATATAGCTCTAATTGATTCATATACCTATCAAATTAAAAGTAAGATGCCTACTTTTACCCTTAAAATTTCATAATTTTTTCTCATCATTTGTTCATTTAAAATCATATGACAATCTCACTGCCTTGCCAGAAATTTTACTTGTAGCATAATCACATTCTCCAAAATTCACCATTTTTTTTCTTTAATACCCTAAAGATATAAAAAATATTAGGGAATAGATTTGGGGTACCTGCTAAATCGAGGCTTAGCAGTCCACTTGATTCAGGCATATTCTCAAACCTCCAATCCCAAAATTCGGGGTATTACACGGGGTGAGGTTGGTTAGGCACCGCTCTGTAACCCTTTGGGTGGGGGCCATGCCATTACATGACACAAAAAATAAAGCTGAGAATGAAAGAATCATAATATAACAAGAGGGGAAGAACAATCCATTGATGAGGAAGGAGTTGTGATAATTAAAAATTATATACTCCTTATGTCATTAATATAAGATATATTTGGGGAATTACTATTGGTCCTAAATGTAAGACAAGGTTTGCATATTTGTCAACATTTTTTCTAATTTACCTCTATTGATGCTCCTTTAATAATAATCAAAGATGAGAGAGAATGTGAAATTGAGAAAGATGATTAGGGCATTTTAAAAAATACATATTATATTAACTAACTCAACTAACTTCCTTAATCTAATCAAATTAGATAAATATATCTTATATTAAAGACCAGAGAAGTAATTTCCTAATTATGTTCTATTGGTTATAGTGATGGATCTATAATGCGTGAACTGAATATATAGTTTGTTTAAGAAATTTTGTTACATGATGAAATTGAGGAAGGATGAATGATATACATAAAAATGAAGTTCATATTTTTTTCTCAGTGGTAATGAAAGCCCTCCGCTTTATTGTGAATGGTTCTGTGGTGTTAGAAGCTAGTGACTAAGCCAAAAAGATTAAAGCTCTAAAGCTCAATCTTATACTCAGGTCCCAAAAAAAAAACTCAATTACATAAGAGTAGAGCCAGAAAATCAAGTCAAGTCCGTCGGACTAGCCTGTTTAGGCCCTGAATTTGTAAGGATTAGGTTTAGGATTTTTGCTTCAAAAATAAAAACGGTTTTAAAAGGGCTAGCCCTTTTAGGCCCGTATATATTTTTTTATTTTTTAAAATTATTTATATGATAATAATATTATTGATTTTTTATACTTTATTAAAGATGCTGCAAATATCTAGTTATTAATATCTTTTTTAGAATTAAGTTTTATAAAAATATCTTACATTAAAAATCCTAAAAATTAAAAACTTATAAAATATATTTCTTATTTCATAAATATTCTTACCAATTTTGTATTTTTTACACATTTTCTAGTGATTGTTGTGTTTATATCTTGTGTTGTTTATTTTGTTAACTACTTACACATTTCAAGACATATTAATGAGAAGTACTTTTAGTTTTGTTAAATCTTCTCATTAATTATTTGTAATTGTGGTATATAAATAATAGTTTATATTTAATTATGACTTAATAACTGTGTTTGTTTGTTGCATGATGCGTACAATTTACACCCTAATTTTGATAACATTTATGTGTTAAATTAGGATTTGTATTGTTATAATTGTTTTAAAAAAACAAACAGAAAAAATAGTAAAAATTGTTAAAATAGCTTCAGCCTTATAAAACCAACCCTAACCCTTATGCTCATGAGCCGAGCCTCAAAAAATAACAGTTTTTCTTTAAACGGCCGACCCTTTTACCTAGCACTATGTAAGACTTACAATGTATAGCTCTTCTTCAAATTAGAGTGCCACGTGTCCATAGTCACAGCTAAACTAATCACATGGCTGTTTTGTCGCATGGGAAAAAGATAAGGTATTAAAACTCGGATCGGGTACTGAACCGATTGGGGTACTGGGTTAAGGGTCAGTGGGTCAGACCGGGGTCAAACCTGAGCTAAGCCGGGGCCAAACCGGTGAGAAATTGAAGATTTTAAACTTATTGGTATGAAATTCTAAATGAAATATAAGAAAAAAAAATTTAAAAAAAATTGGAACCCGGACTAAACCGGTCGTCTATCGGCCGGTTCGCCTGTTTTCAAGCCGGACCGACCGGTCCGGTTCGGGTTCCATAAGCTTGAAAAAAGAAGCCAAAAGAAAGAACGGGGAGCCGAGAAAAGAGGCCACAGATGGCTCTGCCTGCTTTTACCCTTTGCCTCTTGAAGACAGAAACATGAAACCAATCTGGTGCTCAACGCAGGGTTGTGCTTGTCACTAGTGAGATTTGTATAATCTAAATACACTTTTTAATAATTTATATTTAAAATTTTCAACATATAATTTGTAAACAGTTATTTTTTAAGAAATTGACAATTAAAAAATCATCTTTATTTAAGATTCTGCACACTACTAAAATAATTGTTTAGAAGAAGTAAAATCAAAATGATTAAATTTAGGCCATTCAAATTAGTTTAGAAGGATGTTCTGCATTTCGATGGTGATTAACCTAATCGAAAGTCTAGTAAGTTTATTGGCTTTTAATTAGGACCTAGTTTAAATGGATACTTTGTTAGATATTTTAATATATCATAATTATTATTAGTTATTATTAATTAGGTAATTAATTAAAATATCTTGAGTGTGATCCATAAGTCAGATTTAGGCCCAATTCAATATTAGAGTTATTGACTATTAATGTGATTTTTCCGATGGTGGAAAATACACAATTGAATTTACGGCCAACTAATACGAGCGTCAGAAAAGTCTAGTATGCTCATATGAGGTTTCTCGACTGGCGATGGCTCTTAACCCAATTGTCATCGCTGTGCCTCGCAGCCAGTCAGAAAGAGACCTGATAATTATCTTCTATCTTCATTTCCCTTTACAACTTTCTTTCATTATGATTCATGAGTTCTATGCCTGATTAAAGCTTAGCAATGATGAGAAGTAATTTTTATAAGTCTTCTGCTATTAATGTAGACAAATTTATGTGCTCTAATTTATAATTTATTTATGTATTCATGAGTTTTATCGTATATCTAGTATCCTTTGCCTCCTGCTCTTTGATCGGAGATGATAATATGGAATTAAATTAAATTTACTGTAATGATTTTACACGGTTCCATAACTTTGAGCGGAGATCACAGATGAAATATAATTTTGTTGAAATTATTTCACTTGCCTATCTGTTATCTGAGTTGTGGAATTTATTTTATTATATTAAATAGCCTGTGTGCTTCCGGATTATGGGACGAGTGGAGATTGACTTTTCTCCAATGAATCACCACCACCTTCAGAGGTTTTCGAAGGATCCGAATTCGTGGCTTATCTTCTTCTTGGTTTTTTTTTTTTTTTTGACAAAGTGGCTTATCTTCTTTAATTGTTGGAATATATGATTCGGTTCATCGATCGTTTTGAAAAATTCCTCGACCTGTGACTCTCAGAGATGATTTAAATGCGATTTGTTGCTGATTTGATCAATGCTTTCTTTCAATTTTCGTACATCGATGGTTTCTTCGAAAATCAGATCTATGTTTAGGTCTCTTTTAATCAGTCTTTCTTGAAATCGTTTTGGATTTGTGTTTAATTATCGGGTTAATGGACAGGAGAAGAATGATTAAATTCTTCGATGAATCTCTGCCTTCTTCGGGAAAATAACCCGGAAATGCCTCCCAGTTCTTAATTTAATTTGCGTTTTCAAATTCGAATAGTGGGTTTTCTGTTTTATGATTATATGCGAAGTTATTGACTGGATTCTGTTTTGTTAACGCCGTTAAAAGAGATCATCGCCGTCGCCCATTTCATGGTGAGAACGAAGCAATATGAGATTTTTATTTAAAACTCAGATTTAGATTTTGAATATCAAGCTTCTGCGAGATCATTACTCAGATCGTATTTGTGCTTGCTTATCCATGATTTCCGCCGCCGACATCGTCGTTTTGAGCTAAGGAACGCCGGAAAGCCACCCGGAATCGCGGCAAGCGGCAGACCTGGTGGGGTCTGTAACCGGCTCGTCCTCGGGTCCTTACCAGGTTGCGTTGGGATCCGGGTCGGGTAGTTTAACCCGAGTTCATTAGGGTGACAGTGGAAACGGCGGGTTTTGATTTAAGCTGAAGCGACGCCGTTTTGATGTTTCGAGGAAGCCTCCCTCCTCAACGTGAATACGACGTCGTTTTGGCTGAAGTGAAGTGTTGCATTTCACTTATGAGGGAAGATGGGCCAACACTTACTGGGCCTGGACATATCTTTTTCAATCAGTTTTCGAGTCTTGATTCACATTTTTGGGTCGAGGCTTCTTTTTGTTCCTTTTGGGTTTATTAATGTGGTTTGAACAATTAATCCTGTTTCAGTTTTTGTTTTGGATTATTTTTATCACATTTCTGGCCGAGTTCTTTGGGTTTATTTTAATTATGTTCTGGACTGAGACTTCGAATTAGACCTGCGAGAACTTTTTTTTTGTACTCTAATTAATTGAACTATGGGCCGACACCATTTAGGGAGCTGGGTTTTCAGGTTGATTTAATTTCAAAAACATTTTGAGCAACCTTCTAGGCCCTGTTACTTGTTTTTTTTTAATTACCTGGATTATAGAGACTAATGTTTATAAAGCCGGACCGGACATTGAACCGGAGAGATTAGCGGGTCACGGTTCAAATGGTCGAAACGATCGGGCCGTTTAATTGGACCGGTGATGTAATAATTAAATTAAAAATAATATTATATATATATATATAATTAGTAATGTATGAGTTTTAAGTTATTGATAGTAATACAGTAAAAACGCATATATTTAATTATATATTAATTAATTTAAATAAAAATAAAATAAAAAGATGAAAATGTATAAATGAATAATAAACTTTAAAAGTTGCCAGTTATTTGGTACCAAAAAATAAAGAGAAATATATTGTTTTTTATCTAAAGAAAATATATCTTTCTTCCACTCTCCATGCCTCGAGCGGTGCGAATGGTAGAAAATATAGTACTAGCAAGTAACAATAAATTAATTTTATTTGTATTGAAAAACTCAAAAAAAATAGGGTAAAAGACTAAAAGTGATTGTGAGAGTGACAAGTAAGGAAGGAGTGCAGTAATTTTACTTCTTGACATTTGTTCCATCTTCTTCTTTCCTCTCCGCATTTCATTTCCGGCAGGGTCTTAACCTTCTTTCTTCTTCAACCTAACTTCACTTCGGCATATTCAAAGGTTATGATAAGCAAGGGTTCATATTTCGTCTTTTAATTTTTGTTGCCATTTTTCTCCATTATTTCTGCTGTTATTCATGGAAAAACCACAAGGTAGGTGCTGTTTTTTTTTTTTTTTTGGCTCTTTAAATTCTCTCCTCTACCCTTCCTTCTTCCTCCTCCTCCTCCTCCTTCTTAACTTGACCCTCATCTCGCGATCGTCTGATTTTTAAAGACTCGCCCCTGTTCCTGGCTTAATAACGTTTTCCGGCTTAAACGTCGGTTCTTGTTGGCTTAACACGGCTCGACCTTGAAAACATCTTTCCACTAGAAAACGAGCCGCTGGGAGCTCTAGCCTACTGTCTGGCCGGTCCGATCCGGCTATAAAAACACTAATAGAGACTATGGAGTTTTAATCTCCAGAAATGAGTTTTGGGTTAAATAAACGTTTTGCTCACCATTTATTAAATTAGCTTATGTTTTATGTATAATTTGGATTATATCATATCAAATTGTTTAAATTAATGAAAAAGGGTTAATTTTAGCATTTTTCATATTCTGGAAAAGGGTTAATTTTAAAATATCAGTCTTTAGAAGGTGAGTAAATATTATTTTAATCACATTAATGATTCAATTGATTAAATTAATTCATTAGGATTCCCATTGACATTGTGTGTATTTATATGGCATTAAATTGTACCTATTTGATATTGATGATTAGCGTACATATTTTGTTTAAGGAATAGTTACAATATCCTTATGCATATGTTGTATGCATATTTAATCACTTAAGGTTTTACCATATCAAATTAAAACTATATGTACAATTAGTATACACAATGATGTGATGTCTTTGTGATGAGTATGTAGAATCGCGGAGTAGCCACAACATCCTCACTTAGATACATACACTATTTTGTTCTAACAAACAAAATACATCACGCAAAAATTTAAAGACATCAATTGTAATTAAATATGTGGTTATAATTAATCTTTGCCCATAGGTAGATAATTATAATCACAGTTTTAATTAGGGTCGAATGGAACGACATTATATTTTCTAAGTAGCCTACAAGTATTGAGGGATATAACAGCATTCCAGTTTCATCAATTTGAGATAAATTCATACTATGCTAATGTCTTTGCCCACAGGTAGAATTTAGTGATACGAATTTATAATTGTATGATTTATATTAGTAAACATACGCCTATATGTGATGGTTTCTTGCCTCTTATAGTAATTTTGTAAACATCATTTAATTTTGACTTTGCAGCATGATTGTTATATGTTCAATATTTGATATAATTCATTAGAGACAATTAAGCCTATAAGGAGAACTGTAATATCCCAAATTTTGGGTCTAAAGACTTGGGGATAAGCCTATATCAGATATACGACTAAGCCCAATTTGGGAAAAGTCCCAAGAATGTCAAGAGATAGAAAAACTCTTAGGGACTATGTGATCCAGCCCTACCGGCAGAGGGCCCCGTATGCGTAGGCTGTACGATTAAAGTGTTAGTGCAAATATGTATAAGACACATATACGGTACCATTGAGTTGGTACAAAGATGCCACCCAGATATGTCATGAGGTATGAGATTGATTGATCGAGCAAAATATGTTGGTATAGGTGTCCATATGGCATTTTCAGGGCAGACATGTGTAGCCTATATTTTTGGGAATAGACATCAGTGTGTGGCATCATGTGGGGCCCACACACATATACTTTGACTTAGCATCATTTGGTGGGCCTCAGTAGACGTGAAACAGTCCCGAGTAAGTCCCGAGTGAAACTCGAGTAAGTACCGATAAAGTAGCTTTAATAAAATAAGCAATGATGACACAATTTTTGTGTTGGATGAATAAGAGAGTGACAAGTGTTCTCTCATCATGACAAAGTACCAAATGCCTTTTGTGTTGGCCTCACAAGAGAGCGACAAGTGTCCCTAATGATGAGGGTTAATTACTTTTTTCCTTTTAAGGTGGCACTTAGAAAAGGTGACACCCAGCCCCTGAGTTTAGGGAATCCACCGATCTTCGGTCCGATCGCGTACTTGACTTTCCGAACACCGAACCCGGGAGTCTGGGGAATTTGTTTGGCCTTTCCTTTCCCATGACACAAAAAGGATGTTCGAGAGAGAGAGAGAGAGAAGACAAGATGCTTTATTGACACATGTCATCTTGTGCTTTAATCTTTTGACATTTGGCATACAAGGAGGCTATCAAAATACAAGATTAAATCCCAACCCTCCATTTTTCTTTAAGATATCAGCCAAGTGAAGAAAAATTAGAGAAAAAAGTGGAGGAAAATAGAAAGAAGAGAAAAGGTGTATGCATAGTGATTTTTTCGAAGTTCCGAAGCCGATTTCACCTCTAATTCAGTGTTTCCAGCTCCTGGAGTCTTTTGTAATGTTGTTCCTCTCAGTGAGAGCAACATTTCTACTATTTTAGATTCTTGATCAGAGGTGTTTGGTGTTGTCTAGCTGGCCAAAGTGCCACCGGAATACTGAACCAGTTGTAGAAACGCGAGAGGTAAGCTTAAACTTCATTTTGAACCGATTGACTTGAGGTTTTAATGAGTTTTCTTGGGCCTTTAGGCTGCCATATGTGTCATCAAAGCTGGGGTTTTGAGGTCTAATGATGTTTTAATCATGAATATATGATGATATAAGGTGTTTGATGATACTATAAGATTAGTTTAAGTGCTGCCAGATTTGAGTTCAGTGACGCAGTCTGATTGTGACACGTTTTTGACTGAGCAAACGATATCCAATGGCTATGAAACTTTTCAGATTTAAAATAGACATCATAAGTTTTAACTTGATAAGTTATTTGTGCCATTTGGATTAATATAATAGGAGATATGAATTTTTGAAGTTGGATCTATAAAACCGGCGAAAATCTATGATAGTATGAGTTTATTGGTGTTTTGGATTTTTGTGCATTGAAATGGTTGGAGAAAATATTTTTCCCATAAAATAGACTTAATAAGGACCACATAGGGCTTTGAACCACCCTAACTGGAGTTTTCTAGATAAAGTTATGATTTTTCAAAGTTAAGTGAAAACTCTGCCAACTTTCTGGAATAGTGTGAAAATGAAAAAGTAATGGCATTTGGTATTAAAATAAACTTCCAAGGGTTAAATTAAGCATTTGGAGTTAGTGTGGGCTCATTAAATACCCATTGGGCCTAATATGTTAACTTTAAAGTTGACCAAAAGTGTTTTGAGTTATTAATTAGGATGAGTATAGGCCCAAATAAGATACATGTCCTAAAGGCCTATGTAGCCACATTTGATATTCATTTATCATGGCTCTAATGTATGGTTATGTGCCTAGGGCCATGAGATGACAAGGAAGAAGAATGGGAGAATTTACAAACAACTTCAATTGTTGGAAGAAAAAGTATGAGAAGGGAGCTTGAAGACAGAAGGTAGTTAAACTTTCCTGACTTGCATATACTTGATATGTTTGCTTATGTATTGATATGTTGTATTGCTTTGATAAGTTGTATGAAGCATGAATGAATAGTCGAACCTCTGTCTTTAATTATGCTATGGTCATAGGTGTAACGTGTAAATCATTGAGCATGCATGTATGTCATTATGCGAATATGAATTTATATAAGCAAGCATGTTATGCATTAAGCTTGTATTTTATATGCACAATTAGTAAAGTTTGCTACTGAGATTCCTTGAATCTCACTTCTCCCAACAAACCATTTAGATAGGTGAACACAGGAAGTGTGTAGGGAACAAAAAAGAGGATTGCACAAGAGGAATGCAGTGGAGGATTAAAGCCGGGAAAATGTGTTTGACTTTTTATTGTACAGGTTAGACACCTTTATAGCCCTATATGGCTACATTATTTGTAATGTTATGTAATCAAGAATTATAATTGAGTAAAGTACTGAGCTAAAAGAATCACTCTGATAATAACAATAATGATGCCCCTTAAGAGTATATGACTTCCACATATGTAATAAAAGGGGTATAATGAATGAAGGGTTTTACAAGAACTCTACCATTAGGATAAAATGGACATTAAGAAGTTCTAGTATTTATAATACTAGCATAAGAAATGAGATAACATTATTGTCTCAATAAAGTAATCTCTTGATGGTTATTATAAGTACATAAAGAATGGAACAAAGTCAATGGTTGTTGATAGGCTGAAGGACAGATTTAGAACATAAATTTATTGCATTATTTTGTTGACTATTAAGTGATTCTTCCCAATAGGGTAAGTTGTCTTCATTAATCTTTTGGTAGAACATATCCTTAGTTTATTATCTCATGAGTTATTACTCCTTTCCATGAATATGTGCATGGATATTAAATATTCATTGGAAATGTGTATACATAAGTTTTGCTCCTTTTTGGAAAAGCATGAGATTTTAAATAAGGGCTATCAAGCTATCAACCCAAAGGCCATAAAAGTAATAGACATATAAAGTTTAATCTGTCTATGATTAGAGGCTTGATTGAAGGCAATAATGAATATACACTTACCATTAGTTATGTTCTAACATATGAAATAGCTTATCCTGCTTTTAGTTGACTCTTCAAATACATGAACACTTTTTTGCTTTATAATTAAGTAGTGTCATTTGACACTTTTAGAGTATATAAAGCAGAAGTGGGTAATTTAATCTGGTAAACATATTAATATAGTGAAGTTAATTAGAAGATATGGATGACATGATGGATACATGACTAAGGACAGTAACTTAACATATATGTTTTCCTTTTAAGGAGTACACTCAAGACAATTATATATCTCAGATGAGTTTCCAACAAAATTATATTTAAACTCTTTTATAATATGAAAGTTGGAAGCTTAGTTTATATATAGAATTGTCTTATAGATGCAAGAGTCTCGAAGGAAAACATTCCAGGAACTATGACTGCATATTTTAGTGAAGATGCAAAGAGATCTTGGGAATTTTATTAAGCTGTCCATTTTATTTTAGAAGTTGTGTAATAATTTTGAAATGCCAAACCATTAACAAATGGCATGATTAGTGGAAGTGATCAAACTCATTCAGGATGATCACATATGACAGTTTGTAGCCTCTAATCATGATGAAACATTGATTTTTCATGATACTCTTCTCGTTGAGGTAAATGTGAAACATAATGAAGTTCTGAAAATTGTCAATTGGTCAAGCGTGAAATAAGAAGTGTCAACATTAAGGACTCTATCAATTATTAGGAAAAATATCCCGAAACAAACAAGAGATATTTCAGATTGATAGATGGTGCTCTTATTATACAATTTCAATATGTCAAGAGATTGGGTTAAGACCAATGACAATTCAAATTTGGCAATTGTTATCAACTATACATCATGTACTGCAAGTAATCTGACTAGAACATAAATAATGAGAGTGACCTTAAATTCCATTGGCATCTTTCCATTATAGAAATAAGGAGAGATGTATGTGAATTAAAAGAAAGGATCAAATAAATTATTATGGGAATTTAGTTAGCAAAATTGAGAAACCGTCCTCATAAGCATGTGTTACATTGGTGGTGAATAAGGTGTTATGATGCAATCACATATATGATAGTATTGAAAGCATCATAGTACTGTTTATATCACTAGATTAGTAAGAGTTGAATCATCTATAATGAACAAAATGATAATTCACTCTTTGCTTGTGAAATTTCACATAAGGTGTTGCAAACAACAAAATCACCATTGTTCAAATTTGTGATATGACTAGGTTAAGTGTAGTATTCTTTTAGAATACATAAGGAAACCATTCTCAAAACATTTGAAAATGTCATAAGTAACCTAGGATCATAAGAATTTGAACATTTATGGATAGATTGTAGTTGTTATGAAAATACAATTAAACTGTCAATATGTCTTTAATATATATATATATATATATCATTGTATTCCTTCTAATTTAGTTTCCCTGATGCAGGCTTGCTTGAATGTACACACAAACAAGTAATGCCATTGTAAGGGAACTTTAGGAAGATTATCAAATATATTCTTGCTTGAATAATAATTGAAAAGCTGCAAATCATGAAGTTCATTACAAAATGTACATTAAGCCTCATGCTCTATATATAGGACAATGATAAGCTTTGTTTAGTTTCGTATGATGTGTTAACTATAAAATAGTTAATATTATGATGTATCTTTACATTTATTGAACAAAATCCAACATGGAGGAACACAAGATTGCTAAGTAGTCATTGATTGCTTAGTTCCACCATGAATTGGTTAACCTAGTCATTCTTCGAGGCAAGTTATAAGATCGCCGGTTAAAGAGTTTCATCATATGGTTTTAAATTAATTTAAACCCATTAAGGGTGTTGTGTGACCATAAAGTCAATAGGTCATAAACACATAAAGTATAGATCCTTAAATGAATTGCATGCATTTAGAGATATTGAAGGATCAAATACCTTATTTGTGAGATGGATCACATTGAGTGATCTAAATAAGGTATTGTCAAATGATGAAGTTCAAGTTAGAGTTTGTTGTCTCATATTGGTACCTAGTTATCGAGATTGACAAACATTCAAGTAGAAACCGAATAAACATGTAAGGTTTATTCATTAAGTTTTAATCCATTAAGTAAGGATGCTGCTACATAATACATGGAAGATAATACTCGACTTAAGGAGACTTATCACCATGATTCTTGCAGCATAGCCTTAATTAATCTGAACAAGGCAACTGACATATAGTTACGGGCCAAGTGGGAGAATGTTAGATATTTTAATATATTACAATTATTATTAGTTAGGTAATTAATTAAAATATTTTGAGTGTGACCTGTAAGTCAGATTTAGGCCCAATTCAAGATTAGGGTTATTGGCTATTAATGTGGTTTTTTTTATGGTGAAAAATACACAATTGAGTTTTGGGCCAATTGATACAAGTATTAGAAAAACCCTAATCTGCTCATCTGAGGTTCCCTGACTAGCAATGGCTCTTAACCCAATTGCCATCGCTGGGCCTCACAGCCGGTCAGAAAGAGACCTGACAATTATCTTCTGTCTTCATTTCCCTTTGCAGCTTTCTTTCATTAGTATTCATGAGTTCTCTGTCTGATCAAAGCTTAGCAATGGCTAGAGGTAATTCTTATAAGTCTTCTGCTATTATGTAGGTAAATTCATATACTCTAGTTTGTGATTTATTTGTGTATTCATGAGTTTTGTCCTACACACATTAAGTGTGATTTTCCATAAATATACTTTTCTTGTTAAAGATGAATGCATCCATCCCTTTTGAACTTTCCGTTTTAATCTCACTCTCTCATTTCACTTCACATTACGTAAATGATTAAATTAACCTCCGATAAATAACTCCAGTCACTATTTCCTAATCCTCATTATATTTTCGCTTATTAATTATAAAAGGCAGTTTTATCATCTGAATTACAGTATCTGATTTATATATATATATATATATGAGCCAGTGATGAGAGGAAGTCATAAATAATTAAATAACAAGGCATGTGGTGTGAATCCGAATATCCTAATCCTCATGGTTAAGAACAACGCCAGATCATTTGGTCCCACTTTAAAACTAACAGAGTTGGGTTTAACTGGATTCTACGATATGTGCGTGTGACTCTTGAATACATATATATGCTGGCTTCCATGTTTTAATTAAGAATATATCCTCTTTTTTGGTTTTGTGAACTAGAGGCACAATTGTTAAGATGCTTGCTAAAGCTCAAAGTTTTCTCGGATAAAAAATTCTAAAACCAACCCATCAAGCAATTCTCCCTCCCTTTCGTAAAGCCCAAAAAAAAAAAAAAAAAAAAAAAACTTGAACACTGTTTATTCGCTTTAATTTCTTCTCAACTCTTCACCACTCTAGCTACTTTCTTCTTCTTCTCTCAGCAATTTCTCTGCTCTTCTTTGCTTCTCGCTTTCACTTCACTCTCCAATTCACGAAAAGCTTTTGATCTTCTTCTTTCCCAAAAAAAAAAAAAAAAAATCAGAGTTTTGGCTTCTGTTCGAGACTTTGCCTACTGAAGGAACTTTTTTTTTTTTCAAGCTTTTATTTACTTTCTTTTATTTGAATTATTTTCTTTTTACTCACTTCTCTGTTGATCATTGTTCTTCTTCTTGTTTAGAGAAAGCTAAAAAAAAAAAAATTCACCTCTTCTTTCTGCGTAGTATTTTGTATGTTTTTTCCTTCTATTTAAATTTCTCATTTCATTTTTTTTCTCTACCATCGTTTGTGTCTTTTCTCAAAAAAAAACCATAAAAAAGGAAACCAAAAAGAGAGAGAGAGAGAGAGAGAGAGAGAGGCTTTGATATCCAAGGCATTGCAGCTTGCAGCTGTAGCATAGAAATTTCTGAGAGGTACGAATCTGTGCTCCCTTATGCTTATGAATTATGTTTGCATAATCTTACACATATATGTGTGTTTGTGTACATATAGCTTCTTAAACTTTCTTTAACTTATTTTGGTCACGTGAAGCATCCTTAAAATTTCGATTTCAGTTTTTAGGTTAGTATATGCAGAGTTTTTAATTGTAAGTTTATTCTATTTGTAGCAACTTGGCTTTTACAACTGTTACAATTTTGCAGATCTTTATATTTTCTATATTTCACATATATGAATGTTGATATTGATATGGTTTTTCTTTTTATATCTAGAAAGTTTCCTGTTAATTTCCATCATTATGAATATGAGAATTAATTTTTAGGGTTTTTATCAATGATTTAAGTAAAGCCGTAAAAATCAAAATTAAAAAAAATAGCAACAAGCACAAATTGATTTTTAATATTGAGATTTTATTGAACTTGAATAATTAAAGATCATGCTTCTTAAGTTTATAAACGTAAATTTTAGTTAGCGGCCGGTAGTCGCCTCGCCATGCTTGAAAAAAAAAAACAGAAAAAGAACTTGAAAATTATAAAATCTCAAATCAGCTTTGTTACCAAAAATTGATAAGAGAATGACGAAATTTGATAAACAATTCATAACTCATTTTTTTTTAGGAATATCTAATTTGAAATTTTACAAATTCAAAGTTCTTTTTCTATATTTTTCCCTTTTTAGATTGTCAATAAAGTGATTTATTATATTTATAAAAACCTGAAGTTATCTATTCAAAAAAAAATGCAGTTATTTTACGTTCATTACAATAATAAAAACACCATTTATTAAAAAATGCTTCTCACAATAATTATAAATTATCGATTATAAAAAAGAACTTATTTGAAATAACTACTAAAACAAGAAGATGACCTTTTTTTAAAAAAATTTCATGAAATAAAAAAGGGAAGAAACTCCTAGATGTATCTTCTTTGTTCTATTCATGTTACATGTAGTTAGGCCGCTGATCTACACCAATTTTCTTCGGCCACACAGTTTATTTGAAATATTTTCTTTTGACTTTTTGTCACCTTTAATAGAACCTTTTTTAATATGAGTTTCCTTTGTTTTTTTTTTTTTGGACCTGGATATGAGTTTCCTTTGTTAATAAAATAAAAGACGTGTTTTATTATGAGGCATATAAATATGGGAAAATTATAATGAAGGACTTGGAGGAAAAGATATTTATTAATAAAAATCATAAAAATTATAATTATTTAAAAGGACTAAATACAAAAACATAAAATTGAAAATATTAAAATGCCTCTGAAAAAATATTTTGTATTCCCTCCTACATTTTCTCCCACAATTTATTTTTATAACTACTATAAAATTCTAAATTTCACTAAATTAAGTAAAAGTTTTCTCAATTTTTCATTTTTGGAAACTTGCATAGACGATTTTTTAAAAATGAACAAAAAATGTAATTAAAAATAAAAATTATATTATTTTAACAAAACTTAAAGTTTTTTATAATTTTTTATTATACATGTTATACCAAGAAAGTTTATACCATTTATTTTCATTTTAGAAGAAAATTTATGTCTGTTAAGCAAATTCATTTTATGTTAATAAAATTAAAAATATAAATAATTTATTATACTTAAATAATAAAATAATATATTGATTGCATGAATATGAAACTTGGCGTAAAAAAAAAAAGATATGAAAATGATGGGCCGTTTTAATTTTGATTTTAGTTATTTTTTCATTATGTATACAAGAAATAATTGAGGAAGTTTAGTTAGGGGCAATTTAGTAATTTAAAATTTATATTATGATGTTTGGTCTTTCTAAATAATTACAATTTTTATGGTTCTTTATAATAAACATAATTTTTTTAGATCCTTTATTTTAATTTTCTTAAATATATGTACATTAATTAGTTACATAGGGACAATTAATCTCTAGTTATAGTATCTATCAATCAATTTTTAATTAGATTCCTATTTTTTTTCCCTTTTATCATATCCTTGTACTTTCATTTATTCTCTATTAGGTCTTTGTTGATTTTTTTATTAGGTCCTTATAATTTTAATTAATTTTTTTTGCTTGAAGTTTTACTTGATTTTTATTTGGCTCCTTGTAGCTTTTTATTTTTATCAAATAAATTATTATAATATTTTCCTATAAATATAAAATATAATATTATTGCATACAATATTATTAAATATTATTATATAAATAATTAATTATTATAATAATTTATTTTAACATTATTATTTTAAAGAAATATTTTAATATTCTTATAAAATTTTTAATTAAACATATATTTACATTATTTATTTTTAATTATTGTTTTATTTATTGTTTATAGTTTTAAAATTTGAATTAAAACTACAAAATTTCTAAAAATTGACGAAAATTAGAATTATCTAATAAATAATTACTAATTAAACTTAATAATTATTTTATAATTATTAATTTAAATTTATATTAGTAAATTATATTTGAACATTAATCATTTATTTAATTTATTTTAATTAATAAATTAGATTAAAAAAATTACAAGGACCTAATAAAAAATTTAAATGAATAATTATTTAATAATATAAAATATAAAATTATTAAATATTATTCTCTAAATAATAAATTATTTTAACATTCTTATTTGTATGAAATATTTTAATATGCTTATAAAATTTTTAATTAAACATATATTTATGTTATTTATTTTTAATTCTTGCTTTATTTATTTTATAATTTTTAAATTTGAATTAAAATAATTAAATTTTAAAAAATATAAAATAATTATAATTATTTAATCAATAATTAATAATTTATTATATTGATTATTTTTATAAATAGATAATTCTTAATTTAAATTTATATTAGTAAATTATATTTGAATATTATTCATTTATTTAATTTCAACTAAATTAATAAATTAAATTAAAAAACTTACAAGGACCTAATACAAAATTAGTTGAAACAATAAAGATCAGATAAAAAGAAAAGAAACTAAAAGGTCCTTATTAAAAAATAAGTGAAAGTATAAGACCTAATAAAAAGAAAAAAAAAACTATAGGGACTTAATTAAAAATTGGTTGAAACTATAAGGACTTACATATTTATTATCGCTATTGTATATGGGCCTATAAATCTTCTAAACATTTTCATTTTTATCATCAAATTTTGGTTGGCCACATGAAACATACTTGAAGATTTGAAATTTTGGTTGTCATTCTGGCGCCAAAAAGAAAATAAAAGGAAGAAAAAAATTCATGTTTGTGTATTCACCTGAAGTTTGAAATTAGTTGTGTTCTAGTAACCCTACACCTCTCTTTAAGGGTGTTTGGATTCACTTAAAAAAAGATATTTTGGACCCAAATTTAGATTTTCTAAAAAAACATCCAAACACTCAATTTTTTTAAATAATCTATTTTGACCCCAAACCATAGTTTTGGATACCAAAACCATGGTTTGGGCATAATCTATTTTTTTTTTTCACTTTTTTCACTTTGTGGGCCCCACCCTCTCACTCTCATTGGACTTTTTTTGTTTGTGGGTTCCACATCACACTCTCTCTCATAATTTTTGTTTTTTTTGAATTTCAATGTTTTTTTTTTTTTTAGAATTTTAAGATTTTAATACTCCCTCTTATAAGACCTATTTATTTAATTTGATTATATTAAAAAAATTAATTAAATTAATTAACATTACATATAGACAAATTTATTTCATATTTGGTATTAATTATGAAATTTAATATTAAATAATGGATTAAGATGTATCATTTTTAATGCTGTTAGGGGTTTTCTTCTCTTATAATTTAACGCCGTTAAGTTAAATTTAACGGTTTTGTTAAATTTACATCCTTTTTAATTGTTCATTGTTATTTTCCATCCTTTAAAATTTATTTGTATCAAACGTCCCTCAGGAAAAACTTGGTTGTTAAATTTGGACATTAACCCTTAAATAATACATAAAATATAATCTTATTCTTTATATGTAATTATAACAAAAGTTAATGTCATTTTTAGTAATTTGACCATGATAAAAATTATTCTGATCACAACATCCAAACACTTTCATTTTATCAAAACCATAGTTTCCCATAATCTACTCCTCATAATCTATTCTCTACTTTTTCTCCATAAGCTATTTACCATATTAGTGCTTTGATCATATTGTGATTAACTCCATGCAAATAAAAATTTATACTCGCAAAAGTTTATTAATATATATTAATTATAATTGGATAATTTTCTCATTTAGAATAGCATAGTAGGTGCTGTGTGGGGACTGGGGAGCCAATCAGGAATCGAATCCACAGGAACAAAAATAATTTGTGAAAAAAAGAAAAAGAAATGAATATCGCTAGGTGGTGCTATGAGACAAGTTAGAGCTACATTCAACTTTAGTGCTCTGAATTTTAAATTTTTCATGAGGTGCACCAAATTTGAACCCTCGAACAAAAAAATGTCGATATTTCATGTTACTTTATTTTATAACTTATTAATTTTTATTTTAAAAAATTTAAAATTTAAAATAAAATAATCTTCTAATAATCACTTTGTAAAAAAAATATTATTTAAGAAATTATCAATTAAACATTTAAATTTAGACTATCCAAATTTAGTTTGGATGGTGTGTGTGTCATCACAATCTGAGTTAAAATTGGCATTAATGCCTCGTTTGGTACATTGGAACTAAGACCGGAGAAGTAGAAGTGGAAGAGGAACCATGTGTTTAGTGTGTTAGGTAGCTAAGAACTTAGTTCCTGTACTACTATAAAAGAAGGGTTTAGTGACACCCCTAAAAAAGTGCCACAAATGATTTTTTTTTTAAAAAAAATTCAGAAGTTGTGACGCTTGCTTTCTTTTTAATAAAAAAAATATAAAAAGATAAAGGGTCTGCTATGGTGCTTACCTAGGAAAACACCATAGCTGCCCCCAAGGCCTTGTGTGACGCTTGGTTAGCGCCACACAAGGCCTTCAATTTTTTTAAAAAAAAATAAAGGGTCAGCAAGCGCCATAGCTACCCCCAAGGTCTGGCAAGCTCCACACAATACCTTTATTTTTTTTAATAAAGGTCAGCTACAACATTATCCTTTTTCCTTTAAAACCCAGATCCAGGTCTGCGACATCATCTTCCTGAGCTCCCTATTTTCCAACAGAATCTTATCTCAAATCTTGTTTAATCCCTTCGTTCCCCACTCCATTGATCCACCGCCTTTCCTTATCCATTCTCCCCACTCCCCTCTTCCTATATAACAACTTGTCCCTACTCCTTCCTCTCTATCTTCACCAACAACTAGCGGCATTATGCCCACTCCCTCCTCTCTATTTTTACGGCGTGCAGCAAGTGCCGAGATGCTTCCTTGGTGCCCCACTTTTTTTTTCTTTTGTGTCTTGTCACCTCCTCCTCCATATTTCTTCAACATTTGGTCCTCACTTCCGTCGGCACTATAAAACTTGGTGTCCCATATTTTTTTCCTTCTTGTCTCCTCCTACAGAAGCTCCCTTGTAAATCTTTTTTTTTAATACAGAAGCTTCCGTCGATCGACACTACAGCTTGCTTTTTTTTGAAGTTTAAAATCTATCATGAATCTTAACTTTTAGTTTTATGTGTGCTTATAATTTTTTTTTTTTCAGATATTTGCTTAAAGTTACAACTCTCTCTTATTAAACTTTCTATATATTGTAATTTTTAAAATTTTTGAGTTTACAAATATAATTTTATTAGTTATTACTAGTTTAATTTGCTCAATGTCTTTTATATATAATTTATTAAGAAATCTGAAAAAATTATTCTCAGTCTTTTATATATAATTTATTAAGAAATCTGAAAAAATTATTCTCAGTTGTATATGTTGCAAATTAATTGAGATATATTACATGTTACTATATATAGGTTGTATATTTGAAAGTATGTGTAGTAGTTATAATTTTTAGCTATTGTAGTAATTGTTATTGATGAGTTGCATAAGTGAAATAATTATAACACTTGTATTTTTGTTAGCTTCTAATACAACCAATTAATTTAACTATGATATATAGTGTTATCAAATATAATTTCTTTTGTTGTGAGTTGTGAAAAATTATTATGATGCTGCAGAATTAATTGATTGATTATTTATGACTTAAAGAAAGGGTTTAATACCTAGAAAACTTCAAATTTTAGTTTGATTTTGTTCATTTTGCTGTGAATTTATATTGTAAATTACTGTGAATTTACATTGTAAATACAAGGTTCATAAAGAAAAGGAAAAAATTATGCAAAATTATTTTTTAAAAAAATACTACCTGAGACGCTTCTTTAGAGAAGTGTCACATGAAGTACTATGGCATTTCTTTGAGGAAGTGCCATAAGAAGTGACACACTTCCTATGGCACTTCCTCAAGGAAGTGCCACTGAAGAAGCGCCATAGCTTGCCCATACTTCCTATGGCACTTCCTTATTTTAAAAAAATAAAATAAAAATAAGTTGTGATACTTCCATAGCTTCAAGAAGCGCTACAGCTTCTTTTAGTGGCGTTGAAAGTTATGACACTTCTCAAGCACCATAGTATTCATAAAAATAAGCACCACTTATGGCATTTTTTGAAGTAATGCTGGTGGAACTCATTTCAACAAAATCGATGGAAGTGGGTTCCAACCCACCTCCATGCCAGTTCCAATGGAACTTAGATATGGAGACCATTTTACCCTCAAAGATGGTGAGAGATCTGGAAGTGGTGGGGACACGGAGGAGCATCGATGACCACAAAGGAGCATCGACGACGACGGAGGAGCACCAAAGACAATGGAGGAGCATCAGTGACAATGAGTTGGAGAGTCGTTGTCGATTTTCGTTGGCATCCCTAGTTGGCGACTTTAGATTTGAGCAACTGGTTTCAATTTTTAGCCTCTTGCGGTGGACTTCCATCACCCTCTTCCCTTGTCAACCTCCATCCCCTTTTTCACCGTCAACTTCTGTCAGCCTCTTTTGATGTCAACTTCTATCCCCTTTTTTGTCATCGACTTCCTTCAGCCTCTTTTGCTGTCAACTTTTGTCAGCCTTATTGCCTTGGGACTTCGTTTCTAGTTGATTCACTTCTAATACGGATAATTGTCGTTAATGACTCCATTCTCTCTGTGTCATGACTCCTCCTTCATCCTCATCATTCATCCTCATGGTGTGCAAAAATGGAGGATTATGGTTTTTTTGTGGTGGCTAGATAGTGGTTGGTATGGTTGTGGCTGTTTGAGAAGTTGGTTAGGGTTTTTCTATTCAAGGGCATACAGGTATTTTTACATTATAGATGGGCATAGTAATATAATCCTAAATCTCACTTCTATAAGCATACCAAATAAACTTTAAAATAAACTTTAAAATGTTACTTTCAATTCAACTTCCACTTCTATTTTCACTTCCAGTTCCACTTCTTCTTCTTTTTTTATACCAGCAATTCCACTTTCACTTCTACAAAAACTCTTCCACTGTATCAAACTGGGCATAAGAGTTCACCAATGAACTTGACCTAGTGGATATAAATAGCTTGACCTAAATTTTGTTTCAAATTAATTACACATCCTTCCAGTAGTATTAGACTATCAGTTATTTATCAAAATCTCAAGAAACATGGTAGGTGTAGTTGAAACATATATAATAGTGCAGTCAACAATCCCTAATTGTATCAATACATCTGCATGTATGTTAGATGGCGAACATCATAGAGGGCGTGGCTACCCATGTTGCCGAAGCATCCATAGATAAAGCAATGCAGGAACTTCATTACTTGTGTTGTTACAACAGCTATGTTGAGGACTTCGAAAATGAAAAGAAACATTTGAGCGCAAGAAGAGAAACAATACAAAAAGATATTGAAGAAGCCCATAACAGAAACGAGAATCAGATCGAAAGTGAAATTGAACTATGGGGAAAAGAAGCAGATCGTCTCATAAAAGAAGACACAAAAGGAAAGGAGAAATGGTTTGGTTTGGTTACTAATTGCTTTTGGCAGTACAATCGAGGCAAGGACTTGAAAGACAAGAAGCAAAGGATTCAAAAACTGGTGCAACAGAGTAATAACTTCACTCGTGTTGCACGTTCAACTGGGCTTCCAGGGATCGAGTTCTACTCTATTGAAAATTTTATGCAACTTAAGGACAGAAAATTGCAATTTGGAAAACTGACGGAGGCATTGAAAAATGACAAGATGTTTAAGATTGGACTGTATGGGCTGGGGGGAACAGGGAAAACCACAATGGCAATAGAAGTAGGTAAAGAAGTTGCAGAATCAAAGGTGTTTGATAAAGTTATCTTTAGTGTTGTTTCAAAGGATGCAAACCTGAAAAAGATTCGACACAACATTGCAAAACACTTAAATTTGCCTTTGAATGAAGGAACAGATGACTTAGAACTACAGAAACTACAATTGTGGAAAAGAATAGCAGAAGGTGGAGAAAAGGTGCTTCTCATACTAGATGATGTGTGGGAAAAGCTTTCATTGCAAGAAATAGGGATTCCCCTTGGCCGTCATGGCAAAAGTTGTTGTTCTATATTGCTTACCACACGTGATTTGAGAGTTTGTAGAAATATGGGATGCCATGAGACTATTGAACTCGAGGTCTTAAATGAAAAGGATGCAGTTGATCTTTTCCTATCTTATGCTGACAAGAGCACAAATAGTTCTTCCAATGGTTTTAAGGATGTGGCTATAAGTATTGTAAAGGAATGTGGAAGATTACCAGTTGCAATTGTAGCAGTTGCAAGAGCATTGAAGTCTAGGCCTCTAAAAGAATGGGAGCATGGCTTGGAAAGACTGCGGAATCTTGATCCAGTTCATGATGTTGACGAAGATTTAAAAGAGGCTTATAATTCTTTGAGAATAAGCTATGATAATCTCAAGGATGAAAAGGCCAAACAACTCTTCCTCTTGTGCTCTCTCTTCCCTGAAGATTATGAAATACCTATAGAATTTTTAACCAGAATTGTTATAGGTCTCGAGCTTTGTGGAGGAGCTAACATATACTCTTCTGCAAGAAGTCATTTCACTCCAATTAAAAATGAGCTCATAGATTCTTCTTTATTATTAAAGGCTTCGGATGAATATGTGAAAATGCACGACTTGGTTCGAGAGGTGGCTCTGTGGATCGGAAACAAACAAGTTCAAGTGGCCATGGATTCTAACACAACTTTAATGGACGGTATCCAGTATTCATCTTGGAATGTAATTGACTTTCCAAGCCATCTTGATAGTAGAAAACTTGAGGTTCTCTTAGTTTGGATAAAAAGTGCAAGTTCTTCAGTTTGGATAAAAAGTGCAAGTTCTTCTTCAGTGAAGGTTCCAAATGCTTACTTTGAAGGGATGGAGAACCTTAAAATTTTGGCTATAATGAGTCAATCAAGATTGAGTATTTCAGCTGCATCCTTATTTCAATCACCTCTATCATTGATAAATGTTCGGACTTTATCCATACAAGAATTTGAGTTAGGGGATATATCATTGTTGATAAACTTAAAAAGCCTCAAGAGTCTTGAATTGAACAGATGTTCAATATTTGAATTGCCAAATGAAATTAAGGAACTAGAAAACTTGAGATTGCTAGAGATGGTAGGTTGTTTTATTGAAAGAAATAATCCTTTTGAAGTGATTGGAGGTTGTTTGCAATTAGAGGAGTTGTATTATGCTTCAAATGTTATGCATGAATATGCCAACGAGCCATCCTCAACTCAAATTACAACTCTCCCTAAATTGCAAAGCTATCATATAGCAGGCTGGTGCAGTATTAGAAATTACAAAGTGGATTTTTCATTTTCTGCCTATTTTGATTCAAAGGGCTTAAGAGTAAGCTTCTCCAAAGAAATATTTAAATCCCTGATGGCAAGGGCAGAAGTTGTGATGTTAGAAGGAGATTATTATAACAGAGGATGGACAAACATTGTTCCTAACATCTTATCTGTGGCAAACAACAAAGATGATCACTTAATTAGGCTTCGTTTGGAATCTATGAATAAAATAAAGTGCCTAATCTATACACACCATCTTCGATCTGGTGTGACTATCTTCTCCAACTTGGTTGAACTACATCTTGTGTCCATGGATGTGAGAGAACTATGTTGTGGTCCTTATCCTGTTGACTTTTTGAAGCAACTGAAGAAGCTGGAGTTATCAAGTTGTAAAAATCTGGAAGGCACGTTACTTGATGGCAAGCTAGAGCTGTGTAATCTAAAATCCATGATTTTAAATGAATGTTCAATGACACGCCTTTTTCATCCATCCACTGCACTGAGTCTAAAACAGCTAGAAAATTTGGATCTTAAAAAATGTTTGAAGTTGGAACATATAGTAGCGGAGACAATGGACGATCATGATCTTAGTCAAAAGAGTCATGACTCGATGTTCCCTAAATTGAAACATCTCAAGCTCCGAGACTGTCCTGAATTGGAATTTATATTGCCAATATGTTTTTGCAAAGACCTTCCACTACTAGAAGCTATGACAGTTGAAGATTGTGTGAATCTAAAACACATATTTGGGCAATATCCAGAGGAGGGAGATTTGCACCAAATTGAAAAAGAAGCTGTCCTCCAGTTGCTGGAAAAAGTGGAAATTTCCAGAGTACCAAATTTCATCAACATATATGCAGAATGTTATCTCCCATGGCCTTGTTCTGATGAAGCGCAAAAATCATGTCAAAGTACAAAAGTGGAAGATGTCAGTAGCAGTTTATCAAGGGGTCGTTTATGTTGTTTTTGGCCAAAATCAAATGCCTCAACTTTACATCACCCTTCTGCTTCCAAGACCACTCAACCAAATCATAATCAGGTCCTTGCCTCTCTTACTTTATTTTGTTGGAATATATTATATATTCATAATATTTGATGAATCACCCAAATATGCATTGTGGAACTTCTTATTGCATGATGAGGACAGTATTTTGTCTTAAGTAGCTGCAAAATTAATTTTGCATTGGTTTTTTTCCCCATCTAGGACACTTGACAAAGTTAGGATTGTGAATTACAAAAAGAAAAAAAAAAGGCTCAAATATATGGCAAAAGATACTTGCAATTTACTTTTATCACATCAAACTTACACAGCCTCGAGTGTTTATTTTATGTAAGCTACCCATGCAAAAATTCGTTTGTTTATAAGTTAATGGTTGCAGAAGAATTTAATTTTTTTAAATATAGTATAATTTTTTGTAATATAAAAAAAGTTTGAACTTTAAGCCTCTACCATAACTAGTCACATCTTTTTTACATTTTACCAAAGAATTCACCTGTTTGTATGGAATACAGGCAATAAAGGTGAATTTTGCTGTTTATAGAGCTCATGGCCGACTTTTTACACAGCCATTGTATCCGAATAAAAGTTTGAAAAGTATGAAGATAGTAGCATTGTCTGGGTTAAATTCACTCTTTACCCTATCCATTGCCTCAACATTGGAATTGCTGGAAGTATTGGAAGTCACAGATTGTGACACACTAGAGCAGATAGCAACATACGAGGAGCATGGTCTTGATCACATGAATGATATCTCTATCTTCCCCAACTTACGGCGAGTCAATGTCTCTAATTGTAGCCACTTGGAATGTATATTTCCCGCCGTTTATTCAAAAGGCTTTAAAAAATTAGAATCTGTGAAGATCATCAAGGCTGAAAGGTTGACGCATGTGTTTGGAAAATGTCACACTGATCAGAATCATAATGCTCAGGACGACATTAATCTCCCGGCTCTGAAACAACTCCACCTTGTTGATTTACCAAATATGATTAGTATTTGCGCTCAAAACTATTCTATGAAGGAACTATGCCTAGAAGATATTAGTTGGGGAGAATGTCCACAAATTCACTTTGAAACTTTGATAGACTTATTGATTGTTGGGCATAAAAGTGAAGAAGATATTTCTAGGAGAAAGGTAAACATCTTTCCAACTTGTTTTTCTAGTAATTTCAAGATTGATTAGCTAAAAATATCATTAATTCTAACAAATTTTAATGATACCCACAGGCATTGTCTCTTGAGAAGAAAGGCAAACCACTTTCCAACTTGCATGAGTTGCCTGAGTTCAAGAAACCAAAAAGTCACATGAGCTTTCAAAATCTTTCCATGCTAAAACTCCAAGGATGCAAAACATTGAAATTTATTTTATCTGCATCCACCTCAAGAATGCTACAAAAGCTGAAAAAGTTAGAGGTATCAGATTGTGAAGAGCTAGTGAGCATTATTGAGGAGGAAGAAAATAGGAAAAATCCTTTGGCTCCCCATCAAATATGTTTCCCAGAGCTACGTGGAATTATAGTGAAGCATTGCAAAAGTTTGAAGTGCTTGTTCCCTATTTCAAGTGGTAAGCTTCCACGGCTCTTGTATGTGAATATAGAAGATGCCCCTCAGCTTGGGGAAGTATTTGGATGGAAGCAAAGAGAGGGACAGAAACTGGTCAGGGAGGATGTGGTTCCAAAACTATATGGAATAAGACTAGTGAACCTACCAGCTCTTCATACTATCTGTCAAGGCATTGATTTTCAGACTGTGGAATTCGGATTTGTGCGTAAATGTCCACTTGTTTTTTTAACTCCACGAAATCGTAGATGTAAGTATTTGCATAGGTAATTCATTACGTTTGCTAATTGCTACAATTAAATTGTTCTCTCATACTAATGAAATTGTGTTTTTTTTTTTTTGGCAGATCTGCTATGGTTTCGTCTATTATCCTTTAATCATGAAGAAGATTCCGGTTACTACAGAGATATTTTTGTAGAAATCACCGAAAGCACCGAAAATGAAGAAACCAGATCCACGATTATAGGCGTTAATTTTTTCTTTGATTATACAGTATTCTGTCGGTGTTATTTTCCTTGATTGTACAGTATTTTGTCTAACTCACTTCTATATAAATATGTAGCCTATCAGTATGAAAAATATAATTCAGTGTTACAATTCTCTTCATGGTATCAGAGCATTAGAGGAGAATTGAAACTGAATCACACACGTTCTGTATCATTAATATCAGAACCAGTGTTACCTCTTTCTCCGACGTTGTCGGTGCAAGTCCCAGCGCCCCCGTCTCTGTCTCTGGCGTTGTCGGCGTGTCCCAGCGCCCCCGTCTCCAGTCTCTATAATCTCGATCGTAATCTCCGACGATCGTTCCCAAACAAGAGACAATATTGTTACTTCCATCCAGCGGCCTACATCGTCCTTCGCTCTTTCACCTTCAAGAGCCACCGTCGAACGTCCTCTTCCTCTACGTTGGACCTCACCGTCTCGGACCAGAGGAGAGCCACGACACATAGCTGAAGGAGAAGCAGAGTATCACTGCCTCTGGTTGACCCCAGACCATCGGAGTTTCATCCACCGCTATCTTCCTCTGATTCATTTGCGTTGTAAGAAACCACAGCGTCACTGACGGCCTATCGCTCTCTTTCTTCTTCGACTTGGAGCTTTCGGCGCCTCTCCGTTGCTGTGCAAGTGTCGCCATCGCACTCAGCCTTGCCGCACCAGATCACCGTCGCCTCTCCAACCGCAGCTACTCCGCTTGCCGTCAATCACTGTCGGAACTGTGCTTTATCGACTGAATCGCAACTCGAAGACTAGGAGGACAGTGCTGACTAAAGCGGCGATCTGAGGAGAGCAAGGGATAGAGAAAGCAGACGAGGCTGGCCAGTTCAACTCAATTATTTAATTGAGTCGAGGACCAATTTGTCATTTTTCAAATTCGGAGGACCAATTTGTCATTTTTCAAATTCGGAGGACTAATTTGTCATTTTTCAAATTCGGAGGATCAAACTGTCATTTTGCACATTTGGAGGATCAAACTGTCATTTTCCAAATTCGAAGGACCATTCTGTCGTTTTGGAAATTCAGAGGACCAATCTGTCATTTCCAATATTCGAAGGACTAAATTGGTATTTCTGAAATTTTAAAGAACCACTCTGTCATTATTTTTTGTCATTATGACTATAATTTCAGATGTCTCTTCCTCTATGCCTCGATCTGGTTCTCATGACATCTCTACTGTTCGATTCATTGAACAAAGAAATTCTAAAGGCCGTTTATTCTGTGACCATTGTAAGAAAGAAGGACACACAAAGGACACTTGTTGGAACCTCTGTAGTAAACCAACTGACTGGAAGCCTAAAAAAGGGAAAGGAAGTGGTAATGTGGTTGAAGCTTCCACGAAATCATCTCAAAATGATCAACTGCACAAAATCATGGAAATGCTGGCCACACTACAGACTACGACAAAGCCTACTGCCATAGTAGTCAGGAGAGGTAATTTCTTTCAAGCCTTGACTGTGATAAAAGAACTATGTACAGGGAATTGTTGGATTGTTGACTCAGGTGCCTCGGATCATATGACTGACAATAAGACTCTTTTTTCATCCTATACTCCTCTTACTAAAGGAGTGACCGTGCGAATTGCTGATGACTCTGAGTCTGTTGTAACTGGAATTGGTTCCATCAAAATCTCAGCTACAAAATGGTATAGGAACCAAACTCAAATATGTTTATCCAAATTCTTGATGTTTACAATGAAACTCATTCACCTATTTATACTACTAAAATACCTATTAAAATATTACAAGAGTCAGAAACTTTGGCCTTCACCAACTCTTCTCCACCTACTCCCTCTGCATAATCGTCATGCCTTGCATCATTTCAGTCATATGTTTCTATGTCAACGTTTGCTGCTCATTCCATATTCTCTCTGTTCTGTTCTGTTTCATTCTCCCGGGGTTGGACAAGACTCGTCCTCGAGTCACAAACAACATCATCATCAATAAATGGAGATAAATCCGAAACCTTATACTTAAGTAAAAATGACTTGGACTTATTTTTGATGTTGATGTGTTTATCTGGTGGCAATGGTTCGAGCTGAATCTTCACATCATCCTTCTGAAAGGAATATGTGTTTGCATAACCGTCGTATAGAGCTCGTCGATCATATTGCCAAGGTCTTCCCAGAAGAAGATGACAAGCGTCCATCGGAACAACATCACACCAAACTTCATCGTGATACCTTTTTCCAATAGAAAAAGTAACAAGGCATCGTTTTGACACTTTGACTGCGCTTCCTTTATTGAACCATTGGAGCTTGTATGGGTACAGATGGTTGTGAGTTGGTAGTTGCAGCTTTTCTACCATGTAGTTAGAGACTACATTTTCACAGCTTCCGTTGTCGATAATGACGTCACAAACTTTATCTTGAGCGGTGCAACGAGTATGAAAAATGTTGTGTCGTAGCCAAGGCTCTTCTTTCACTGTGGCTGTATGCAAGCTTCGTCTAATCACAAGTGTTTCACCTTGATCAGGAGGAATGATTTCTTCATCAAAAATTGGCTCTTCATCAAGGACAAGCTCTTTATCAGGCATATAATCCTTTTCTTCTTCAAATATTGCAAAAGTTTCCCCTTCAATAATAGTAACAACTCTGCGGGTAGGGCATTCTGAAGCGATATGACCGAACCCTTGGCATTTGAAACACTTAGGTGCTTTAGAGCTAAATTCTTTGGCAACCTTAAGTGGAGGCTTACTTGAAGAGCTAGGTTGATATACTTGTGTGGGCTTGCTTGAGGAGCTATGCTGATGCATTTGTGTAGGTTGATGCACCTGTGCTTCATGTCCCTCAAAAGGAATTTCAGTTGAGGAAGATGACTGGTAGGGAGGTCTTCGGATCAACTGCTTCTCGATACGGATGGCTAAACGAATGACGTCGTCCAGAGTCCAGTATTGCTGGAGTTGTACTGGATGGGCGATGTTTGTATTTAATCCTCCGAGATAACGAGCTATTGTTTGCTCCTCCCTTTCTTGTATATCACATTTCATCATGAGTTTCTCAAACTCCCTGGTATATTCTTCTACAGACATAGCCTTTTGGCGGAGATTATGTAACTGAAGGAAATTATCTTGATAATAGTTTTCTGGAAGAAACTTACGTGAGAGCTCGCGTCGCATCTTGTCCCACATTCGTATCTTGCTTTTTCCTTCTCTTTCACGCCTTCTTTTGATATTCTCCCACCATATAGATGCATGTTTCTTTAATTTCATGGCGACAATTTTGACTTTCTGCTCATCGGGAATCTCTTTGTACTCAAAGACTCGTTCAACTGTTTGTAACCATTCGACAAATTCGTCTGGTTGAAGCCTTCCCTCAAATTCTGGTATATCTATCTTAATGTCATTAAGGCGGAATTGCTGTTGTTGAGGACGGCGGCGGTAGTCAGTAGACGACGAACTATTATTATCTGACTCATCTGGATATTCACTGCGAGATTCTAGCATGGCTTGCTGCGTTTGTACAGTGGTTTCCAGTTCCTGTATCCGGCGTCTCATCTCGTCCATCTCAATCTCGCGTGTGTTTCTGCGTCTTGGAGGCATTTTGAATTTGTTCTTGTGAGGTTAGATATAGGATGGAAAAGTACAAGGATATGATCGGTTTTTTTTTTATGGCAAGTAAGGGGTAAAACTGGAAATTTTATGGACAAATGGGGTAGAAAGGTAATTTCTTAACTTTCAGGGATGGAAATGTAATTTTGGAAAAAAAATCTGGGGTCAAAATGTAATTTCAGAAAGTTTTGGGGTCTGACACGTAATTTTGGCAGAAATTTGGGGCCAAAATGTAATTTCAGAAAGTTTTGGGGTCAGTAACGTAATTTTGACAGAAAATTGGGGCCAAAATGTAATTTCAGAACGTTTTGGGGTCCGAAACGTAATTTTGGAAAAAATATGGGGCCACAATATAATTTCAGAAAGTTCTGGGGTCAGAAATATAATTTTGGCAGAAATTTGGGGCCAAAATGTAATTTCTAAAAGTTGTGCTGACTGGGATTGATGACGTGGCGGTTAGGACACGTGGCAGTCTGTGATGGGTCCACGTTGCGTTGACTGATGACGTGGCTGCTGATTGGACTGGGTGACGTGGCAATGCTGACGGTGCCGCTGGCGTGGCGATATTGACACGTGGCGCAATCGGATTGGACAGCGTGGCGTTGACTGGTCAACAGTGATGACGTGGCAGATGACTGGGTCGTCTTCAACCTCTGGACTCCGGCGACCGTCTGAAATTCCGGCGACTTTTCCGGCAATTTTCCGGCGACGTCCGTGGAGGCGCGTGGAGGTGTTTTTCGGCGGTGACCGAGGCTATTCCTAGGTTTTTCGGCCTTCTGAACACGATGGTGAGGTCGGTTTCTTCAAAAAACGCTCCGAGAGTGGAAATCCGACACCCCCTTTTTCTCACGTTTTTTTTTTCTCACCCACTCCTCACTCTTTCGCTCTCTGGCTCTCTAGAACTCAGCTCTGGTACCAAAATGGTATAGGAACCAAACTCAAATATGTTTATCCAAATTCTTGATGTTTACAATGAAACTCATTCACCTATTTATACTACTAAAATACCTATTAAAATATTACAAGAGTCAGAAACTTTGGCCTTCACCAACTCTTCTCCACCTACTCCCTCTGCATAATCGTCATGCCTTGCATCATTTCAGTCATATGTTTCTATGTCAACGTTTGCTGCTCATTCCATATTCTCTCTGTGATGGTGCGAACCCACAAGGGAAGATCCCACGAACCCACAACCAATTCCGAAATATACACACCCCAAGAAAGCTAAACACAGATCGACGATCCACTTGAACCCTTGAACACGAAAGAACAAGGACCCGAAGTGTTGGAAAAACGCCACAAGGTTGATCAAGCCTTGATAAGTTTGTTAGTTCTAAAAAGAACCCTTAGAGAGAATCCACTCTCAAGAAACAAAGTGCAGAAGTGCAACTTTCATTTATGATTCAAATCTGAATTGTGTGTTACAAATGAAGAAGCACCAAGTATTTATAGGAACCTAATTGTAGTAGGTGCAAATCTGAACATAGAAAATACAAATTGTAAAACCATGTGCTAGGAAACCTAAAAGTCTAATACAATAAACACAAAAGTCTAATACAATCTAGAAGAAAGTTGAAATCTCAAATACAAATGCTTAAAGAAACCAAAAGTCAAATCTTCCACCAACCCCTTGTTGATTTTCGCACACCTAACTTCAAGAAGATGTATTCAGCAAATTAAGGCTCTAAATGTGCTTATTTAGGCCCAAATGAGCCTCCCATGTGTAGTACTAGGTCCAAGCTCTTTGTTTTGAAGTTTCCAAGCCCAAAACTTGATTATTAACTCCATATTTAGCACAAATGAACTTAGTGACGTTTTCAGCATCTTTGTTTTGTAAATCAGATTTATTGATCCAATTGCCATTTGATTTACAACAACTTCTTCAATAAGCCCAATCAATGCTTCCTTGAATATTTTAGCTTGTGCTCTCATGATTTGTTGAGTTGGAATTTGATAATGATCATTTGAAATGGAAGAGATGTCACTTGAATTTGAAGGGACAACTTGTTGAGTCTGGATCGCATCATTCCCTCTCTCCTCAAAAGGATTCGTCCTCGAATCTTGACTTGAATTTGGAGCGTTAATTTGTTGATTCTGGGTCGCATCATTCCCTCTCTCCTCAAAATGATTCGTCCTCGAATCTCCACCTGGATCAAGTTACATGTTCACTCCGTATTACATGTTCCAAAGTTGAAGTGTAATTTACTATCTGTGAGCAAATTAGCTAATGATAAACAATGTCAAGTTAACTTCTTTGCTACTCACTGTATTTTTCAAGATTTGCTGACAGGAACGACGATTGGGAGTGCAAAAGAACTTGGTGGTCTCTATTACCTTGATGAAAGTGATAATCATCAGAGTAAATCTTGCAATAAAGTATCTCTCCCTAGCACTGGTGACTTGGAGTTATGGCACAAACGTTTAGGTCATCCAAATTTAAATTACATGTCTCAAATGTTTCCATCCCTCGTTCCTCATAAAATCACCTCTGATTTTCATTGTGATTCATGTGAAAAGGCTAAGCATCATCGTACTTCATTTCCAAAAATCCCATACCAAGAGTCAAAACCTTTTTCCATAATTCACAGTGATTTATGGGGACCATCCCGCACTCCAAACCGATCAAAAACAAAATGGTTCATCACATTCATCGATGATCATACACGTGTCAGTTGGGTCTACTTGTTGAAGGATAAAACAGAGGTATTTCAAACATTCCTTAACTTTTACAATATGATCCAAACCCAATTCCAAACCCAAATCCAGATCCTGCACACCGATAATGGGACTGAATACTTCAATCAGGTCCTATCTACCTTCTTGACCGAAAATGGCATTGTTCACAAAAGTACTTGTCCCAATACACCTCAGCAGAATGGTATTGCTGAACGAAAGAATCGCCATATTCTTGAGACTGCTAGAGCCATTATGTTTAGCAGTAATGTTCCTAAATATCATTGGGATGATGCTATCCTTACTGCCACATTTCTCATTAATCGAATGCCAAGCCGACCACTGTCTTACAAAACGCCACTTCAACTCCTTCACAAATACTATAACCTACCATACCTCGAAAACACTCTACCACTTCGGGTGTTTGGTTGCACATCATACGTTCACCTCCATCACACTAACAAACTTGACCCAAAAGCCCTTCGGTGTATCTTTCTTGGTTATTCTCATTCCCAAAAAGGATACAAGTGTTATGATCCGGTCTCCAAACGTTTATTTGTCACATGTGATGTCACCTTTCTTGAAAATACACCCTATTATGCCTTGTCTACAATTCAGGGGGAGAAAGATGGTGAATTTCAGACAAAAGAAACACTAACGGATGACCAAACAGTCACAATTTATATACCTACCCACACAGAACCTAATCCTGATACCTCTGATACTCTTGATAACAACCTTGATATCCCTGATAATCCTGATAACCTTGATAACTCTGATAATGTGCCAAATCTAGGGGGAGAAACAAATATGTGGGGTAATACCTACATACGACGACACAAAAGAGGTAATGAGCCACAAGCTATTAGCACTCACCAGGAGTCGATACCAGTGGCAGATCTAGGAGAAACAGAAGGTTCTGATCTTAATATGTGGGGTAATACCTACATACGACGACACAAAAGAGGTAATGAGCCACAAGCTATTAGCACTCACCAGGAGTCGATACCAGTGGCAGATCTAGGAGAAACAGAAGGTTCTGATCTTAATCTTCCCATTGCAGTGCGAAAACAACCTAGACAACCCAAATCATCCACTAGGTATCCCATTGAGAAATTTGTCTCTTATAAGGCCCTTTCATCTAAATACAATGCATTTGTATCTCATCTTGATAGACTCAGGATACCAGACACTATTGATGAAGCTATGGCTATACCTGAATGGAGACAAGCTGTCTTGGAGGAAATGGAAGCTCTTAAACATAATAAGACATGGGATGTAGTAGATCTACCACGAGGGAAGAAACCTGTTGGGTGCAAATGGGTATTCACTCCTAAGTATAAAGCAGATGGAACTCTTGAAAAATACAAAGCTAGATTGGTTGCAAAAGGCTTCACGCAAGTATATGGGGAAGATTACACTGAAACATTTGCTCCAGTAGCCAAGTTAAATACCATCAGAATTCTCTTATCTATTGCAGTGAATTTAGATTGGAATCTGCACCAACTCGATGTGAAAAATGCTTTCCTCAATGGAGAACTCAAGGAAGAGGTGTATATGAAGTTACCTCCAGGGTTCCCAGGAAAAAAGGCTAACCAAGTCTGCAAGTTAAAGAGGTCATTATATGGGCTAAAGCAATCTCCACGTGCTTGGTTTGACAGATTCACCCGAGTTCTGAAGAGACATGGTTATACTCAGGGGCAGAGTGATCATACCTTGTTCTTTAAACATCATAAAGGCAAGATGGCTGTTCTAGCAGTATATGTTGATGATATAATCCTTACTGGAGATGATGAGGTAGAGATCAATCAGATCAAGAGAGCACTTACACGGGAATTCCAAGTCAAAGATCTTGGAGAGATGAAGTACTTTCTTGGAATGGAAGTTGCTCGGTCAAAAGGTGGTATTTATATTTCTCAAAGAAAGTATATACTGGATCTCTTGAAGGAAACAAGGATGACAGGCTGCAGACCTAGTAACACACCTATTCGTGTTGATAAAATAAATGAAGAAGCAGACCTTGGTAAAGCCGTGGACATAGGAAACTACCAGCGAATGGTAGGTAAATTAATATACTTGTCCCATACCAGACCCGATATTGCATTTGCCGTTAGTATGGTCAGTCAGCACTCCCATAATCCTACACAGAAGCATCTAAATGAAGTGTACCGGATCCTTCGTTATTTGAAGGGATCTCCAGGACGTGGCTTATTGTTCAAAAAGACTGATAAACGAAATATAGAAGTGTTTACAGATGCTGATTGGGCAGGTGATCAAGATGATAGGAAATCTACATCTGGATACTGTACGTATATATGGGGTAACTTGGTCACATGGAGAAGTAAAAAGCAAAGTGTAGTTGCGAGAAGCAGTGCTGAGGCTGAATACCGAGCTGTGTCACTTGGGATTTGTGAAGGCATATGGATAAAACGTGTTCTTGAAGATGTAAAAGAATGCATAAATCTACCGATCAAAGTCTATTGTGATAACATGGCTGCAATCAACATTGCTCATAATCCGGTTCAACATGATAGAACCAAACATGTCGAAATAGACAGACACTTTATAAGGGAAAAAGTTGATGATGGTATCATTGATCTAAGGTACATACCCTCTAAAGAACAGACCTCAGACATCCTCACTAAAGGATTGCCAAAGGACAGATTTGAGTATCTGATGGGCAAGTTGAACTTAATTGATATCTACAGTCCAACTTGAGGGGGAGTGTAGAAATCACCGAAAGCACCGAAAATGAAGAAACCAGATCCACGATTATAGGCGTTAATTTTTTCTTTGATTATACAGTATTCTGTCGGTGTTATTTTCCTTGATTGTACAGTATTTTGTCTAACTCACTTCTATATAAATATGTAGCCTATCAGTATGAAAAATATAATTCAGTGTTACAATTCTCTTCAATTTTTTACTGGGATTTTCATGTTAGTATCAAACTTGATAAATTGGCTTAATCATCAGCTGAAAGGAAAATAAAACAAGGAGATGATATATGACAATTTTTACACCAAAGAAGCTTATCTAGCAAAAATCAAATTGACAAATAGTACAAATAAAGATTTCCCACGTTACTAATTTTGGTAGAAATTCCATACATTCACCATTTTTCCAATTTTTTGGTCTAAGATTACAATCGTTATCAATAACATCAACTCACTATTTTTTTTATATCATTGTTTTGAGAAATTAGTGGAAGTTATGGAAAGAGACATGGCTATAGTCAATACGAGAACAGAACAATAGTTCTCCAAATTTAGCTAGTGTGTGTATTACCAAGCCAACAAATTCTCTCTTAAATATGTTTTCTTCTTTTATTTTCAAATATTAGTAGGAAGTCAATAAATCTATAACCCTTTCAATTTTTGAGCTGAGATTTGTAAATTTTGCCAGAGACTTCAACTCATTTTGTGTGCTAAGATTTATATGTTTGTTAATAACATCAAAAGTCAGTTTTTCTTGTTCTTTTTTCTTTTTTTAGAATCGGGAAGTGACCAAGAAGAAGATTGCTAAAAAATACGGAACACATTATCAAAATAGTGAATTGCCAAATTTGACAGAGGTATGTACATTATTCTTTTCTATAACAAACAAACAGTTTCTCTTTTTAATTAATATTTGATATGCTTCTAAATCATTTTAACTTTTATAGTAACTTATTCATATTTTATGGGCTACATATAGAGTGCTAATGCACCAGCAAATGAAATTGTTGAAGAAAAACTCTCCACAACTCTATCATCTAATTCAGACATGGTAAGGATTTTTCTTCAAAAAGAAGGATATATTATGCATTCTAATGATCTGAAAAAATATGCTAACCTTCTCCAGAAGATTATATTATTATGATGTTAGTGTCATACAAATATTAAACTTACATGTCATTTGGTGTCATGTAGAATCTCAAAGCAACTTCTGGTGAAGGTCCTTCTAAGGTAAGCTTGCTGTACATTCAGTTTAGCTTTAAATACATGTCTTGTTATTTATTTATTCCTTTAATTTGCTTAGGAGTTATGCGGAAAGGAATCAATGGGTGATGATCAACAAGCACTTGCAGAAATTAGAAGCTCCAATAATGAAGCTCCTCAAAGAGTTGAAGAACCTACCAATGAATGTTCCTCCAAAGAAACATCAAAAGAAATGGCATTGACGATTCCGCCATCTTCTACTGGAGTGACCCCTCCATCGGTAAATTCTTGGTTTTTAATATAGTCACAATATTGATACATTATTAATTTTCATTCAGATTAATTTTTCTATTTTTATGCTCTTAGATCTCTTCAATTCCTTCTCCCAAAAAGCGTCAAATAGAAACTTCATCTACTGATGTGGAAATGGAATCAGGGAGCTCTGCTATTACTGATCAACCTGCACAAGTAAGCATTCATTTTATTGCACAACAGTTTTGAGATGATGTAAATTTATTCTTTAAAACTTGTATATAATAATGCCAGAATAGAGCAATTTGATAATCAAAACTGGTACTCTTGTTGTTGTTGTTCGTTTTTTTTTTGGTATAAAGCAAGTGGTGCGCATTTTTCATTCAGTGTATATTACCGTCTTTTCAATTTAAAATCTAAGCAAACTATATTACTGTCTTTTCTTTTTTGTATAAACAATTTTTTTCAATATGTACGTGAATAAGAAGGTCAACAATTAATCACTCTGCTGCTATTGCCTATACATATTTATATATATGAGTGTGTGTGCTTGTTTACAATAATGGTTGCTTCATCTTGAACAGGACAAAATGATGAATCAACAGGAGACGTCTACTGGGAAACAAACCAAGTTTGACCGAGGAAACCATCAGCAACTTGTAGAAGATGATCTGATGAGATTGTTCCAAATAATGGAGGAAGGTGATGAAATGGAAGTTCACATGCCTCATGCATCCAAAATTGCAGCTTTTGAAGATGACAACGACTTGAGCAAGGCCCTCGCCGACTTGGAAGCCTCAGTGAAGATGAGTCTGAGTGAAATAGCTTGCTCTGAAGAAAGCAAACTTCGCCTTGAGAATTCTCTCAACATCTTGTTCTCTTATTGTTCTGAAGATGGAGCTCCCTCTCATGGCCTTCAAGCCACAATTCACTCTCTCCAACAAGAAATCCTAACTGTTTTATCTTCTTCCAGGCTAGCTTATGCCACCATTGACACATTCAACAAGTTTGAACAGAAAGAGAAGCTTGTCATTGAAGAACGTTCAAAGAGGAAGGAAGCAGCCATTGCTCTTCTGTCTCAAATTCACAATAAAGAGGGTTCTTTGGCCGAGGCTCAGCTAAAGGAAGCAAAGTTGAAGGAGAAAATCGCTAAGCTTCAGGCTGAACTGTATAGCAAGGAAAAAGAAATCCAAGAGTGTGAGATGGAACTGATATCTCTTAAAGAAGAGAAGAAGAAGAATGTTTATGACACAATGGGGTTTATAAAGGAGTATGAGGCAGTGAAGAAAGAAAGGTGTCACATGGTGGAAGAAAATATAAAAGCAAAGCAACACCTACAAAATATGGATGTTAAGTGGTCTTCTTGTCAATCCAATTTGAAAAAAACCACACTGCTTCTAGGAGTTCATCTTCAACAGAAGCTTTGACCGTTGGAGATGAATATTTAAATTTCCTAAAAACAAGATTAATAGAATTCTTCACTGTAGTGTGTTTATTAGTTGGGTTGTTACCTGTATGTGTTTTCGGTTTTTGTGTTCCGAGTTCTTATGATCAAAAAAGGGAAAAAAGAAAAAAAAAAGCCAAAAAAAATGAAAAAGAAAGGAAAAGAGATAGGGTGTATGGGGTAGTAGTTGTTGAAGACTCAACTGTCGTAAATATTGATTAGATAGTGAAACTTTTCTGGACTAGGTCCCGTGGTTTTTATCTCTCACTTTGAGGGAGTTTTCCACGTTAAAAAATTGTGTGCTCTTCTATTTTTTTACTTGATGCATTTTTATTTAAGTTTTAAATTATTTTACACCTGTCAATTTAATTCAATCTTCTTAAAATAAAAATTGTATCTACCATATTATATTTTGTGCAATTCTTTTCCCAAATACATTTTTAAAATAGTAGATGGAATGGTAAATGTGGTGCTTTATTGTTCAAAAAGGGAAAAAAAATGCTTCAATATATTGTGATTAATTCCATGCATGCAAATAAAAATTTATTCTAGCAAAAATTTATTAATATATATTAATTATAATTGGTTGCTTTTCTCATTTAGACTAGCATATATTGGTGCTGCATGCGTGTGGAGCCAATTCTGAAACAAATCCACAGGAACAGAACAAATATGTGAATATTAGAAAAAGAAATGAATGTTAGGTGGTGCTGTGATACAAGCTAAAGCTAGATTCAATTTTAGTGCTCCTCATTTTCATGGTAGGCACCAAATTTAATTTGGACCCTAAAAATGTCAGATTTTTCTGTAACTTGTCAATTTTTGGCGGGATGCCAATGATCGCTGGGACATCCTAGAACATGGTAGGTCTAGATGAAACATATATAATTGTGCAGTCAGCAATCCCTAATTGTATCACATATGCATGTATGTTAGATCGCGACAATTATAGAGGGCGTGACTACCCATGTCGCCGAAGCATCAGCAAATAAAGCAATGCAGGAACTTCATTACTTGTGTTGTTACCAGAACTATGTTAAGGACTTCGAAAAGAAAAAGGAAAGCTTAGGGCCAAGCTGAGACAGTGTGCTTAACGACATTGAAGAAGCGAAAAACAGAAACGAGAATCAGATTGAAAGTGAAGTTAAATTGTGGTTACATGAAGCAGATGCTCTAATAAAGGAAAACACGTAAGAAAAGAGGAAATGGCTTGGTTTGGTTCCTAATTGCTTTTGGCAGTACAATCGAGGCAAGGACTTGGAAGACAAGAAGCAAAGGATTCAACAACTGGTGGAACAAAGTGATAACTTCACTTGTGTTGCACGTTCAACTGGACTTCCAGGGATCGAGTTCTACTCTTTTGAAAAATGTTTGCAACTTAAGGACAGAAAGTTGCAATGTGGAAAACTGACGGAGGCGTTGAAAGATGACAACAAGTTTATGATTGGACTGTATGGGCTGGGGGGAACAGGAAAAACCACAATGGCAATAGAAGTAGGTAAAGAAGTTGCAGAATCAAAAGTGTTTGATAAAGTCTCCTTTAGTGTTGTTTCAAAGGATGCAAACTTGAAAAAGATTCGAGACAATATTGCAAAACACTTAAACTTGCCTTTAAATGAAGGAACAGATGAATCTGAACTGGAACAAGAGTTGTGGAAAAGAATAGCAGAAGGTGGAGAAAAAGTGCTTATTTAATTTCACCAATATTGAATTAAAGGTGATATTTGACCATGGTAATTATATTTATAACCATGTGGAACGCCTTGTACCAGTTAGCAACATCCACGTTGAAGAGTCTTAACGTACCTGTTAATGATACATTGCAGCTTCACTTTAAGCACTCTTGGTGAAAATGCAACGATTGACTATGTACATCATTCTGTATTCACAAGGCTTGATGTCTTTAGAGTTTAAAGATGTTTAGAATGGTGAATGTAAACATTCAGTACTAGATATCTCTTGCTCTTGTTCTGTAATTTCAGGCTCTTCAACTTTCTTCCAAAGATGAAGATATATATAATTTAATTGCTGGTGTGTGTGGGTTATTTTGTACTATTTGTCCCACTAATGCATGTTTTTAACTACAGTGGTTTACATAAGTAGTTCTGCTGACTTTTGCACCTTACATAAGTAGTTCTGCTGGCGTCTACCAAACAAATTTAGTTCTTTATTGAGTTTCTTCTAGATTTTCATTTTTCCAAAATCTTTTCTCTCATCACTTCGTGCGTACCAAACACAATTCCATTAGACTGGCCATTCATGATTATTTTCAGAGTTTTCAGATGTAGCCAAAGGATTTCCCAAGACAAACTGCATGAGGATGAGAATTTTCAACTTTTAAATGGTATTATTCCTTTTACTTATATTTTTATGGATGAAAAGGAATTTGGCTTTCCCAGATGGTAAAATCATTCAGCCACACTGTTTGTCAAAGAAATTCAGAGTGACTTATCCTTCTCTGGCATAGCCTGGGAACACAAATCCAAACATGTAAAGAGTAGAAAGAAACCTACTCACTTAGTTTATTGAGGTGAAGAAAATAAAATCTACAAGCCATGGATCACAGAAATGATCCCTGTATATATAATAGTCCTACTACATATCCTATTGGGCCTCAGGCCCACAAACTAACAACACCTAATTAATCACTATATTCATCTAACCTGCACATCACAGTACATACAGTATACATCATGCTATGTTATTACATATTTTATCACTCCCCCTCAAGTTGGGGGTTGAAAACATTTACTGCGCCTAACTTGTGCAGAATCTGGTTTTGTGCTACTTTGGTGATGGCCTTAGTCAGAATATCAGCCTGTTGGTCGACAGAATTCACATGCACTATCCTGATCAGTTTGGATTGTACCTTCTCTCAAACAAAGTGGCAGTCTATATCGATGTGTTTATTTCGTTCATGGAAGATGGGATTAGTAGCAATGTGAATCGCAGCCTTACTATCATAGTGAACATCCATTGGTTCTGATTGAGGTTCACCTAGCTCCCTTAGTACCCCTTCAAGCCAAACAACTTCTGAACTTGCAGAAGCAAGAGCCCTATACTCGGCTTCTATGGATGATCAGGACATTGTGGACTGTTTCTTTGTTTTCCAATGAACCAATGAACCTCCAACCTTGAGCAAATATCCAGTCACGGACCTTCTTGTCATGCTACAAGACCCCCAATCAGAATCACAGTAGCAACTCATAGTTGTATCTCCCTGGGAGCTAATCAGAATTCCCATGCCTGGACTTTGCTTTAGATATCATACTACGTTTAATGCTGCTGCCATGTGGACTTTCATAGGCTACTGCATGAATTGACTAAAGACCTGCACCGAAAAACACAAGTCAGGACAGGTCACTGTTAAGTAAATTAACCTTCCAATCAATATTCAATACTTATATGGCTCTCTCAACAAGTCTGTGGTCTTATCCTTACCCTCTCGGTAACCTATCAATTTTAAATTTTGTGACATTGGCATTCCAAGAGGTCTACAAGCACTCATTCCCAAATCAGCCAGCAAGTCTAAAACATATTTTCTTTGGAACATAACAATTCCTTTATCAGATCTAGCCATTTCTATTCCAAGGAAATACTTCATTAAACCTAGATCTTTAATTTTGAAGTTATTATGTAAGAATTCCTTTACTTCACTTATCCTTTCTTGCATGTTTCCAGTAATGAGCAAGTCATCCACATAAATCAGAATCAAAACCACACTATCATCACTGTATTGCTTAAAAAATAGTGAATAATCATACTTACTTTGGATAAAACTTCCTGCTACTAAAGCTTTAGTCAACTTACATTTCCATTGCTGAGAAGCTTGCTTAAGGCCATATAAGGACTTTCGAAGTCTACACACAAGGTTCTCCCCCTTGATGTGGAAACCTTGAGGAATAGTCATGTAGACTTCTTCCTCTAAGTCACCCTGCAAGAAAGCATTATGTACATCTATCTGATATATATTCCAACCATACAAGGTAGCAAGTTTAAGTGTCATACGTACAGAAATCATTTTAATAATAGGAGAAAATGTTTCATGGTAATCCACTCCCTCCTTTTAATTATACCCTTTGGCAACCAACCGGGCTTTATACTTATCAATTTCCCCATTCGATTTATACTTGATTTTATATATCCATTTACACCCAATGACTTTCTTACCAATAGGGAGTGGCACAAGATCCCAAGTGCTATTGTTTTCAAGTGCCTCCATTTCAAGATTCATTGCTCTTACCCAATCAACATCATGTGCAGCTTCTTGGTAGGTTTTTGGTTCTCTAATAGAGTCTATTTGACATAAAAAACACATGTGAGAAGCAGAAACATTATCATATGAAATATAGTTTTCAATGGGATAGAGACATGTGGAGAAAGTTTCATGGGACCCTTTGGTTATTAAGCTACATACATAATCCTTTGCCCAAATGGGGGGCTTCCGCTCTTTATCAGTTCGCACATTAGTATGAGAAATATGACTCTGTTCATGACAAGTAGAAGATCCTGGAATAGGTGTAGAAACAGCAGGATCAAATTTGATCTGTTCAGAGGCATCAGGTTCAGGTATGTCCTGTGTTTCACAGGTCACGATAAGCTCTATTCTAGGCTCCAAAATTGCACTTTCATCAAAAAAGAACATGTCCTTCAACTCTCTTAATAGCACTCCCCCTGGATGGAGCACTACTCATCTAAGAAGGGAAACTTATATTCAATGAATCTAACATGCTGACTAATAATGAGGCGGTCTGATCCTAATTCTAAAAGAATAAACCCTTTTTGGTTATTGGGGTATCCTAGGAACACACAAGAGGTGCTACGAGGTTAGAACTTATATGTAACATTTAAGTTGGCAGCATATGCAAGAGACCCAAATGTTCTAAGGTTTTCATAACTAGGTTCATGAACATAAACCTTTTCATAAGGTGTCTTAAACCCTAAGACCTTAAATGGAACTCTATTGACGATAAAAGCGGCCATACGAACACATTCCCCCCAATATTTGAGGGGTACCCCTGACTGTATCATAAGACTCTTGGCTATCTGCATTAAGGTACGATGCTTACGTTCCACTATACCATTCTGTTGAGGAGTATAAGGACACGAAGTTCATGAAACACCTTTATCATTCAAATAAGTTTTCAATTCAAGGTTAACAAATTCAGAACCATTGTCACTACGTATCCTTTTGACATGCAAAGAAAATTGTGTGAAAACATAGGCAACAAAATTGCGTATACATCTAACAGTTTCATATTTAGACTTCATCAAGAATACCCAAGTGCTTCTAGAGAAATCATCCACAGTGGTTAAAAAATAATGGTGCCCTTGGTGTGTAGGGGTCTTATAAGGCCCCCAAACATCCATGTGGAGTAACTCAAAGCAAATGGCGTATTTAATACAGCTAGAAGTAAAAGGAAGACGAGTTTGTTTCGATTGTATACAAATGTCACAGTCTTTATTGAAAGATGTACGTTTATCCTTTACAAAGGTTAAATGCCTCAATACAGACAATGGAGCATGGCCTAGTCGTTTGTGTAAAAGTGACAAATCAGCAAAAGAGTGAATAGGAGTATTCAGATTGTTTACAGTAGCAAAACACTTAGGAAAATTCAGCATGTATAATCCTTCTTCAACCTTACCAGTCCCCCTCTTCTTGCCATTTGGAAAGGCCTGCACTAGACAGTGGTTAGGATAAAATACCACTTTGCTATTCAATTCCTTAGTTAACCGTGGAACAAATATGAGATTAAATTGCAATTGAGAGGCATATAAGACATTTGTCAGGAGAAAGCCTAATGTTACCTACATGGGTGATTAATATCTTATCTCCATTTGGGATTGTAATAGCCTTAATACTACTATTATTAATGTTGTAAGTTTCAAATAAAGAAAGATCACCCGTAATGTGTGAAGTAGCCCCAGAGTCCAACACCCATCTACTAGAAGGAAAGTTAGAAGAATGCAAACCTAAATCAGTACCAGTGAGAGCGTGTACTGTTCCCTCAGAATCACGCTTGAGCAGATCCAGAAGGCACTCATATTGATCTTGAGTGAAGGTAGGAGATGCTGGAGGGCGTTTCTCACCATCCGATGCAGGGTCAGTTGCTAATTGAACAGCGGTAGCCACTCTACCTGTCTTGGTTTTGGTCCGTTGTGAATCAACCAAGTAGCCAACAAGTTCCCAGCAAACATCCTTGTGGTGGCCTTTCTTGCCACAGTGTGAACACTCGGGTCCAGAACTTGATCGACCACGTCCCCGGCCTCCTCGACCTCAACCACGAGCAGTCACGGCCACGCCCTCAATAGGGCTATTTTGAGCAGTAGAGGCAAGGGATTTCTGTGCTTCATCTTCGGCAACCATTGCGTATGCCAGATTAACCGAAGGCAGTGGGCTCATCAAGAGAATTTGGTTGTGAGCACCACTGAAAGAATTGTTCAGACCGAGAAGAAATTGCAACAATTTGTGGCGCTAAATCATATCAGCATACACTCGGGATGTCTCACACTGGCAAGAGGGAATGGGAAACAATGTCGATTGTTCCTCCCAAAGCTCTTTCATTTTTGTACAATATTTAGAAACCAAAGAAGAGTCTTGGCGCAGAAAACTTAATTCACGGTGCAAAGAGAAAAGCCTAGAGCCAGTGTTTTTATCGAACCTTTCTTGAAGATCCTTCCAAACCAGATGCGCATATGGGTAGAATATAACGCTATTGGTGAGGTCTTTCGAAAGGGATTTGAGAATCCAAGAGAGAACGACGGCATTACACTATTCCCACTGCTCACGAAGTCCTTCTTCCTGAGATTCTTTGCTGCACGAACCGTCGATGAAGCCTAATTTGTGTTTCCCGCGCAAGGTAATACGCATCGCACTACTCCACATGAGATAATTGTCACTGCCGACTAGGATGTGTTGGACGATGGAAAGCCCCTGCGTCTCCGACCGATGTAGGTAGAGAGGGTGGTTGAAGCTCAAGCCGTCGACGGTGGAAGACGTGGATGATGGAGACTTGGCTTCAGCCATAAGAAGGAAAGCAGATAACAGATTAGGGCAGTCGGGGAAGAGATGGAGAAAGCGTGGAGATATGTGGAGATGTGTAGAGGAAACGGGTAGTGATCAGCTGGAGGAGAAGGGACTCAGGCGGGTATTGGGGTGGGTCACGATGGAGTCTTGGATTTCTTAGGCCTTCTTGGGCCAAAGTGGACTTAGAATGGGGCAGAAGTCTTGAAAAAACACCCTAAGCAAAGTGAGTCTTGTGGCTCTGATACCATGTTGGGAACACAAATCCAAATGTGTAAAGAGCAGTAAGAAACCTGCTCACTTATTTTATTGAGGTGAAGAAAATAAAATCTACAAGCCATGGATCACATAAATGATCCCTGTGTATATAATAGTCCTACTACATATCCTATTGGGCCTCAGGCCCACAAACTAACAACACCTAATTAATCACTATATCCATCTAACCTGTACATCACAGTACATACAGTATACATCATGCTATGTTATTACATATTTTATCATAGCCTTCCTCTCTTGTTCCTTGAGCACTACTTTAAGGGTGCCAATGTAGTGCCTATTTGGGTTAACGGTAAAAGCTGTTTTTACAACGTAATTTACGTACGGTGTACGAGGTAAGCATGCGAGAGTAGTTTTGTCTCAACTTGCATGAACGTACTTCTCAAACGCTAATGCAAACAGGCCCATACACATTCAAGTTTGCAGCTTCTCTGTGCTTAAATCAACAGGGATGGTCTATTTTCATATGCCTCGTTGAGAGGTTTGGTTAGAGATTCAAATAGGGAATGGTTATAACGGGGGTTTCGAAGAGGGGAAAAAAACTGATCATCCTATTGGTTTTCAAATATGTGAGCAACATAGCTATACCAGAGTTCTAGCTTATACTGATGTCCTTGAAGCTTTTTAATTGATAATGATATTCGGAGAACTCAATCACTCCATTAAGGAACACATGGTCACCTAGCAAAGTCCTTATTCTAGATGCTATGTTTGTCCGAGATACCTTTTAATTATTTTTATTATATTTTTTTCTTGAAGTGTAACTTTCAACTTTTGATCTTGCTTTTCTAATAATCCAAAAAGTGAAGAACATATGAAAGAAGTTGCAAAATAAGCCAAGCCATTTATCCACTCATGTTATTTCTCTTTAAAATAAGAACATTAACGGCTCGTTGCGTTTGTGGCCACTCAGCATGTGGTTTTGTGCAGTAATAATGTGTATGTTTGGACTGGCAGTGACAGAAGCGGCATTTTTTCAATCTAACTTTTGAAAACTTAAGTTAAAGTAAAAGTTAGTGGGATATGACTTATGTTTGGGTTGACATTGGCACAAGTGTTTTTTTTTTTTTTCAAAATGTAACTTGTTTAGATAATAATTTGAAAAGCACGTTTAGATGAAAAATAACCAGAAAGGATATGAATCTTATTAAATAATATATATATATATATATTATAATTATATATTTCTGGCAGAAAAAATTATATATTATGATAATTTTAAAACATTAAATAAAATTAATTATTTCATGATCCTATTTATAAATCATTTCTAACATGTTTCACATACCAAGAAAACCTTTAGGGAGAATTCCAAAAAAAATACCACTTGAACTTCAAAATCCCAAATTAGTTACTTGACAAGAACTTGCGTTGTCAATTCCATTACTCTTTTTGTCAATTCCATTACGATTCTTGTCAACGGAATTTTGAAGTTTAAATGATATTTTTTTAGAAATCTCCCAAAACTTTAAAACTTATTAACTTTACTTTAAAATTTAATAATTTTTCAACTTCATCCCTATTTAATATATAATGTATCTCATGAAAATAAAGTCAACATTATAAAAAATTATTGATATAATTGTACATTTATCTTAAAAATTTCTCTTTCTGCCTTATAAATAGAACCAAAATAAACCTTCTCTCTATAATACAAGCGAAAAAAAAGGAATATAATATAATCTAAAAAGACAATTGTTCATTTTGCATTGTCATCCCTACATGCTTTTCTCTCCTCTTCTCTTCTTTTTCTTCAATATTCATACCCCTTCTCTCTCCCCCTCCCTCTCTCACTAGCAATGTTGCAAAAACCGAACCGGACCGGACGGTCGGACCGGTTGAACTGGTGCCCATAAAGACTTTCGGCTTGTTCAGCATGGTTCAACTGTTTCACCATTTAGACCGTTTTAGGCCGCTTCAGACCGGCTGTTGGACCGGGAACCGGGATTGAACCGGGAATCGTTTATTAGTGTTATTGACATGTTATTGTGTTATTTTTAATGATTTTAATGTATTAGAACTTGGGATTTGGGAAAGATGATATATTTATATAATTATATATACATATAATATTATTTTTATTTAATTATTATGTTATCAGTCCGACCATGCGACCCATGACCCAGTAGCCTCTCTGGTTCGACGTCCGATCCGACTTTTAAAACATTGCTCACTAGTCCCTCTCTTTCTTTGTGTCCCTCCTCTCCTTTTCGTCACCATGAAGGAGGCAAGAAGTAGCTCAAGGATGGCTTCTACAGTGTCATAACTTTTGGTCAATAAACCCTTCTAATATAATGCTAACCCAAATACTATAGTGAAGCTTTAACATGAATTTTTCCTATTTAACGTAGTTTTTTCCCTCCTCACTCAAACAGACCCATCATTGCTTTTGCTTCTCTTCATTCTTTTCGAATTTTGAAGCCCCTCAACAATCTCTATCATTCCAACAAAATTGCTTTTCCCCCCCTATCTCTGTATGTTTCAAATTTCAAATTTTGAAATTCAACATGCTCCCTCTATTTGATACCCTCGTCATCCCCAGCCTACGTTTTATTCCCTCCATTATCCTATCTCTATTTGACTCCAAACTTTCGAATTTTTTTATTCGAACTTCAAAATCTGAAACAAATTACAATTCATCTCTCATATCATTTCTTAGGGAAATCACCGATCCAAGTCATATTTTTACTTGGCCTTATATTTCGTTTTGGACTAAATGTGAAATTTTTATATGCAAGGGGTTTTGATATATTCATGTATTAGGTGAGAAGGTCAATTTACGTCGTTAGCAATACCAATATTGAGGGGAATTTGTTATGTTGGATTCGGAGAGTTAAATAAAATGATTTTAACATATTAATTGTGATAAAAGTTTTGAAGCAACATTGCATGTCAGTGACATCATAATGTGTAACACCCCAAATTTTATATTCACCAAATATATTGTAATTATTTGGGAAATTCAATAAAATGGTGAATATTCATGAATTTGGAATTTATGAATTTATAAATGTTCAATTTCATGGGAAATTGGGCAAAAATAATTATGGAATTAATTTGGGTAATTTAAAAAGCCCAATATTAAGGTCCAAAAATGAAGAAATATTAGAGAAAATATTTGGTCCAAAAATATATGAAAATTGGTGAAAGAAAAATAAGAGAAGAAATTGGATTAGAAAGGTAATGGCAAAATCGTAATTTTGCCAAAATAGCACAAAATAAATTATTTTCCAATTAATTGGAGTTAATTTCAATTAATTAAAGAAAATAAAGGTTAAAATATATTTAGAATATTTTGGTCAATTTAATATGAATTTATGGAAAATTTGAGCAAAAAGTGCAATTTTGACCAAAATTGAGACTTTACGTGTATACGTAACCGAAACAAGTTGTGAAGCCAATTGAGACCATAGGAAGGGACCCCTAGGTGTCTTCTACATGTGGCATAAAGAAGAAAATATTGGTTGGACATGATGGCATGGTTACGTGAATGTAGGAAGTTATGTACATAAGATTGGATTTTAGCAATCTTGGAAAATTAAACAAATTATTATAATATTATGAGATATTAGAATATAAGTTCATCTTTCTCATTCAGCTGCTCATTCACGCACAGCAGACCTGAAATAGAGAGAGGGACGTTGAGGTTTGGAGAGAGAGAGAGAGAGAAGAAGAAATCTCACAAGGTAAGCCGATTTCTCCGACGATTTAGCTCCTAACGCGTATAACTCCGATCCTAAGCTACTCCTCTTTGTTCTTTAAGGTTTGGAAAGCTCAAATTTGGTGTTTTAAAAGTTAGGGTTTTCAGCCATTTTTGGGAAAAGCTTGTTGGAGCTTGAGGTAACTTCCAAACCTTCGTATATTAACTATTCTGGCTGCTATGGGCAATTTAATCGATAAAATTTCGCCGGATTGCCATTGGTTTTAAATTTTGGAAAAGTATATATCTAAGGGTTATGCTGCCCAATTTTAGTTCAAATGGTTGTTATAACTCAATTAGATTGTTAATAAAGTGTTTAGAAGTAGAAAGAACGTGTTTACGGAGTCGAAATCGTAAAACCCCGATTTTTCCCGGAGAACACAATTATTTCGGCCAGGGATGTTTGAGGGCCTTAGAGTTGGATTTTCAATGATTTGATGATTCCATTGGATTCAATGGGCAAAAATAGGTGGGGTTACAGTTAGGCACTTTTTCAAAAAAGGCTGAGAAAGCATAATTACGGAAACGCCCCTAAAACCCTAAAAGTAGGGCTGCCAAGGGAAATTTCGTAATTTGACATTGAATTTGGTAGTTTTGAGTCCGGAAATGGATTCCTTGGACGAAAATACGTCAGGATAGCCCTAGTCAAAAATTTGGAAAAACGTGCCATCGGGCCGGGTACGGCGGGGCCGGGGTCTCGGGGGCATTTTGGTAAATTTTCACCATAGGCTAATATAACCACAAGAAACACTATGGAAGTGTCTAAAATGATACTTGGATAGGTTATGACCTATTTCTTGTATGTTTGACGTTTTAGGACCGAGTTGGACGCCTATAGTTGACACGTTTTACGAGGTAGACCCTTTGAGACAGGAAAGAGGTTAAGGTAGGGACTACTATCTCTCATATACTATGTGACTATTTGTATGATGCATGTTACTGTATTTTGTGATCTGAACACGTGCTGGAGGCACATTACCTAGCTGTGGTCTAGGACCTAGCTGAGGTACACTAGTCTTACCTAGCTGTAGTCAAGGACTCGGCTGAGGTACATGCAGGGGTTTCAATGGGTTAGTTGGCCCTTAATTTTGTGTACACACACGAATGATATGAATTTCATTTTACTTGATACGGTGCATTGCATATTTAATTTTCGTATTTTATATGTTGATCGTATGTTTCTACTGAGATTCCTTAGAATCTCACCCCTTTTTCTAATCAAAATGTCTCAGCGGGTGCCAGTGGCTCGAAAGCCAAGGATGCAGAGAAGGGAAACTGACCGGCACGTTTCCCAAGATAAATACAGTGGTTATATATAGTCTGTATGTGAAATAGTTTTAGGACATTTTATACATATTTGTCAATATTATCGACTTCTGCTTTGTTAATGACTGTCTGTAAACAAATACTTATTAGCAGTATAACTGTACTTTTCTGTTTGCCTATAGAACTTGTTCATTATTGCCCTGCGTATATCAAAATAAAAACGGGTGTTGACATAATGCGACTGGGATTGTTGTTAAAGAAAAAGATGAAGAATCTCGTTCTCATAAAAATATATGTACTCGTGATATTTTAGATTAAAAAATTAGTAGTAACATTGAATTAAAATCACACAGATTGAACCAATTAACATACCATCCTCTTCATAGAGAGATAACCTTGTTCTTATTCATGCATGAACTGTTTTATTTAGTTCATCACAAGCCCCAAAAAAACATACACAATGTTTATCTCCACGTATTGAAATGTCAAATATCATGGCTATAGATTAGAGTAATCAAATCTAGATCAGATCAGCCGGTTTAGTCTGGAAACCGGTAAACCGATGGGGAAACCAATCTTATCTAAGTATTGACCCCGTCACCTTTTTTAAAAAAAAAAAAAAAATCGATATTTTTTTATTTTCTTTTTAGAATTTCATATCAATAATTTTGGAATCTTCACTTTCTTACTGGTTTGATCCCAAATTACTTCAAATTTGATTCCAATTTAATCTACCGATCCTTGACCCAAAAGCCCGTAAGTGACTGATGCAGGTTTACTTACCTTGCTATAAACTATAAAGAGCTAGTGAGAAAGAGACCCAAACCACCAGTTACAGGAATGGCGCTTTCAATTTCAACTCTGAACCATTTCTCATCCACGCACCTCAAACGCTTTCCTTCCATTTCTAACCCCACCATTCTCGCCATCTCCTCCTCTCTTGTTCCTTCGTCCACCTCCTCTGCCTTCTCGCCGAGGAGATTGTCTGCTCTGGCCATTCCAAAATGCTGTCGTTTCCGGCGCGTTTCCTCCGCCGCCGCTTCTGGAGATGACAATTCCCGACGGTCTGATGAACTTTCGTCCCTCCCACCTGAAATTGTTGTTCTCAATGTTGAGGTATGAGCTGTGCGCTGTATCTCGAAGTTTATTTAGCTAGTTTTTCCCCTTACATTTTGTTTTGTCTCTGAGCTAGGGTATGATGTGTGAGGGATGTGCAGATAATGTGAAGAAACTTCTAGAGAGTCGGGTAAGTTTATTGATTAAGGCTTGGTTTAGATAGAATTTCTTGTTGTAGTGCATTGACTTTAATATTGAGGAAGGTATTCTGTCAAGTCTATACTAGTAGCGATGCAATTCCATGAGCATCTGACATTCTAGTCCACTACATGACATGTTTTTATTCGGAAACATAGACTAGATGTGAAAAGATGGTCCTTACGGATTTCAAAGCAGCACACAGTTTTTTCAAGTTACAGAATTCTTCTAGATTAAATTGCCATACCTGTACTTATTTCCTTATGATGATTAAGAAAATGAATTTGGATATAAGTTGTAGTGGATTCATCGGTTGAGCTAATTCAAGGTGTAAGGAGTAAGGTTTTGATTGATAGTGATGCAAGGATATTTTTTGTACGCACGATAGATGGAAATATGGAATAAAAAGATTTTTTTTTTTTTTCCTTTTTAATGGAAATGCGAATCATATGTTGATCAAAAGAATTATGTACCAGAGTATACAAGATTAACTCCTCTCATCATCAACTATACTGATAATATTCTCAAGCTGTATATCACTGTCGTTACTAGTAAAAACTATAGAATTGGACCTATCCTTTACAATAAAAGATCTAATCGCATTCACTAATTGAAATGATACATTTCAAATGGTATAGATGATTAATAATATATTTCTTCTTAAAAGGCATAAGCATGTTAATATTATATTTTCAGCTATCTAAGGCTCTGTTCCATACTCTTTTGTTTTATTTATTATTGTTAATGGACAGCCTCAAGTATCATCTGCTAGTGTAAATCTTACCGAAAAAATAGCAACAGTTTGGCCAGCACCTGAAGCAAAAACTGAATCAAATTGGCATAATAAATTCGGAGGGGGACTTGCTGAGCATTTAACTAACTGCGGCTTCAAGTCTAGCCTTCAAGGTAGATTCTTGACGATCAAAAATTTTTGTATTATCAATTCAGAACCCTGCTTGTGCTACCTTCCATCCCATCTTTATATGCTACTCAATTGCATATTTACTAAAAAATTGTCGGTCGGTATAGTGTTATGGCTTGCTTGACATTATAAACATTATTGAAGATTCCTGAAGAGTTATATCTTTTAGGACACTGTATTCAGCCTTATCCACGTATCACTGGGCAAGATAGAATTCAAAAGTTTTAAAATCTGTATATAACTGCAATATCCATGATTCATGTTTAAATTTGAATCGTTAGGGGCATTTCGTTTGTGAAAATCTAATTTAAAGTATGATTGTTCCTTTACATTATAAATTCACCTTTGAAAGTAGTCATTCTTCTTAAATGAGATTTTAGATGTTACCATGGCCTATACAGTTAATTTGCTTCACACGAAGCTTACCGCGTTTAGTGGCAGGTCAGGAAGATAGCAACTGAAGAGTTATACCATAAAAGGGTGGTCTGTTATCTGGAGGCAAAGGTATTTCATCAATTCACATGTTTAATCTCCATACGTTTTATGATTTTCTTATTCAAATTATATCTTCTCTCTTGGATGTATGTGTTGGTTTCGGAAGGTTTGTTGATTATCAAGATATTATAATTTCACTCGTCAGCAGGCGAGTCTTTGAGGCTTCTTGTGGTGGGGTACTTGATAAAGCGATCTGTTCTTGGCAACCTCAGCATTTTGAAGAATTTGCTGGTGTTCAATATGAAATAAGCAATCCACCAAGATTTTAAAGGACTCTAGTTAATATGAAGTTGATTGTATATAGTTGATATAATAGATGGGAATATCTAGTGGTGTACTTAATTGATGTTTTGACTTTTGTCTATGATTTTGATGTATTCTATGCAATTACATAAATTCTCTTTTTGGTAATGAACAAATGCCCCCCATTTGGTCTCAATCTTTATAGTTGAAGTGAGCATGATGTCAAAAATTTGATCCCTATCCCTTTTTCATTACTTAGGAGCCCTTCCTTATATTGTGACCTAATATAAAAGCATTTTCTTTTGAAGATTTATTTCATCTACAGTGTTACAAAGGGAAGTCAACTTGTAACCTTTTTATTAAATTGTAAAGCCCAAAATTTTAATCTTTCAGATCACTATACTTTTATCCAGGGATAAAGTTGAATACTTTTGAACTTCCTCCTTTACCTTGTCAATGAAAATATCAAAACATCCTGATACAAAATAACTATAATTTCATTTGTGAACTAATCAATACAATATTTCTTAGAAGAAAGTCAAAGGCTCAAAGCTAGAACAACAAGCAGTTGAAATAGACTTGCACAAACTTATCATAAAAAACACGGAAGAATGAAAATGAGGACATAATTAGCTGCCACTGTACAAAAACTCAAGATTCTATCACTGTTCTCTTGCCAATCTTCAACATGTGTGGAATTTGACGAATCCAAAATAACTTTTCTTCACAGCCACTATATTTCTTTTTAATAAATATCTATTTCTGTGTGTTCAGTCCATTCCCTTTGTAAACAAACGAAAAATTGAGATGAACTTCGAAGAAATGCACCCATTAGGAGGGATCCAAACAAAGAGGAATGATCAAATAAACAATTCTGTGCATTCCCAAAAAGATATGATTCCAAGCACCACTCACTGCCATGTTCTATGTCGGTTGTGAATCTGACACTGTCAAACCATGTAAGTCATGCCAACCTGCATCAGATTTGAGTGGGGTACGCTTAAAGTTGTGATCCCTCTTCTGCAGTTCTTTCTCAAGAAAGCATAAAAATAGTTAATAACCAGCTTCTTTAGAAACCAAGAATCCTTCCTTGCCCTTATATCCCCATGCCCCAGAAGATAAACAACTCCGGATTCTTTCGCTTTCCGTATAAAAGACAACTCCCTTTCAAGACTTTGTTCTGCATCAACCACAGGGGGACTTGAAGAATCTGAGTTAATCTCCTGTGATGTGCTTGCATCTAAAATGGGGTTGTGTGAGTGCTGGAAATCAGCCAAAAGAGGGACACCAAGTGAGTAGACACTCCCATTTGGAGCTATGAGAACCCTTGAAGCAGAATTATCTTCCTCTGCATCTGAATCATCGTCCCCATCACTTTCCAATGATCGCTCTTGAGCCTCTCGACGTATGAACTTCTCCAGGCTCTCAATTAGCAACTGCTCAAAAGCCTGGTGATTTTCTTTGCGAACATCTTTATAACCATATCTGTTGACACGTAAAAAGTTGAGTTGCAAAATAAAAAATAATGACAATGTTAAATGACTAACTAAATGATCCAAAAACCATTCCTTGCATAAGTTGAAGCAAAGCTATTGCTAGCATTGTTTCTTAAACTAACATTTTGCCAATGCATATGATTTTTCTAATTTCAAGCATGTTCTGCATGTAGATTTTAATCCCCATTGATCTCATATCTAATGCAGATTTACATATCCTGATCCTGATACCCAAAGGGGACCAAAAAGAAAAGAAATTAAAAATTTAAAAGAACAAAAACCACCTGGCAATACAACGAAATATATGGTAGTTTTTTGAGCAGACCCGCCTGAAAAGGAACCTTTCACTTTGAGGCACCATAGGAACTGGAACATACTTGATGCACACAAATATAATCATGGAGTGTATTGCAGGAAGAGTAGTCAGAAAATGACCAAAAATTGCGGGAATTCCTTTAACCAACTCATTATACAGTAAACCTATCCCAGGAGCTCGAATCGTCCCAAGATTGCAACCCAATTCTCGCATTAAATCCATTGACAGCTTTTGTTTGACTTCAGTTTCATACTTGAGTTTGCTTCCATAATTCCATATATACATGATGAGAAACATTATTATGCCAAAGACCAATATTATCCAACTTCCATCTCCCACACTCCACAAAACTGATGAAAAGAAAGTCAATTCCAATCCCAAGAACACTACCACAAAACTCAACACTATGATGATGTGGATCTGCCATATAAGAAGCATAACAAGGGTTACTAAAATAGTTGTCATCATCATCATCCCGATCTCAGCAATGCCTGAAAAAAGAAATTGGAATGTGCTAAATACAAGAAGCATTCACAATTAGAAGAATGTCTACATATTATTACTATTATTATTATACTATCAGTAAGGCATTTTCAAAGGCTAGAAACTAAAGACAACTGAATTCCCATCCTTCCACTCTACCCAACATGCCAAAGGATCAAAAAACAGTCAATTGGTACTGAATTTTAGCCTCCTTCCCAAAACTTTGATGCATATATAGCTCCAAATTTGGCCAAGCCTTTTTCTTTACCTCTTTAAAAGATGAAAACTTCTAAAAGAATTAAACAGCAATTTTTGTCCAAATCTATATGCGATAAAAGTGATAACAAGCACTTCTCAAGAATTCCATAGGTGAATTAAATACAAAACTAAGATATTTATATTATCAAAATATACAGGATGCAGTTGTTATGAGCATACAACATTTTATTTTAAAGCTAACATTTTTCTTCCATTCTTCACATTCAAATCTAACCCCAACAAAATGAAGATTAAATCTTCAACTTCTTTCCCTTCCCTTTCTTTACCCCTGCAATTCTTAATAATTGCAGAAACAAGCTTCTTTTATCATGCTGCTTACACATTATCATCAATTTACAACTCTACAGATGATGTGTAAGAATTAACAATGTCCCCAGAAAATTAACAATGTCCCCAGAAATAAAGATAATAATATAGGAATTGAAACAACAAAATACCATATGCATTCCCTATCTCATCAATATTGGATATAGAGTAGACAAACACTAGCGAAACAGCCAAAAGAAACCAGTTTATGACAGGGATATAGATCTGGCCCATAAATTTGCGTGAAGTGTGAATGATTTTGAGACGAGGGAAACAGCCAAGTGCAGTCGATTGCTTTATGCATGAAAAAGTGGCTGTTGTCATAGCACGACTTGCAATTAGTGCAGCAATATTAGCAATAAGAAAAACTAGCCAGAACACACCACCTGCAATGCAGACAGAAAGCAGTACTAAGTGAAGGTCAAGTAAATCATAAAACATAACCCAGAATAGAGAATAAGCGCCACTACAGATGAGAATGGAGATCAACACCTACTTGGAACAGAACAAAAAAAGGCTTGACCAGCATCAGCATGGTTCTCCATAAGGTATGCAGCTTGACCCAAATAACCCAATACTAGGCATGGCAAAACAAGAAAGACAAAAGAAAGCTGCAAACAACCACTATCAATTTCATTATAATTTGGCTGAGAAAAAAAGTGAAAGAAATGAAAATAAAAACACTGATATCCAATTCCAATTCTAATAACTTAATAAGCCATTAGTTTCACTGGTTCCATACCTGAACTGATCGTACAGAGAAATAGCAAAGATCTGCAAACATGGCCTCAGAACCTGCAGCATTATTCAGTGAAAATATAAAGCAAAGACTGAAGAGATTATTTACATTCCACCAATGGCTAAATCCATGTTATGCATTCACCACGGAATAATAGGAAAACATTAAGTTTGGGTAGATGGCAGGAGAGTTAACAAAATAAGCATTATTAAGATCAGTAAAAATTGTGAAGAACTAGACCAATATACTCTTAAGTGCTATTAAAGAAATAATAATAGTTATAGACTCATTTCAAAATTTAACCATTACTATTATTTTTTGACATACACTTCATTACTATTATTTTTCGACATACACTTCGATTGTCCCACAATTATTTTCTTCAAAAGCAGGGTAAATTCAAAAAATGAACTTGCATTTTCTCCTTACAATGATACAGCAAGAAACTGTAGAAAATGAACATGCACTATATCTAGAGCACAACTTTATTACTACGCATGAAATTATACAGAATTCAGATAGCTAACCACGCTCAGTCATCAACACATTATACAGTGTCAACCAAGAAGAGCCTTAAATGTCAGATTCCTCAAAGTCTCAAACTATTTTTACAATTTATGCAACGCATATCAGGTATAATAAAAAACTTAACCAATGGTATTCCAGCACACCATTTTTTTCTTTAATAAGCCTTATTAGTAAACTTAGATAAAAAAAATATAGCATCATATCCCAACATATATAATCAACATCAGATTTTTTTTTTTTTTTTTGGGGGTTTAATTTTAATGTCAAACTCTGACAGCAACTTATGCCATTAAGGAATTTTCAAATTTCTAGATTTACTTCAACAGTTAAAGAAAATCATGAATCTACAACTTCATCTCATCCAAAACAAGAAATAAGACTAAGCAACTTCCTTACTTTGATTAAATGAATAGTCTCAAATTTGAAAAAGGACGGTAATAAGACACGCAGTTATTCACATAACATTAAAGTTTTCAGGAAGTACATGGCAATCAAATCTTTGAATAGCATCCCCTAAAGTGCTTCTCCAAAGCACTTTTGTTTTGAAAAAGCACCCAAACAGGCACATTTAAAATTATTTTCACACACATTTGTAGCAAAAAAGATCATGAAGCATCAGATGAAAAAGTCACAATACTCCCAACAGTGGCCTCAGAATTAGTGTCATCTGTAAACTAACATCACAGGACAAGAAAAAATATAGTATTACCAGTAGCACAAAGAAGACAACCCCCAAGAGAATACCATGCATTAGTAGAATTCCTCTTGAAGAAGTAATATATATGAATTGGATTAAATGCCCTGAAGACAGTGGTATCATATTTGAGGAGATTGTATATCCCAATGCCCGCAAGAGAACAAAACCATATGAATAAAGCAGGTCCTACAGCAAGCCCCACTTTACTCGTTCCATACTTTTGTACACTGAACAAAACAATGAGGCAGGCAACAGAAATCACCACCACTTCGTCTGCATAATCAAGGGAAAAGAAGAAAAATATTAATTCTACAAAACATGACCCCTGCAAATGGGCATAAATCAGCATATTAATATGAACAATCACAATCCATGTCCCCCTGAAAAAAAAGGGTTTTCTATTCTTCAGACCAAATTGATAGATTGCAAGATATATTAGAATTACAATTTATACAAACTTTCTATAACCACTACGGCTCCAGTCAGAAGTAAAAATTGAATGAAGCATGTGAGCTCAAAAGGCTGCAAGAATAATTTTAAATAAATGACAACGATGACAATGATGATGATTAAGTTCCCCCTTCTTGAGGCAAAAAGAGAATTTCATAGAAATGGCGATATTTCCGCTTTCCTCTTCTGGGAAAAAAAAATTATTAATTAAAGAAACTCCAAAAGCACTACAGATAGAGTAGAGCTGTCAAAACTAATTAGATAGGTTAAACTGGTCAACTCACCATAGCTTGCAAGGAGTTGGCTCATTAAACCCTTCTTAATAAAAATAAAAATAAAAAATACAACTCAAAATTAAAAAAAAAAAAAAAGGTCACCATTTAATGTTGTTAATGTCTTGTCGCAAAAAAAAAAAAAAAAATTGCACAAAAGATGTTTTTAAATGTCTTAAATCATTCTAATGTCTTTACCATCAACAATATGTAAGCATTGTTGAAATAGTTTCAGCACAGTTCTAAAATCTCCACCCCCGCCATAAAAATAAATATCCTATGTAATACTATATAAACAAAGATATATAATTTGATTACTATTATTAAAAACCAATAAAGAATAAGATAGTCAATGTGGGAGACTGACAGTTTGCAATGTGCAGTCCTGCATGTCTATGAGCGCATGCAGAGAACTAAAAGTAAATGCTAACGGATATTGAGTTCAAAAGGGTAGATAAACAAGATAACACAATACCATGTTCAATCGCATCCACCCCAACTTTCAAACCTCCAACAGATGAAAGTACTGCATAAAGAATCACATACAAACTGTAAGAATGAAGTTATGTCAAGAAAACAAAGAGAATGATTATCAAAATGCAACATTTTTCCATCAATAAAAACAGGATGAGCAAAAGCAATAATGGTTTCCAGTTAACGAACAAAGTAGCTGATACAGCCAGCAGCCCTAAAATTCTGAGAAACATTTCACGCATTAAGTCAAGTAGAACTTATTCTTCCATTTAACTACTTAACTACCCTGTAACTTTTAGGTTCTTACATCCGAGTCTGTATAGCATGCCCATTTCTTGAAATTGATTATTAATTAAATCATATTATGGTATTCATAATTAGAATGAATTAGATTAAAATTTGGAATATGCTAGATAATCTTGCATCGCCATAGCCCAGACCTTCCTCAGTCTCCCCCCGATCCCCAACTTGTTTTAATTCCCACAGTCCTCAGATGTTGAGGTGAGCACCTTTGACATTTATTGTAAATTCCCTCCACCCCCACCCCCCCAGCTGACCAAGTTTCCTTTTGAATGAGCATTATGAAGGACTCTGACGTTAATGTGCATCATCAAGTTTGGATAAAGAGAAGTAAAACTCTTCAAGTAGAGCCAATTGCTGCAACAGCGGTGGCGAAGCCTATAAAATAAATCCATAACTTCATTATAAGCATTTTTAGAGTGTTATCATCAAAATAAAAAGGATTCCAAGAAGAATGGAAGGCTTCAAATTTTCACTAAGGCAATAGAGACGAGTGCCTTGCCTCCATCACAAAGGTACCAAAGGTGCCCACCTGGCTGAAAGGGCCTCACCTGAATCATTTAGTGGTGAAGACCCTTTCAAAAGCCTTGCCTCAGGGCCTCATACAGACCTTTTGACAGTATTAATTTCACTAGATAACGTTAAAGGTATGTCATTGGTATCAGTCCAAACAAATTATGACCAAAGGAAGTATGAAGTATATTAGATATGCTTGAAATGATTTGATAACCTGACATAGCTGGTGTAACAACCCCATTAGCTATCACCATAGAAGTACCAGCAAGCACTAATACAAGTAGAACCTTCTTTAGCGTCAGTGAAGTCTCCAGTCTTTCCTTGATTTTTAAAGATCTTTCAAGCTCAGGGGATGGAACCTTTAGCCTAAAGCTTGATATGCGGGCATCAGATGGCAACTGATTTGGCAAAAGACTCACCTTAGCATGACGACAAATTAAGGAGTACAAGGCAAAAGTACCACCTGCAGTGGTTTAGAAACAGGAAAGATTTTGAGTACAGAACACCAAGAGCAAGAGAGAGTGATGGAACATTGACGTATTAATTTACAATATTGAACAAACCTTCGCCATCATCATTGGCCCACAAAACCACCAGGACATACTTCACAAGAGGAATCAAGATTAAGGTGTACAGAACAAGTGATAATGCTCCAAGAATGTCTTCATTTCCATTTATAGGAGCTTTTCTAAACATAACACTAAAAGTATACAATGGACTTGTTCCAACATCACCAAAGACAACACCAAGCGTCTGAAAAGCCAATACTATTCTCCTTCCCACACTGATATCCTGCGACAAACATGATGAAAATGACAAGCACTAAAGGGAAATGCGTAGATTTTTTACTTGTGTTTACAGCTGTATCATCTTTTGAAGAAATAACAAAGATTTAAGGGCGGACAACAAACACAAACCATATACAGAGAACAACATTATTTACATCAATAAATAAACTCCAGTCCAATATTCATAGAACTTGAGAAAGCAATAAAAAAATTTAACAGGCCCAAAAGTCTAAAAAGTGAAAGCTTTTAAGATATAGAACCCAAAAAAAAAAAAAAAAAGATGCACTTCCAGAACTATTATCAATCAGAAGAACAGAGTGATCTTATCAAGATAGCCTAAATCTATTTCCGACTCAAATGCAAACCATCATCATAACTCCTTAAAATCGAAGCATATAACCTAACCTCAAATTCAAAATTAATAGGCCGCTTTCACAAAGTCAGTGCTTGGCTTCACTTACCTTCTTTCACAAAGAAATACCACTCTGGTCCCATTTATAAGTCCCTTTTAACTAATTCTCACATACTAAAGAGAATTAGTTAACTCATTAACTATGGGCTAAATTTTCAATTTTGCCCTTATCTATGATTGGTTCCAAAAGTCAACATGAATAGATTCTTTTTGTTTATTGCAATTAATAGAGGTAAAAAAGTACAAAACGCATTTACTACCTTGAAACTGGACTTATAGGACCAAATTTTTTTGTCAAAAAGGACTTATAAATAGGACCAAAGTGGTCCCTATCTACATCAAATCTCCAAAATAAATCTCCAGAAAGAGGCACAATACTAGCATTGTGTGCCTTCAAAATCATACATCCTGTTCCCCTCTAAGTAATTTTCTTTCTTTCGATAAATTATCAATGCTTTCAATAAAATACGACTTCCTCGCATATAATCAAGTATATTTAAATTCTTATATCTTTTCCATGTGAACAGTATTTTTTTAAAAGTTTTTTTGCCATAACAGAACACTGGTTATAGCATCTAAAACTCTGAACACAGGACAATAACACTCCATTTCCTGAAAATGAATAAGTAAAAAAAGGGTTCGCAGCTTAGCCACCTTCCCATTGCCAGAGATGCCTAGATAATAATACTATAAATTAAAAAAGTGAAAAACAAAAATCGTAGCTTTGGCTGAAGGGGATAACGAACGTTCAGTTTCGCTGGAAATTGAAAAAACTATGACAAGTAAATCAAAGAAAATGCAATTCATAAAAACTCCGAACCTCATCATAGTCATTTCTTTGAGCACCAGGAACCTCAAGAGCTTCAACATCGAATGAGTCGATTCGCGGGCCCGTACGGATTAGCCTTTGCTCGCCATTTTCTTCATCCTCCGAATCCAACATGTACTGATGCCGCAAATCTGCCTCATCTTCCTCTATCTCCGAATTATCCTCGTCATCCTGGAAAACCCACCTGGATTCGGTGGAGTCCATCGAGAATCCACCTTTGATTTCACCTCTCTCAGGATCCCCCGCCTCAGCCATCGTCCAGATAAACCGGACAGAACTCAAATTCAAGATCTAGAATCACACACTACCGATACAATTGCGAAACTACCGACAGTAGGTATGTGGAGACGCAAATATTAAACGTGAAACCTTAGGGTTCGCCATAGAAAAGAGTAGAGGAAGAGAGAATCGATTGAATTTCTGGGACCGGATTTGCCATAGTGATATGGCAGCATTCAGTTGAAGCTGCGGATCAGAAGGAAAATGGAAAACGACATGTGGGTCAGTGTTTGTTAACGTAGGGGCGCGCGCTTGCGAGCAAGTAAGAAAACTGAAAGTACCAAACTTCGCTTGGTAACTTCTTATCGATCGAAGATGGAATTTGGGAACTTGGGTTGGGACAATGTCCGAACAATGTGGGCACAGCGTGTGAAGTATGGGCCCATTTGGTACCTCTGTCAGGTATGAATTTCGTTTTCGCGTGGCAACTGGCAATGGATCACCCTAAAAATTTGGGATTGGGACCTTCACAGCTGCCCCGGCTGCCCCTTAAATTTGTTAGATTTGGGACTTTCTAAATGTTATTTTTATGATTCTTTTGATTATTAGGATCTATATAAAATGAGGGATATTTTAATATCTTATAGGTAAAAAAATTAAGTTATTTTCAATTTTTTATAGATTTAAGACTCTAAATTAAAAAGAATTATACAATTTTGATAATATAAATCTTTAAAAAAATTATAAAAAATTAAAAACAATTCAGTTTTTTACAACTAACAAAAAAGAACTACAAAAAAAAAAACATTTGGGAATAATCCCTAATTTAAGAGGCAGCAAAGAGCGCAGCAGGAAAAGCACAGCTGACACCCTCTACCCAAAAATTTGTAATAAAAATCTTTGAATTGTAATTTGATGGAGTGTCATGTTTTTTTTAATATTTTTGCATTTTTTGCCAGAAATATATTTGCACATTAAAATACAAGAAATGTTAATGTACATTGTCCAAATTATTCAAACTATGCGTGAAACTCCAAAGTCAATTGCACGCATTTTTTTGGCCAACCAATTGCACGCATCTTTTAATGGAGAAGATGAGAGAATTATTTTACATTTTAACATTATTTTTATTAGCCAAGAGCCCAAGAGCAAATAAACAAATATTGGAGATTAACATACAAAAATAGCCCAACCTAGTGAAGGGGTTGTAATAAAAGATTCATGAGTTCAAAACTTCTTCGATACCCAAAAAAAAAAATAACAAATTGATAAACAAAGCACACACATAACTGATTCTTTCAGCCAAAGATTAAGGGTGTGTTTGGAACAGCGATAGGAAAAATGGAATTTCTCAATTTAGCATTTGATAATTTTATTTTTGGTAAAAGCCCGATTGTGTAATGTGATTTATGTTTGGAACAACGATTGTATAAATGACTTTTGCAAAAGTAAAACTTGTTTGGATTGACTTAAGCACAAGTGACTTTTGTGATAATAGTAAGAGAGAGTGGGTGAAAAAATATTTTAAAGGGTTAAAAACACCAAAAAATAGTTTAAAATAATTTTTGGAACTGAAAAGTACATTAAAGATAAAATTGCAATCAGTCTGATAACACACTGGGTACAGCTGAAAAAATATTTTAAGGGTTAAAAGCACCAAATAATAGTTGAAATTAATTTTTGTAGCAAAAAAAGTACATTAAGGGTAAAATTGTAATAAGTCTGATAGTACACTAAACACAACTGAAAAAATATTTTAACCATTCTCACTCTCCCCAAAAGCTAAATCAGTAAAAGCTGAGAAATGGAGTTTATGACAAAAGCTATTAAGATAGAATTAAGTTCGATTGATCACCAATAAAACCAAACACTACATTTTTTTTCTTTAAATTACCTATTGAGCTTAAAGGGAAAATTGAGCGTTTGGGGGTGCAAATGCTCCCCCCAAACACACACTAAAAAATCCAAGATAGGGTTGATTTTTCGGAGATATCTAAAATATTAATTAAATTATCTTAAAATATTTATTTTTTTTATTTTTTTTCTAAATTATTTTGTCTAACTTATAAATTAATATATAATCTGATCATATATAATATATAATATGATTAAATAATTTATTTAGCTTTCTTAACCTCTCCAAAAAAAATCAACTTTTTTTGTATATTTAGGAGCGGGGAGTATATATTATCACTCTTTATTGGAAAAAAAAATTATGATCGCTCATTCATATGAGCCTTTACAAAATCTAAGCAATAACGATTTTTAAGGAAAAAAATATAAGCCCAAAAGAAGAAAGAAAAAGATTATATATATATATATATAACAAAAATAACTTTTTTATTAGAGAAATGCTTACATACTCTAAGGGTTTGTTTGGTTCAACGGAGGGGAGGGAATGAGAGGGATTTTAATATTACCTTATTTAAATTAATCAGAAGGGGGGGGAGAAAAGGAATTTTAATGTTACCTTATTTGGTTAAGGAGGGAATGGGAGGGAAAATACTTTTATTTGGACAACTTTACCCTCATTTAATCTTGTTTTTTCATACATAGTAGAATATTTAATGAAAATATAATTATTAAGATTAAATAAATATAATCATAATTAAAATTTTAAAATATAGATAATAATAATTTTAATAAAAATAGAGTAATTATAAATATTACTACCTCCGGTCCTAATTATAAGACAAAGTTAACTTTTTTTGGAGAAAATTAATGAAACTAAATAAGTTACTTAATCATATCATATGTTATATATCCTTAGATTATATATTAATTTATTGGTCAAACTAATTAGTTTGAAGAAAAAAAATATAAATATAAATAATCTAAAGTAATTTAATTAGCTTCCTTAATTTCACCAAAAAATTCAATTTTATTTTATAATTAGGACCAGAGGGAGTATAATATGAAGGAGGGACAATTTAGGAATAATAGAAATAAGTACAGATATAATGATCTTTACGTAGCAAAATATCATCATTCCCCTTCAAATTCCCCCAATCTTGGGGGGAGGGTTGAGGGGAGGGGAAATTTATCCTCTCCTTAAATTTTGTTGTTACCAAACAAGGGGAGGGGAGCAAAATCTCTGCCCTCCCCTTCATTCCCCTCCCCTCAAACCAAACAGACCCTGAATATCATGTCACTTAAACTCTATTCAATAAAAACATAACAACTCGAATCATATTAATCTTAGTTGGCTAATGACTCATCTAAAAAACTTCAAATTTTATCACATTTTTAAGAAAAAAAATCTTAATATATAAAAAACTAAAACAAAATAATCAACCAATATTTTTATAACAAAACGAGATAAAATTCAAATTTTTACAGCCAACTAGAATTAAAATGATCTTAGTTGTAATATTTTTATTGGTCAGAGTTTAGATGATGTGATACTCCTAGAGAATATACGTATTTCCCTTTTTATTAAAAGGAAAAATAATATTAATAAAGATTGACATTTACATGGAAAAAAAAAAGAAAGAAAGAAATAGGACAAGAGCGCAAATTTAAAAACTTTAATACAAAAGAAGGCTTTACCACATAAATATCAATTCTCAAAAAGATGAGAACAAATGGCAGACCGTAGATCCATGCACTCAAGAAAACCCAACTGGTGACACGATCGATCCAAGGAGATAAATTTTTTTCTCAATACAAATTGCTGCCAAGGCAAACCATTAAGACAAACGATGATGTGGCAAAAGAAGGGAGTTCCTTTGTTTTCTTTTTTTTGGGTAAAAGAGAAGGTAGTTCTGTTTTGCTGCTACTCGTCAATAAAGATGCAGATCTACTGGCCTCCTGGGGATGGAGTTCTGTCATCCAAACAGGGCTTTTTTTTTAAAAAAGTATGGTGATAGATGGTTTAAGGTATTTGATTGGTGTTTTGGTAACTGATGTTTTTTTTTTAAAAAAAAAAAAACAGTTTTTGAGAAGAAACTCAAAAATCTAACTTTTCTAAAAAAAAAGTCATTTTTATTACCGTCAATTCAAATACAAATCATATTTATAATATAACTTTTATCCTATTTGATTTTTATGAAAGTTAAATTAAAAAAAGAGAATCTTCTGTTACCGTTAACCAAACAAACCCTATAGTAATCTAATTGGACTATTGGAGGCCATTTTGAGCTTGTTTGAATTTAAAAAACAGTTTTGGAAAAAAAATTTAAAAACTTGTTTAGAAAACTGATTTTAACAAGTTGTTTTTAAAAACTAAAAAACAAAATAAGTTTTTTGGTGTTTTTAAATTTTTATTTTTCTATTTTTTATCTTTTGAGGTTGCCATCTATCTACTATCGATATCACACCACTGTCAACGTCACTTCAAAAACTGATTTTTAAAAACAACTATCAAAACAGAATTTTTTGTTTTCAAGACTTGTTTTTAAAAACAATTTTATAAAACTGTTTAAAAAACAAAAATTCCAATACTAGAAAAGGGTACCACTGATTGTAAATTTCCTCTTAACTTACATTAGCACTTACATGAGTTAAATGCAGGAGCGGAGTCAAGATTTAAGAATGAAGAGGGCCAAGATTAAAAGAGACATATGGTACAATACTTACATAAATTTAGGAGCCAACGCCTATATAGTTCTAACTGTGTATTCGGATAACAATGGAAAAACGCTTTTTTTGAGAAAATCTTGGTTTTGTCATAAAGTCAGCCGAACACCCCTATCAAATGTCATAATTCCTTTTTCATTCAAAACCTTGGTTTTGGGCCAAAACCAAGGTTTTTACATAATCTATTTTTTTCCTCTTATTCCATGCGTGGGCCCCACACCACTCTCTCTCCCATCTTTTTTTTTTCTAATTTCGATGTTCTCTCCGTTCTCTCTCATCAGCTTTGTTTTTAATTTTAAAATTTTAATACCCCCTCTTATCAATATAAGATCTATTTATCTAATTTAATTATATTAGAAAAATTAGTTAAGTTAATTAACATTACATATAGACAAATTTATTTCATTTTTGGTATTAATTATTAAATTTAATGTTAAATAATGGGTTAAGATGCATCCTTTTTAATGCCGTAAGGGTTTTCTTCTCTTATCATTTAACTTCGTTAGGTGAAATTTAACGATTTTGTTAAATCTAGACCTTAACCCTTAAATAATACTCCCTCCGGTCCTAAATATAGGACAAAGTTTGTAGTGTAATTTGCACTACAAACTTTGTCCTATATTTAGGACCGGAGGTAGTATGTAAAATATAATCTTATCTTTATATGTAATTATCATAAAAGTTAATGTCCTTTTTAATAATTTAACCATGAAAAAAACTATTCTGATCACAACATCCAAACACTATCATTACCTCAAAATCACTTTTTTTCCCATAATCTATTTTCTCTATAATCTATTTTCCAGAAGCTATTCTCCACTTTTTCTCCAGAAGCTATTCTCCAAAAGCTAACCTGAACACACCCTAAGAAAAAATTAAAAGCTTGGGAGGGTCATGGCCCCAGTCCTCTTTCTTTTTGTCTCCACCACTGTTTAAAATAAACGTGCCCTTTTTCTTTTTGTGACCTTGAATAAATTAACATGTGCTAGAGGAAACATAACTACGTGAAAAGGAAGACTTCTAAGGAGGTTTCTATAATTATTACATTGTAAGAGTACCAATCTTTATTCAATATACACCAGAAAAGGAATTAAAACATGGATCAATAATGATGGATTTTACTCATATGCAGAATGGGATTCTTTTCCTCCAAGTGTTTGGATTACAGCTTCTAAAAGTTTGATGTCTTTATCACGCTTTGAGATTTCTTCTTGCTTTGCACGCAGCTCTTCCATGTGCAGCCCAAATACCTCTTGTGATCAAAAAGTTATCAGCAGTATTAGTTTTGCTTGTTACAGATTAGAATTGTCTCACATTTTTGCTTAGACAGAAGCAGAGTAACTATGAATGCATCCACCAACCCTTCTCTCCATCCCAGAGAGAATTTGAAATTGGTAAAATGCAAGTTGGACTTCCCCGGGCACAAAGGAATAAACAAGTTTTTGAAAATAAAGATGATGATAATATTTTATGGAAATAGGGAAAAGGTTTCACATAGAAGATCAGCAAAAGCTGTCAAAGATATGCATGAAACTGAGTAAAAATTGAAGCCAAGTGGCATGAATTCATCTTTTTAATTGGAGATGAGTGAGGGACTGAGTAACCATTTAATCCTACATATATCAAAACATGATGAAAGGAAAAATAAGCAATTTAACACGTTCAAACCAACAGCCACAACTAATTTATCACGGTAGAACTTTTGTTTCAAGTGATCCATAGCTGACTTGGAAGCAGTTGTACTAATAATGATAACAGCATTGATAATTGCACAAAGAAGCATGCGTTGTGTATAGTGCCTACTGAAGAAATGCAGAAGCTATGAGTTCAACATGCGAGGGACTTGACGGAAAAGAATGATAAAATTTAATTATTCAACATACTTGTGGTGTTCTCAAGCTCCTTTGTAACCTCTTGTGCCCGTAACTCAGCCGCTTTCTGTGCTGCTTCAGCTTGCCGTTTTTCAGAACGAGCATGTGCAGCAGCGGTGATGGCAGCATCAAGTCCTCTTTCCAATGTTTCCACTCTTTGTTCAAGAATCTAGTGAAAGGTTGACTGAAATATTTAAGTCTCACGCTGGAATAAATAGTTGATTTCATAAAACAGAATATCAGAAAATAAACACCTTTGGAACTATTATCTAAAATTCACTTGCTTATTTCAATGATAAATGGTATTATTAATATGCCTAAATGGCGTAGTTCTGCTAATTGTTTGGCTAGGTGAACTTTGTCCTATAAACCATGATAATGGAAGACCATCAGCACTGCATACATAGATTCTTCTGCTAGAATATAAATCAAAGTGTTTGTTAAAACAACTTCACTCTGGCAAAAGTTTATATACAAGTGCTGAAACAATAACTAGGATTAGTACTTGAGACGGCCTTTTTAATTTGTTTTTAATTCTTAGTTTACTACACTAGTAGAGGTAATGGTCCAGGACAGAACTGATTAAGCAAACAACCACTGATACCACTTATTGCCAAATGAAACTCTGCTGCACTAAACATGAATTTCATTTACTTTGCCTTCACATACAGAACAACCAAAAGAGCGGTTAATTCCATGGTTATTAAACCCAGACCGGCCGGTTCGGACTGAAAACTGGTGAACCGGTCAATAAACCGGTCCTGTCTAGGAAGCAAACCGGTTTAATTTTTTTTTTAAATCGATTTTTTTTAAATTTCTTTATAATTTCATATTAATAAGCCTGAAATTTTCACTTTCCCACCAGTTTAGTCCCGGGTGAGCTCCAGTTTGACTCTGGTCTGACCCACTGACCCTTAACCCATTACCCCAATCGGTTCAATGACCGATTCAGGTTTAATAACCTTCGTTAATTCAGTGTGGTATCTAAAAGCAAACAATTTAATATTTCTACAATACCTTCAAGATGATTGAAAAGATGCCACTAATTCCTTTCAAAACTCGTACATATTCAATCTCCCTCGTCCACATTCAAAGTCAACATTTATTTATAAAAGGTTGTACATGAAAGGATTCAGTCTGTAGCATCACTTCATTCGATGAACAAACAATTTGCGCCCACCAGTTAAAGAATATCGGATCATAATAACTAGTAGCAATGAGCTGGTTAAACTGAATTACATATCATGTACAATATTTCAGGCACCTTAAATCTGCAAAAGCCTATTTATCAAGTTTAGAATTCCAGCAATTGTCATGTACATAAATCAAATCTCATTTTCCCTCAAGAAAATGCCCCTCGTGACTGAACAAAAACTACTTAAGAAATAGTTCCGGTCGTATGATGGCTGAAATCGCCGATGAAAACAACTTTAGCAAGAAACAATCCTTCTTAATTATCCAACATAATCTATACTTTCTTTCATAAATTACTTTTACAACCACGTTGACATCAACAATCAAGAGCGAGATGATAGAATAGAAATAATTTCCCATTGAAGGCACAAACCTTGATGGTACGAGCTTGTTCAGCAGTGAGTGAGGCTTTGGCGAAAGTCTCATCGTCCACGAAAACAGCTTTCTTGAGGAGAAGCTTCTGGAGAGACTCCAAATTGGAAGCCATCTCTGTCAGATTCGTTATGGCTCCGCTCCATCTCTCGCTTCCTCTGCCTCTCTCCTCCATTCTCGACTCAGTGCTTCAGAAGTAAACACAGAAACTTTCGGGAGACGAAAGCTATCGGCGCAACCGCTCAAGGCTTAAGGCCACCAACGTGACAAGTTGCATTTCCAGCTCACCGCCCAAAACGCACCGCATTGGTTAAGCAAGACAATCTGAGCCGTTAACTATGAAATGATCGTGGCCGTCAACTTAAAGACGGATCTAGGGATTTTTGCTTCAATCTAAGACGAGGCAAGCGACGGCGAAAGGGAAGCGGTTTGAACGGTGATCGAGCTCCGGTGATTGTTTCACAATGCTGGAGGCACGGGCGATCAAGCTCCAATGATTTTTCCCTCAATCTGAGCTGCGTTCTGATGACGAGACACACGACTGGGAGAGATAGGAATGATGATCGACCTCCAGTGATTGATGCAGGTGGTCTCAGGTGAATTCTTCTTTGCTTTGGTATGATGATAATAAGAAGGTGCTTAATTTTTGTTTATAGATGACGTGTATATATTTGTACTTCGAGGATATATATATATATATATATATGGTTCAACCATTTGTCTACATTTCACCTTTCCATGGTTCTGCATTTGTTCAACCATAAGTTCCTGCATTTGTTTAGAATGAGACAATGCACTGATTCTCTTCCTTCCTTCTCCTCTGTTATTCTTTTTGATTCCCTCTTCCTCTCTGTTATTCTTTTGCACGTTCGAAGATGTTGGAAAATTTTATGAATGAAATATGAAAATTTGATTCTTCCAGTAATTCGTATGTATACGATGCGTTTTGAGTGTTGTGTGATGGATGCTTCCTCGACGACTGAAGTTTCCCTGTAAATTTTGCAGCTCAGAATACTCGAAAAAGCAGAAGGATTCTCTATATTGCCTTCTGATAGAGTGATAGTAAATGATATTTTCTACAAGGCTCATCCACCTCCTTCGCACGAACTCCACCTCAAACCCGTTTTGGCGTCACTACTTCAAAACCCTAACCACCGTTGCCGCCGCAAATGCCCCTTCCAAAGATGACTACTTTGCCGCCATCCACCACATCTCCAATATTGTCCGGCGAGATTTCTACATGGAGCGCACCCTCAATAAGCTCCGCATCTCCGTCAACTCCGAACTCGTCTTTCGTGTTCTTCGCTCGTGCTGTAACTCCGGCACTGAGGCCTTCCGCTTCTTCAATTGGGCTCGATCCTACAACCCTTGTTACCTACCTACGTCTGTGGAATTCGAAGAGATGGTGAAGATCCTTGCTCGCGCCAAGAAATACGAGACCATGTGGAAAATCGTTGAACAGATGAAAACCCAGAACTTGAGTTTGTCTCCCGAGACCGTCTCCTCCGTTATTGAAGAGTATGGCAAGCACGGACTCTCCGACCAAGCGGTTGAGATCTTCAACAGGTCCAAGAAATTCAATTGCCCACAAAATGTGCAGGTACACAATTCTCTGCTTTTTGCGCTCTGTGAGGTGAAAATGTTTCATGGGGCTTATGCATTGATACGTAGGATGATAAGGAAAGGGGTGAATCCTGATAAGAGAACTTATGCTGTTCTAGTGAATGCTTGGTGCTCATCTGGGAAAATGAGAGAGGCTCAGGAGTTTCTGGAGGAAATGAGCAAGAAGGGGTTTAACCCACCAGTGAGAGGTCGTGATCTTTTGATTGAAGGTTTGTTAAACGCAGGCTATTTCGAGTCAGCCAAAGAAATGGTGAGGAAATTGATTAAGGAAGGATCTTTACCTGATGTACAAACCTTTAACACTTTGATAGATTCGTTGTCTAAATCTGGGGAGGTTGAGTTTTGTGTAGGTCTTTACCATGAAGTGTGTAAATTGCGTTTTGCACCAGATATTAACACTTACAAGATCCTTATTCCTCCGTTGTCGAAACAGGGTTTGATTGATGAGGCATTCAAACTCTTGCATAATTCAGTTGAGGAAGGGCATAAGCCATTCCCCAGTTTATATGCACCCTTAATTAAGGCACTCTGCCGGAGGGGTCAGTTCGACGATGCATTTTGTTTCTTCAGTGATATGAAGGTTAAGGGTCATCCCCCTAACCGTCCTGTGTATACAATGATGATAACCATGTGTGGTCGAGGAGGCCGAGTTGTTGACGCTGCAAACTATTTGTTGGAAATGACAGAGGTGGGATTGACGCCGATATCTCGGTGCTTTGACATGGTTACTGATGGATTGAAGAATGTTGGCAAACATGATTTGGCTAGGAGAATAGAACAACTGGAAGTTTCTCGTCGTGGTGTTTGATAAGATCTGGCTTTCCCTGGTGTTGGAATGTGCCTAAGAAACACATGCTCTGGAAAAAAAGAATAAAGTAGTTTATGTGTGTTTCAGAAAATTCCCATTGGGAGAGTCTCTCACCATAGCCAGGTGCGCGACGCGGGTCGGATCCTGATGTAGTCGGGGCAAAGCTCCAGTGAACCGGGTGGGCAACAAAAAAAAAAGTAGTTTATGTGTTGGACATGGCGTGGAACACTTAAATTAGACGCATAAATTATAAATGGAATACAGATTTGAAGTGCAGTAATTCAACTGAACTAGGAAGATAGAAAAAGAGAGAGATGGGTGAACTCTTGCACTGTGAATTCTACAAAATGGTACCTATCCTACTTCTATTTTGCTCTTCTCCCATCAGCTGTATTTCTGGGCATGCTGGTTATTATGCATGGAAACTTCAAAAGCAATGGCCATGTCTGTGTTTGAGTGTGTGCTTCCAGGCTTATGAGAAATGTGTCAAACTTGCCAATAGTTTGGTGGTAAAACTATATATAAAGACTTAAAGTTGTGTGTTTAGCAGTTTGTTTCCTTTCTTTCTAGCTTGTATCAGACATGGATGATTTTGCTATTGCTTGATGTTAGAAAGTTTTGTTTTGTACACAAACAAGCCTCTAAGGATTGAATACAGAGCCACCTCTTCTGATTGTCTGCCCTATGCTTTTTCATGCTTTATTCGAATGAGCTGGGCAAAGAGTTATAAATTAGTAAATTAGTTATCTTCCAACATGAATTATTCCTCCCCTTAATGAGTTTTCTGCGTTCATGTTGAGTTATGTTGTATGTGAATTTCTAAAAATGCTACACCCATGGGGCTCCAAAAAATTGAAGTTTTTTGAGCAACTTGTTAATAAATCTTGAGATGACCAACATAAAATTATACAAAATAGTAACTTTGTTGAAATTTAACAATAATTTTATTAAGATCTTAATTTTGACAATAATATTCCTTCAAATTTGATTATGTCTGTCAAATTTTGGTAAAATTTTTGTATTTTTTAATAATTTGGCTTTTTAAGATGTTTTAACTTCCTTTCGTTTTGGAAGATTTTGATCTTGGTTTTTCCTCTCTTCAGAGAAGGACAAAGCTTATATACCGTGTTTTATATACTTTTTGTCCTGTGTCTTAATCAAAACATGACATGTGGATTTTTTTTTTTTTTATAATCATGTGGATTATTTTTACACCTCACCTAGCTACTCGCTAATATTTTTTTTTTTTTGGGAAACAAACTACTTACTTATATTGATATTAATTCATTTGATATGTACTATATATATTTTTAAATTTGTTTATTATTACCATCAATATCATTAACCATGCGTTTACCTATATACTTATCTAAATTAAAAGACATAGAATCAAATTAAACCAATGAACAGATAGAAAGTTATTATTAGCTTATTTACAAAGAAAATCATTTACAGTCAAAATGTATATTTTTCTTCTTTTATACTTACAGGGAGAGAACCCACATAGCTAATATTTCACAATGTGGCAAGTGACTATATTTTGTACTTGATTGTGCCTTGAATAGGATTATATCTAATAAGAAGATACATATATACAAACAATAAAAAGTAGAAAAATAAAACGGCCAATTTCGAGAGCTAGGTATAGAAGGTTATAAGTGGCATCAAAATCAGGCTCAAATCGATGTGACACTAGTATCAAATCCAGACTTAGATCAATTTAAATTAGTAAATTAGTTATCTTCCAACATGAATTATTAGTTAACTACTTATTTAATTAAGTTACCGATTAACTTTTTATTTAATTATTAGGCGGTTTAATAGGTAAATAACGAACTAACGCGCCATTCATCCATCTACCTACGAATTACGATTTGTTTTAATTTTTCTTCCCACCACACCTTTCTCTGTTACAAGCCTCTTTGTAATACGGATCAACTGAGGTTTACCAACATTGGAGTTGATTCTTTCATTAATGTAATTGAGGATAAGCTGGAGGAAGGAGAACATTTTAATGAAGGAAATTAGGTGTATGTGTTTGATAGAAATGAAAACAGGTTGGAGATGACTCTCGAAAGAGTCGAATAATAAGTGTGTTTTGAAGTGTAGGAATCTCCCCAATTTCTAGAATATTCAAGACATTAATATAATTAACAACTTCATTATATGGATGTTTAATGATCGCATTGATGGGAGTATTGCCATCTTCGAATACGTCTTAACATCAAACAACGTATCCTATAAAGTAGCTTCATTTTACATTTACAACCATCTCGCCCATAAAGAAAAACTGTCATATCATTATTAAAATTCTCCTCCCATGAGGATTGTCATTAAACGATGAAAGTTGTGAGCATCAGTGTTGATGTGATGCATTAGCGTTAGGATATTATAAGTGTTATCAAAGTCAAGCTTGGGTGATGATGTGTTGCTGGTATTAGAGCTATATTTGAGTCGATGTGATGCTGATATCAAAGTCAGACTCAAGTCGATATGATATTGGGCCGGTATTAATATACAATAGAAGCATGGTTTATACATCCCGAACCAAGTAATTTAACTTCACCATTTTTTGAGATACGATGATACTATGGATTTTCTCTGTGAATTGAAGTGGCACGTTATTTGATATTATTTGAAACTAGTATAGACTTGTAGGGGACATAATTATTCATAATGTAAAATAAAAATGATTTTTAATGTATAAGATGATTTATTTTTGAAAGTGTCCTGACACATTCTAATAATTTTTGAAAAAAATTAAGAAAGATTAACATTTTAAAAAATGTTATTATATTTTTATATCTAGTGGAGTAACTGCTATGTCTAAGTCCAATAAATCGTTTGTAAATTTTAATACTTACTCATTTTAAGAAGTTTTTTTATATCTAGTGGGATAATTGCAATATATCTTTAAGTTTTTTATATTTCATTTTATTGAGTTCATTTCTTTTATGCTTTATGTTAGGGATTAGTTAAAAAATATATGATTCATTATAGAATAATATTTTTTTCATTTATTGGAGAAAATGTTATCAACTTAGCGCATTGTCCACCTTGCCGTCAAACTTTTTCAACTTTCAATCATCATCCAACATTCTCGAGGCATTTAAACTTATACTATTCCATTGCATTATTTAATATTTGAGGCGAACGGATTGCATTAATTAATATTGCAGATAATTATTTTCCAAATGTTGGGGCATCATAGGGGTTCCTCTAATATAAAATATTTCGTGACAAAAGATACATACACCAATAGTTAAAAAATATTTAATAATAAAGTTTAACACAAGATACTAAAGATTGATGATAGAAGAATAAAAAGTAAATGCGTGGCAGAAAATTTCACGTATTTTTTTAACCTTTAAGAACTTCTGCAAGATGATACTGTGATAGTAGTATAGGAGCTCCCTTCGTCTTAATGCATGTTTGAGAACACTTATTTTTTGAATATAAGTATTTATTACGCAAGCCGAAATAAAACTCCTCTCACATACTTACTTCATATACCGTGAATCACGATTTATAAGCACTTATTATATAAAAATAAATTATTCCAAACGAGCACTTAATAAGAAATGTAAATACAACATTGAAATTGAAAGCACCATTGAAGTGTTCATCATATTCCAACAGATAAAAAAACGATATAATGGGTTTACCACAACTTGGGCTTGCCAATAATCTATATTTCTTCCTTGAAACGGCCCAATCAACAGCTGAGCCGTTTGCCAAATTTTGAATTTAATCCATTAAACTTCTTAATAGCCTACAAGAAAGAGGAAAGCTTTAATCACGTCATTTAATGAAAGAACCAAAAATAATAAACCAAGAATGATTTACTAAGATATATATTATATTCAATTGATTGATTTTTTTTTTTTTTTTTTTTTTTGTGAAGAAAAGATCGTAACACCATGAAGTCGGCTTGCTACAAGGCCCACACTAACCGGAAAGCAACTATTCCCTCTGGTGTTTAATATAAGATCCAGTTGATTTTTTTAGAGAAATTAAGAAAGTTAAATAAGTTACGTTTAAGTATTTATATTTATCATTTTTCTCTATATTAATTTTACTTATAAACTCATATATAATACTCCCTCCGGTCCTAATTATATGACAACATTTGAGAGTTGATCTTGGTCCTAATTATAGGACAAAATTCTAATTTTTGTCAATTTTATTTCCAAACTACCCCTTATTGATACTTTCTCAATAATAATTAAACACAATAATTAATTTAATAACACATTTATATTATATCAAGTGAGAGATTCTACTTTCTTTTTTATTTTTATATGAAATAATTTTAATATTTCTTTAAAAATATGTTCCTGTAACTATCCGTCCAAAGTGATTGCTTTTTTCCCTAAAGATAACCTAATAAAATATTAATTTCATTATCTTTGTCCCTTGGCTAAAAAAAGTCTTGCATTTGTATTATGCCCAATTAAATAGACATCCTCTTGGTAGAAATACTTGGGAGGCAGGAGAAGTACGATGAAAAATAGAGATACAGCGTAAATAATGCCATTTTAAATTTTAGATAAGGACATTTTAGGAAATTAAATATGATTAACTAATTTAACTATTATCCTTAATTTCTCCAAAATTATGTAACTATGTCCTATAATTAGGACCGGAGGGAGTATAATGATATTCATATCTTATACTTAAGTAACTTATTTAGTTTCTTTAATCTCTCTAATAAAAAATTAACTTACTCTTATATTAAGTGCCGAATACAGCATTAGCTAAGCCATATGTGAAACAGACAAATTAGAAACCGAAAGAGTAAGAGCTAAAGCAATGAATGTATCAACTAAGAACACTCCTCACATTCATTTTAAAGCAACTCTCAACTTTCATATTTTTGGCTGATCTATTTTATTTCTCTCATGACAAATTTCAAAAGCTCTACACCAATGGCAAATCATAGTTTAGATTAAGTTATCTTACTGACAAATTTCAAGCTCCGTTAATAATGGAACAAGTTAATAATGAATTAATTCGAACCTCATTTAAAAAAATAGATGTCTATATTTAGTATCCAATTATGTCTTAAGCATGATTATATCTAATTTAATAGGAAGATATATGTGCAAAAGCAAATAATAATGATGATGATGACGATGATAAAACCTTAATAAAAGAAGCTATATATATATATATATATATATATAAGATTTTTGCAAGGAAAAAAATAAAATGATAAAGTTATTTACAACATTGAAATAACTATATATTTTCTTATATGTAAAAAATTATAATTTACTAGTCATCGACCCAGTGACCGTTGTGAAATTATGAGACATTTTAGCAGAACTAATGACTCACTAAAAATAGGATTAATTTGGCTGAAATTCAAGATAAACAACGAAAAAAAATCTGTTAAGAATTAAATAGCAAGGATTATAAGATGATAATCGATATATATATATAATTATTAAGGGTCGGTTGCTACATTAAGTTGATTGGAAGCAAAGTAGAATGATTAAAAATTATGATGATAATATTATTGTTGCAAGCACACACCCACCACTTATTTTACATGAAAAAGAAAGATCTGATTAATAATGGCATTCAAAAAGAAAAAACTTACCATAACAAAAAATTTACGAGCCGCTGGTGAAGTTGGTTCTTTCATAAATAAAAACCAGTTTAAAATAGAGCTGTTGTATTTTTGTTTTGTTTTTTTTTCATCTCACAAATATATCGATATTTTTTCTGTTAAGGTTCTCGAACTGACAAAATTATGTTTCTTATTGACAGAAATAGTTAGAGTTGTGCACAAGTCCAAAGTTATTAGCATTGTTGTCAAACTCGTGAGTTGACTTTCCGAGTTTATCGTTTTTATGTTTCTAACTTATAAAATCGAGTCGAGTCATTGATAAATTCGGTTAAATTCACGAGTTTATACACGAGTTTACCGTTTTTACGTTTCTAACTAACAAAATTGTGATAACGCACCTTTAAACTCGTATTAACTTTTTCAATTTGATTATGCTCAATGGCTTTATATATGAATTTCATATAAATTTCTTTGTTAAATACGATAAATTATAAATGTTGATAGATTTAATTTCAATTGTTTAGATTTAAAATATATTTAAATCAAATTGTTGTCAACTTTTTATATTTTAATTATTTAATTATATACTAATAATATCTATTTAATAGTAAAACTAAACTCTTACGAATTTATGATTCGAATCCACGATACGAATTTACCTCACTATTACGAACATGCTTAAACTCGTGAGTTTGACAACCTTAGTTATTAGCAAGAACATTTTTTTCAAAAAAAAAATTAAATAATTTGAGTTTATTATGTAATAAATATTTTTTCTTTCCACTATCTAAATGGCAAGATAAAAAATAAATCTCATTGGGACTCACTAAAAAATAACAGATAAAATGTGTGACGGTAAATATAATAACCTACCAAGTTAGGTGGAATTAAAAATGGATTTGGGGTTGAAAACCCCTTGATTTAAATGTTTAACTTTTTCTTAAGCCTTAGCACACAGATATCTTTTTGTTAGAGGTAATCTTTTATTTTACCAATGACTTTTGTTGTTGTTTTTTTTTTTTTTCCCACTCTGTACACGACTCAATTTTTTCTTATTGCCATATGGACTTTGCTATTGTTAATTAATTCAGATTTAAATATGCTTAAACTTAGATAAAAAATTTTTTGAAGTAGTTTTCCCTATTTATAATGTCTAAATGCATGAACCTTATTTAAGAATAATTTAAAAGACAATACTTACATTAAATTCCTTATAACAATTATATTAAGTTCTCAAATCATACATGGACATGTATTTTATTTTTTTAAATATTATCATTTAATTATAAACCTAAATAAAAGAAATATGACACACAACCAAATATAATTGAAGAACTTGATATCATGAAAATAAGAAATTTGACTTAACTGTTTTCCTAATTTAGATTCCTTCCATGCAACCTCTAGTTTTTGCAAAAGAGATCCACTCTAAGCTCATAAACTACTTGATGGTAGGACAGCTAAAAAAATAAAAATATAACAATTTTAAAAAGGCAAAAGCCAGATTACCAAAAAAAAAATTAAAAGTTCTGTTATAAAATATCACTAATGATTTGCCGCTGTATTACTCACTCTTCTAACTAATCTTTTGAAATTTTTTTTTTTGGGGCCCGCAACCAATCTTTGAATTTTATACCTTAATTAACACGTGAATTTAATGAAATTTTAAATAATTTATCATTAAACATGATGCTTGTAATTCAGCTTATAAGTTATAATAACTAATCATCGTTGTACAACTTTTGTAGGTAATGACAACAATGATAATTATGTTTTGTATCGCGTTGCGGGTTTTCTTTGTACGTATTTGCTTTAAAATAATTATTTTATTAGTTTTGATATTTTTAGTGGTTGAAACATGTAATTAATTAAACAAGTTAAGGACTATATCATTGTTCTCTGTTTTTGTTTTTACTGCTTCCCCCCTTTAGTTGATAATCTAGTTAATTTCTTTTTCCATCCTCCGATTTATGGTACTTCATAGCGTAATCTTTTATTTATATATTAATATCATTTTGTCTTATTATAAAGATATAAACAAACTAAATCAAGGTAAATAAAATTTAATTTGGCAAAAAAATTAAAAATGAAAGCTATTTAAAAATTTTCCATTACAAAATTCATTATCCAAAGTTACCTGAAATTGATTTAAGCTTAAGTATGTCTTTAGATTAACTTTTGAGAAATAGTTTTTATGATTTATGAGATAAATATATAAGATGAGTTTTGTCCCAACTTTAAAAAAAAAAAACCTTCTAAAACCATGAGTTTAAAGTTACCAAGTGTAACTTATTTTTAAATGGTTCAGCTCTTTTAGCTAAAGATATCTTTATCTTGGCTAAAGAAAAGTTGCACATGATGCTCAAAAAATTTGAGTCCTTCGCGGCTTCGCTGTCTTTTGGATAATAAATTTTAGGAAAAATTATTTTTTGAACTGCTTATTGTTTCCTTCATTTTCTAATTTCTAACATATTAAAATCCAAGTTGGGTACTGAACCAATCGGGGTATTAGGTTAAGAGTCAGCGGGTTAAATTGAGGCCAAACTAGAGTTAAACCTGGGCCAAACCGGTAAGAAATTGAAAATTTTAAACTTATAAATATAAAGTTCTAAAAAAAAATTAAAAAAATTAAATAGGAACCCGAACCGAACCGGGAACCGGACCAATCTACCGGCCGGTTCACCAGTTTTTCGGGCCAGACCGGTTGGTTCAATCCGGGTTCAACAACATTGCTAATTTCCAACTTTGACCTATGTTTTTCTCTCCTTATTAAATCCTTTAGGGTCTGTTTGGTCAAGCGAAGGAAAGAGAGGGGAAGGATTTTAATGGAGGGGAAGGGGATAGAAAATGATAGGATGGATTTTAATATTATTTTGTTTAGATTGATGAGAGGGAAGGAAAAGGGAGGGCTTTTAATGTTATCTTGTTTGATTAAAAAAGAGAGGAAGGAAAATATTTTTATATGGACAATTTTACCCTAGATAACTAATATATAATATACAATAATATGGATCCAATCCGGTAATTATAATTATATTTATATATATCTAAAATTATAATTCATAATTATACTTAAAATATATATAATAATTATAAATACTTTTAAGTTATAATATATAATAATCATGAATATTATAATTATAATATATATATAATAATTATAAATATAATTCCACCGCACCCACCCCGCCGTGAACTGAGGGGGAAAACGAGATCTATACCTTTTTTTTTCTTTTTGAAGATTAGCGGTGAATATTCAATGAAGGATAATGAGATGAGAGTGGTTTTTCTCCCATTTTTGTTGGAGGCCACTAGTCTCACAGCATCGGGCTTTTGCATCTCTTTGAATCACAAAAAGATTTTGAGTTGCGGGTTAATTTTGGATCTCAAAAGATTTCAAGCAAAAGAAGAAAGGCTCGTAGCTATGAGGTCGCTGGTCAGAGGATGGAGATGACAGTGGCTAGGGTTCAGGGGCGTATAGGGCAGAAAAGATAAAAGGGTATTTTCGAGATATTAAAAATATTCATGGGCAAAGTAGGTAATACAAGACAAAAGCTATGTTTGAGATAACTTATTTTTTTACTTATAAGTAGAGCCGGGAAAACGGGCCGAGCCCGTCGGACCGGCCCTTTTAGGCCCTGGTCCTTCAAGGGCCGGGCTTGTAAATTGGAGCCTTAAAAGGAAGTCGGGCCTAAAAGGGCCGGCCCTGGAGGGCCTCGGGCCAGCCTTTTAGGCCCTTTTATTTTTTATTTTTTTTACTTGGAAAGGAACCATGTTACATTTTTGAATTACTTTATTGAATCTATATGTCATTATGTCCTCATATTGTATAGAGTATGATTTTTGAGTATATTGTTTTGTCTAATTGAATTATATTGTGATTTTTTAGTATATTGTTCTGCCTATTTAGACTAAAATCATATTATATACTATTCTGCTTGATAGAGTATGATTTTTAATGGAGGTTGTGATTATTTGACTACTTGAATCTACTGCTCAAAGTGAAACACAATCAAATGTCATTGAAATTGATGATAGTGGCCAAGAAGGTGAAAATGATAGTCGTCATACTCATATTGTTTAGATGTTAGAGTATTTAGCTTCTTGTCTTCTTATACTTTGGCCTTTGTATGAGTTATTTATGGACATGATTTTATCTTTGATTATACATTTGTAACAGTATTTGTTTGTTGCAAGAGACGGTTTATTTAAACCTTAATGTTGACAACATTTATGTATTAAATCAGAACTTTAATCATTGTTATTAATTATATCCCTTTAGAAAACAATTTATAAGCTATCGTGACACCAATCCAAACATGCACTTATAATCTAAAATTAAGTTATCCCAAACAAACACAAAATATTACCCATCCCCTACAAATTACCCCATTTTTGGAGAGGGAAAGTAGGGGAAATTAAAAAAAAAAAAATTCAGGAGCCAATTAAAGAGATGGGGGCAAAATCCATCATCTTCCCTGTGCTCCCTTTAAACCAAATGGCAAGGGGGAAGTTGAAGGAAAGAGAACGTTTTTAAGAGCTGAATTTTAAAAAAAAAAATTAAAAAAATGGGATTATAAAATTTTAATAAAAATAAAATATAAAATAAAAAAGTAAAAAAATTAATCAAAAATTTTCAACTTCACTTCGTTAATCTTTTTAAAAACCCAAGTCGTAAAAATTTACTATTTCCTCCAATTCTCTCATACCAAATAGTCCCTTAAGTTTATTCTATTACTACAATTAACTTCTATATAAAAACTAATAATACTAGCAGAATAAAATTATAAGAATTAACATATTAGAAGAGTAAAATTAAAAGATGGAACATGTAGGATAAGAATTGTTTGCCCTAAATTTTATAAGGAGAGATTTTTCCACAACTTCACAAGAAAAATTAAACAGAAGAGAAGCATTTGAATGGTGACATATTACTCTTTGACTAGACAAAGAAATTTATCTTTATGTCATTTTCAAGAGGGCACCTTGTTAGATATAATTATATGCCTTCTGCGATCCTTCCTTTCTAGATGGTAGGATAGGATATGCAGGAGCTCCATGAGTTGACGTTGACAAGACCAAGCTGAGATTTTTATTTTCATGATAAAAGAAACAAGAAACTGAAAAGCTAAACCAAATATCCACAATCCATTATTATCAGTTCGTGGAAACTAATGAATATGCTTCATCATATATTATACGACTCAGTCACCTGTTGCATCTATATAACTTAAAGTGGTTTGGTGATGGATCTTTGAATCTGTGGTTGTATTGTTATTTTAAGTGTTCCTTTTCTTATTATGGCAAGCAACCTCAGTTTTTGCTTACATTGGGCCATCACCCCAATTACTTACACTGCTCTTAGTCTATTTTTCATACCTCTTTCATTGTGAGAGATTCAAAAGTGTATCTGGTTTCACACTGAAGATCATGTTGGTTTTGGTGTAAGTAATTAATTTGTTTTGGTGTTTTTTAACATAAAATTAAGTACATTTATGTATTTTAAAAAAGTACATATATGTAAAAAAATCAATTAATTGTGAAATTCAAACTCACTCCTACCAATTAATTAATTCCAATTTTATTGATTATAAATGATTATAATCAAAAGAAGATTGGATCATACACGTGGAACTTGATTGGGCAAGGGCAATGATAAAAGAATCGGATTGAATCCAATGGTCATGATGGTGAGGTTGTGTGGTTCAGGCTTACCAATGGTGAGGTTTAGATCAAAAAAATATTTTTATAGTTGATTTAGTATGTGTTTGGGTAAGCCCTAAACTGTGGTTTCAAAAAAAAAAAAATTCTATAAATCGAAACAAAACTCCTTTCACATGCTTATCTCGTAAATCATAAAAGTTATTCTTTAAAAATTAATTCAAACACACACTTAGGTTAAGTTGGATTGGAGTTGAGTCATCATTAAGTGGAATCTGAAAATATATAGAGAACCAAAAACAACTCTAAAAAAATAAAACAAGTTTTTGGGCCTCAAAAAAATATTGAATTGTTTTTAAAAAAAACGTATATTGATTTTAGTGTAAACTATTAGTTTTATTTACCAAGCCTAGGTCTATTGATTATAATTTTACTTATGAATCAATAAGAGAATATCACCTCAAAAGGGATTAAAAAAGAATTAAACAATAAATATTAAACTGTAGGGACCAAATAAAACTTACACCCATTTTGGTTTTAAATATGAGTTCGCTAACTAATTTAGAAAAATTAAGAAAACTGGATATTTGAAAAAAAATGTATTTTGATTTTTTTAAAATACCTCTTTAATATGAAAAAAACATTTTGCAGGTATCCATAATTCTTCTCAATTTTTTAATTTGGCATCTATAACTTTTTCTCTCTTTACTAAATTATTCAACTTTGTTCTGTTAGCACCATAGCAAAGTTACTATATTTAACAAAGAAAGAAAAATGTGTCGATACCAAATGAAAACTTTAGAAAATATAGGTACCTATGAAATGATTTTTCCTTTTAATCTTATTCTCATTAATTAAAATCTCCTTCAATATATACGATCAATAGAGGTTGTTTGAAAAAAAAAATTATATATTTTAAAGATAAAGTAAATTGAGGAGGTATTGTTATATCTAAGACTAGAAAAAGTCTCTTAAGTAGGTTATAGACTGAATGTGATACTCCCTCCAATCTTTAATATAAAAATTAATTGATTTTTTTTGGAGAAATTAAATAAGATAAATAAATTACATTAAAATATTTATATTTATGATTCTTCTTTAAATTAATTTGTCTGACTTATAAACTAATATATAATCTAAAGACATACAATATATGTTATGATTAAGTAATTTATTTAGGTTCCTTAATCACTAAAAATAATCAATTAACTCCTATATTAAAAACATGTGCTAGAATAATCTTACAAAATACAATCATGCATATGTTGAAGACTTCAGTGCTCGTTTGGAATAGCTTATTTTTGGGTAATAAATGCTTATAAATCATGATTCACGGTATACGAGGTAAATATCTGAGAGGAATTTTATCTCAACTTATATAATAAAAACTTATTATTTAAGAAAATGTTGAACCAAACAAATCTTCAAAATGATCGGGTTTTATTTATATATGGCCCAAAACTAAAATTAGCGTTTGGGATTTATCTTCTCCCCTCTCAATGGGTTTGTGATTGATCAATTTTTTTTTTTTTTGTTCAAAGTGATTGATCAATTGACACTCAATTAGTCCGGAAAAAAATAAAATCCATCCAGTTGGGCGGGTAATTAGTTATCCACGTGTAAAGAGGCTATTGAAGGAAGGTACAAGTGGGCCCATCCAAAGAATGAAAGCTGAGAGGCTACACGTGGGGCCCTGCGGTTTCTCCCTTTCGGACGAAGGAAACGAATTAAACGGACAAGGAATATTAAAATTTGGTCCACTTGGGGCTGGGGGGGTTGGAGGCCAAATATTTGGCCCCTTGGAAACTACGAAATGACGAACGCGTCCTTTTCTTGGAGACCAAGCAAGTAAGCCAAAACGCCCGGTGGGTGTGGTAAAGCCAATTGAAATGAAATTGGCCGTTCTTCGCACATTGTGCTTACCATTTTTTTTTTTTGGTTCGTTGCTTAATCACTCTTCTTTTTGAGGTTACTTATCACTTCATCACCTTTTCTTTCCTTATTTTTAACACTACAAAAAGTATGCCATAAAATAATATTAAAAAATAAAAAATAATTTGCCTATCCTTATTATTTTACCTAGTTTATAATCAAGTCCTTATAATTTTTTTTTTCTTTTCATTGAGTTCTTACAATTTTTCAGATATATGCACTAGTCCTTATGCTCTTGATCTGTTAATTAGGATTAATGGGGGTGTTAAATAACTGACATCTAAAGGTAAAATTATAGGGACTCATGTGTATTTTTAAGAAAGTACCATAGAAATATTATTTCTGGCGAGACATAAAAAGTATTCTTTATCAACAGTGAAGTTAGGGTAGACACCTCCCAGTCATGTTTATTTTTATATTCATCTTGTAAATTTAGAATCACATTATTCCCAAAAAAATCATATTCACCTAATATTTCCCATTTAAAGATTTTAGAATGTGTTGTATATACTCCAATTATTCCACCACAACGTACTAAGATAGATCCTCAAAAAAAGATGGGAATATATGTTGAGTATGAATCTCCTTTAATATAAAATATTTAAAACCATATACACAAGATCTGTTTATGGCTCAATTTGCCTATTGTTATTTTGATGAATTATTTTTTCCAACATTAGGGTGAGAAATTTAGCAGTTGGAAATATAAATTAGTTGGACTGAATTATCATTATCTTACCTCGACCCTCGTACAAAAGAATGTGAACTAAAAGTTCAAAAGATGGTTCATTTACAAAGTTTGGCTAATTAATTGCCAGACATATTTACTGACCCAAAGAAAGTAACAAAGTCACATATCCGAGTTGCTGATGCTCCTATCAAAATAGATGTCCTTGTTGGACAACCTATTGTAAATGAATCTAAAGCACGCATAAAGCGTGGTAGACCCATCGGTTAAAAAGATAAAAATCTTCAAAAGAAAAAAGGAGCTAAAAGTATAGATAATCAAGTCAAGGACAATTAAGAAAGATTAGTTGCTCTAGAAAATTCATTAAACAACACCAATGTCCTAAGTCCAAAAGATATTCCGATACTTGAAATATGTGAAAATAATGAAATATCAATAAATTATGTTATGAATGAAATACGATGGGACCAAAATGAAGTCAACATTAATGATAATTGTGCCTACAATGTAGCATTTGATGTCATAAATGATAATGAGGATTACGAGCCAAAGTTAATTAGTGATTGCAAACAAAGAAAGGATTTGCCAAGATGGAAAGACGCAGTTGAAGCAGAGTTAAAATCATTGGAAAAACGAAAAGTTTTTGGACTAGTACTTCTTATAGTTGAAGATATAAAATCAGTTGGATATAAATGGGTTTTTGTGAAGAAAAAAAAATGAAAAGAGTGAAATAACAAGATATAAGATACGTCTTGTTGCCTAAGGGTTTACACAAAGACCTGATATTGATTTTGAAGAAATATACTCACCGGTGGTAGATGCAACTACATTTCAATATTTGATTAGCCTAGCAATAAGTGAAGGATTTCATTTGCATCTAATAGATGTCGTTACAACTTATTTATATAACTTACTTGACAATGACATTTATATGAAACTCCCTGAAGGACTTAAGTTGCTAGATGCATACAATTTAAATTCTCGAGAACAATACTCAATAAAGTTAAATAAGTCTTTGTATGAATTGAAGCAAGTTGAGAATGTGTATGGTTAAGATTAATAATACGTCAAATAAGGACCATTTGTGGTTTATATCCTAGTAAAATGACTCCAACAATCATATATAAGGATAATACTGTATGTTTTGCCTAACTAAAAGAAGGGTACATCAAGAGAGATTGAACAAAACATATTTTACTAAAAATCTTCTTCACTCGTGACCTTTAAAATGGTGGTGAAATTGATATCTAGCAAATCTATTCCAGTGAAAATCTAGCAGATTTATTTACCAAGGCACTTCCTGGTACAACCTTTCAAAAGCTCGTTCGTGGCATCAGATTTTGCAGACTCAGAGATATCAACGAATGTTGTCAAGGGGGGAGTTCATACATGCTGTACTCTTTTTTCGCTTGTCTATGGTTGTTTCCACTGGGTTTTTCTAACAAGGTTTTTAATGAAGCAACATTATTAAGTGTATTGCTAAACAGAGTACTTTTTTTCTTCTCATAAGTTTTTGTCCCATTGAGTTTTTCTTAGTTAAAGTTTTTTTTTAGGCATATGTGTAGTCATGAACATCTAAAAGGGAGTGTTATAAATAATATATTAAAACATATTATTATGGATATCCATCTTCCTATTATTTCTCTCATCTTCCTAATATTTCTCCCTATTATTTTCCTATTATAATGAAATCTCTTTTATCGTAGATTATAAGGTTATGCTTAGAAATAAGAGGCATATGTTATATATTGCACATATCTTAAATAGTGAACAAGAATTATTCTCCTCTTCTCATTTTCTCTCTTATCATTCTCTTTGTTTATAACAGAAAGCGAATTAAATGTGCCTCACCAAACATCCATTGTGCCTCCCCCAACCTTCATTAGAGTTGGGAATCAAGGCCGGCCCTTTTAAATTTGGGGTAAGAAAAATAGTTGTTTTTCAAAGCTTGGTCCTAGAGCATACTGGCCGGGGTCGTCCCGCAAGGTCTGAAACTCCTTTCACAAGATTTAACTTTTTTTTTTTGTGTTTTTTTAGAGAAATATAATTAGTAAATATTTCAGGTAAACTATCGTCTATATATCACAATTACAAATAAGTAATGAGAAGACTTAACAAAATTAAAAATACCTCTTATAAATATATCTTACAAAGTGTAAATAGTCAAGAAAATAAATAACACAAGATATAAATAAAACAATCGTTGGAAAATAAGTTAAAAAATACAAAATTGGTAAGAATACTTATGAAATAAGAAATATCTTTTATAAGTTATTTATTTTTAGGATTCTTAATACAATATTTTCTTATGAAACTTAATTTTAAAAAAGATAATAACAACTAAATATTTGCAACATCATTAACAAAATATAAAAAATTAATAATATTATTATCATATAAATAATTTTAAAAAATAAAATAATATATATTGGTCTAAAAGGGCCGGCCCTTTTAGGCCCTCAGCCCTACATGGCTGGCTCTTTTAGGCCTGCTTTCATTTTTGAGGCGAAAACCTTAAATCCGGCCCTTATAAATTCAGGGCTTAAACGGGCCAACCAAACCATTTTCCCGGCTCTATCCTTCATTTCATATTTTCTTTTAGCTTTTTTTATTAGCTTCTTTACCATAAGATACCCAATCCTAAATATTAAATATACTGTAATTTTTTTTTTATATTTGATAGAATGTGGAGTTTTTAATTATTTGAATTAGTTTTCATTTTTAATTATTGTCAGATTATTAATAAATTTAATTTAATAACGTGAAATTGATAATGTAGATTTCAAATTAAGATGGATTCTCCAATAATATCTTGCAAGATACCCGTAAAAAATTATTTAATAAGGGCGTTTAATTTCATTTCACAATATCCTCGATATGTTACATTGATTGATCTCTGGGCCAAAAAAAAAAAAATACATTGATTGATCTCAAATATATTTTGTATGTATCAATGTAATAGGAAATTATATTCCACCAAAATAGCACACTTGTGTCTTACCCTATAATTTACTTAAAACTTAAGTTCATATTGAAAGTTTTGAATAAGTAATTTTTAAAAAAATTTAAATTATTAATGGTAAAAAAAATGTCAAATTAAAACAAATTCATAACTTTATATTCCAGATTATGAAAATATTTCATTCAATTTTTTCCACCTACTTGGAACTAACTCACACTAAACTGATGGATTACCATAAAATAACACCAAAATAAGGTCATTAAGGTGTGAGGAACCACCATTAATCAGGTCCACTATGTTAGTCATTCCAATTAAATATATATATTAATTGTAAAATATAATTAAATACCCAGTTTACCCCTTAGATGGTGAAGCGTTATTTTAGCGCATAGGAGGAAATGAAATCAGGGTGAGGGTAATATGGAGCTTTCAAATATTATAAAATTAAATTCTTCTCAACTATACAAGCTGGCCGATGAAGGAATTTGGAGGGTTGTTGCCATCTCCGCGGATTTCAGTAACAGAAACGTCATGGAATTTTTCCCTTCAAACTCTGAGGAAAATATAAATAAAAATTGTTTTATTATAAATTAAAATTTTGTATATTTGGTTTCACGCGCCTTGCCGGATCTGAACTTGATGACAAAGTGCTGATTATGTGATGGGTCCCATATCATCGCTGAGCGTGTATGACACGCATGAAAAAGGAGTTTCACCTTGACTAATTGATATTAAAATATTACAAAACAAAATCAAAGCTCTACAACTAATTTCAGAGAAAAGTTTATTTGTTTTTTTTTTTGCCGGCTCTTTGTTTCCTAATCTTGTAAAATACATTTTTAATACAGATATTAAAATTTTAGTATTTAATTTTGTTTTTTTGCGTTAAAATAGCAACCTTTCATTTAAATCAAGACTTAAAAAAAGTGTTACAATCAATTAGACCAAAGGCTCTGATATCCATGTTTTTATTTATATTTTCCCTTATATAATAATGATTTATGATAAATATTGAATCAACATTAATATAATATATAAAAATGACAGTACTAAAAATGAATTATGCCCAACTATATATAAAAAAAGAATTAAACCCCACTTTTTCAAAGTCTATGCTCACAAAAGCCTCACTTATATTTTATATTAAATTTTTAGAGCCTTTTTTTGGCCCGATAAATTTTTAGAGCTTTTGCTAATCTTTTAACAATATTTCGTTCATATTAGTACTTAGTGGCGATATATTATTATGTTAATTTGATAATGTAAGATTATTAGTATGATAAACAAGTAAAATTAATATTAAGAAAAGACCAATAAAAATTTGATAATAACCTACAACTAAAACTTGTTTAAGTTTTTTGTAAATTTGATTTATGGATTTCAAATTATTAAAAATTCATCACTAAATTAAATAAATTAAAAACAACTTTTTATTACAAAAACAAAATGAGAAGGGGAAAGCTCTAAAACCAGTGTTAAGACTCGCAATATAGTGTGGGACTCTGTTCAATTTCTCTCTGCTTTCGTGGGTGTCTGTGTTCATATAACCCAGAGCGACTCTTCCTCTTCGGCTTTAATGGCGTGAGAAATTACGCGAACTGCATACCTACGCTACCCAGTTATCGTCTGAAAATCCTTCAATCCTTGCATGCCTTACCACCTGTTCACTGATAAAATCTAAATGTGATCGTTGCTGATGAAATTGAAATCTCCACCACCACCAAAAAAAACCATCTCTGTATAAACTTGATTGATAATGGTAATCTCGTAATGGGTTGTGTTATTGAACTGTTTTAATCGATATCTGTAAAAGGGTTTTCTGTTTTTGAGATTGCTTTGATTGCTTGGGGTCAGCTTTTATTATTTTTTCCGGCGGTATCGGTTGGTTTGTTTTTATTGTCGGTGTGTGAAGGCGTTGAGACAGGGACGAGATGAGAGAAAACGTGAAGAATGACGAAGAGCTTGAGAAGCTGTTAGATGAGATCCCTCAGATAACTTCGTACAATCTTCTTCATCAGCATCCACATGGTTATGATGGGGATGACAGACAGTCTATTCATGGAATGTATGGTATGTATGATGATGATCTGCTTAATCATATAACTCAGTATCCATATGTTTCATCTCCTGCCAGTGGATTTTCTCTGCTATCAGATGGGTCTTCCTCAAGCCCGTTCTCTGGTAGGCATCTTTTCTCTGACAATGTATCGCCAAAGCCACTCCCATTAGAGGAGTTTAAATCCCTCACATCCTGTGAGAGTTTTAGTCACCCCAAAAGTTTCTGCTTGGATTCTGAAATGCCTGATTTAACTCTTAGGAAGAAGGATAATGAAAACTTGGTTGATGAATTAGACCTCTGCACCGGTTTGAGAAGAATGCATTTTAACAACCAACATGATAAGTCTTGTAATTTGGAAGATGCATCAATAGGCACTAATGGGCTTCCTTTTCCTGACTGTTTGGATGGAAATAATCCCATCAATGTTTATAAGCAAGAGGAATATAACAATTTCAAGCGAGCATTTCTTAACCGTAAGGTTGTTGAATCCTATTTTCCCAGCAGTCCTGTAAGTCCTGTGAGTCCTGATTCTGAAGCAGCCATAGGCGTAGCATTTCCAGGAGTTCCCCGGGCCGGTTTATTTGGTGCACGACACTCTCGCAGAAGTCCTGACATTATGATGTTGCAATCAAATGACTTTAGAAGCTCAATGGACTCTTCTAAGCACAGAGGACATCTGATAAATAACTTCTGTTATGGGGGAAATCTAGCCCCAGAGCTTACTGCTTCTTTGAGTGGACACGCTATATCTGATACTTCAACTTATTCACATCAAAATGGAATGAGTTTGATGCAAGAGAGGAGCATGTCAAGATTTCCAAATTCTCCCATTCATTCTAATTTAAGGCCGTATTTGAGTGCTAAAAGCTTACAGCAGCATAACCTTCCTAGCTCTAATACAAGAGCTTTCCCCATTTCAAACACAAGAATTTCACAATCAGGTCTGGATTCTATTACAAGTGAGGGGAGCTTCATCATCCAAGGTGAAGGTTTAAATTATGCCATTAGCAAGGGTTTTGATCATCCAAGGGGTCAGGGTAAGGGTGCTTTGCGTGAAACTGGCCATAAAAAGCATCTACGCAGGTCAGAGCCAGATATCCGGTGCCAGGTTGTGGGAAATTGTGAAATCGCTCAGAGTGATAGGATTGATGGCTCATTCCCCTTACCACCCAAGTGTAATTCCCTAGCAGAAGCTAGAGGGTACATATATTTAATTGCCAAAGATCAGCAAGGCTGTAGATTTCTGCAAAAAAAGTTTGATGAGGGCACCCTGGAAGATGTTCAAGTAATATTTAATGAGATAATCAATCATGTTGTTGAACTTATGGTGAATCCTTTCGGAAATTACCTTATGCAGAAGTTGTTGGATGTGTGTACTGAAGAACAAAGAATGCAGATTATACTCATGGTTACTCTAGAACCAGGGCAGCTTGTCAGAATCTCTTTAAGCACTCATGGGTACTGATGCTATGCAACTTATGCAATTAATTCAATATTTGCTTGGTGTTCTTAGTTTTAATTTGACATTATCTACTTTTCTTTTGCCAGCACCCGTGTGGTACAGAAGCTAATTCAGACTCTCCAAACAAAACAGCAAATTTCATTAGTTGTGTCAGCCCTTGAACCAGGATTCTTGAAACTTATCAAAGATCTAAATGGAAATCATGTCATTCAACGATGCTTGCAGTTCCTAGGCAATGAAGATAACAAAGTATGATTTCTTTCTTTGCTAGTACTTTAATAGTTGGATGGTACTACAAAAATCTGTATGTCTAACTCTTGTTCATACACTAGGCCTTTTATGTATCAATTGTGTTCATTGAACATATGAATTGAATCTATATATGCTGCAAATTTTTATTAACCGGAATCTGCACTTTCTGTGTTCAGTGTCTTTCTTGCATGAAATGGAATAGATATTTGGGCATTTTTACGCAGCTGGATTTCTGTTTCTGTAACGAGAGGTGTCAACAAGTTTATATGATAAGTTTAGAATTATATAAGTCACTAGCAACTTCTATTATACAAGTTTTATATTATGTAAGTTTAGACTTATATAATAGCGGTAATGCAGTATAAATCAGACTGAATAAATGGTAGAAATGAAGCATTAGATGGCCCTTAATGAGGTTTTCTTTTTCAACAATTCTAATATTGAATATCTTTATAGGAAGATAAAGCATTTAAACTGTAAGGCTCATCCATAAGCTGATAAGATCATGCTTTCTTAAAAGTAATCCACAACACTTCTGTCTACAGCACCACAGCCATAGTTTGTGAAGGATTATGAACTAATAGAGTCCAAAAACGTTAATCTATTGGTTTTTTTTTTTTTTTTTTTTTTTAAATATGAGTAAACTGGATGTCTACGGCCTTTACCTCTCTTTGGTAAATGTAGTCCATGTCAGATTAATACATTGTAACAATGATGTAGATCTAGATGCCAATGAAACTCTGGTGATATCAGCTAAAGGGCGTGTGATTTGTGATTGAATTGAAGTTTACTTTGGGATTTGGCACATATTCTTTAGTGCATAGCCAGGTGATGTGGTGCAAATAATAACAAAAAGGCATAGATCTCTCTTGCAATGTAAGAGTTGTTGGTGGTTCATATCCCTATTAGATGATTAACATCCTTTTAGTGAACTGTGTATGGTTGATGCACTATTATTTTTGTTCTTTCTGAGTCCAATGCTTTGATGGGAATACATGCTAATCGAACTAGGCTGGGCATTAGTCATTAATGCAATTTCTGTTGCACACTTGCACTCATTGTTGAGGTGTGAAAAAACTGGAAAACATAAAATGCAAAATTGATTTTTTTTCCTTGTGGAAGTATTACATTTTTCTTGTTAAACATTGAACAGTTTATATTTGTTGCTGCCGCAAAGTATTGCATTGAGATTGCAACTCATCAACATGGATGTTGTGTTCTGCAAAAATGCATCAGTCATTCAAGTGGGGAGCACCGTGAAAGACTGATTGCTGAAATATCTGCTAATGCTCTTCTGCTAGCTCAAGATCAATATGGGTATTTTTTCTCTTTAAGCTCAAATCCTTTTAAGTTGAAGTTTAACTTATAGTATATCATTTTCAATGTACAAACCTTTTCTTTTTTAATTTTTGCTGTTGAGGCAACAATCTTTACTATATTGAATCATCTTCTGAAAATATGTATGGAACATTTCAGTGTACCTGCATGCAAATGTGGTAATCATGCCGAAATTTAATTTTCAAACGGAAGGCTTTAGTTTCTGCACATATACAATGATTACTCGCTTCATCTTAAGGTGTAGAAGCTGTTAAAGGATGAAACATCCATGAACTCTAATGTCTAGTTCATTATAAGCCCTTTCCCTTTTCAGCACCCGTTTGCTCTCTGCACATGATATATAGGTTATCAAATCGATCCAGCCTCGCTATTTGCAATAAATCTTTGCCACTAATTCTTCACTGACTTATTTCATTTAGACATTGTTTAGAGAGAATGAGACATATTGTTCTTTTCCCTTTTGGATTTTCCTTTCAAGTTTCACCTAATCACCTTTGTTTGCTCTGCAGAAATTATGTTGTTCAATATATATTAGAGTTGAGGAATCACTATGCCACCGCTTGTATAATTTCACAATTTGAAGGTCACTTTGTTCACCTGTCCATGGAGAAATTCAGCAGCCATGTGGTTGAAAAATGTTTACTTGTATTTGATAGCGCGAACCAGTCAAGAATCATCTGCGAACTGCTCTCTGCCCCACACTTTGAACAGTTGCTTCAGGACCCACATGCCAACTATGTTGTTCAATCAGCTCTTCGATATTCTGCGGTTTGTAACATAAGCATGAGTTGTATTTTCCCTCTTGTTTCACTGATGCCTATATGTTGAGGTCATAGCAATAATGCAGTTTGACAAAACCATGACAGATTAATCAGTTAAAAATGTTGGCATGCCTCGTTCTCTCTTATTAAAATTGGGCTCATTACATCCTTTATCTAGTTCTGCAAGTGCACGCCAATGCATTTTCTAACTGATATTAGCATTTATCAAGCTTCATTAATGGACTTTAATCCTCCTTTGATTCTGCTTTTCTTTTCCTTTCTTATGTTTGAATTTTCCTTCTAAACTAGGGTCCTGCGCAAAATGCACTAATCGAAGCGATAGAATCCCACAAAGCTGTTTTGCGAAATATTCCGTTCTCCAAGAAGATTTTCTCTCAGAAGTTCTTGAAGAAGTGATGTACATTCTCACCTAAGGCTAGAAGTGTTGTTGTTGTTCTACACTACCAAAGCTGCATCCTGCCACTACAATTATAATATATATGCATTCTATGGTTATTTAACTGTAAGTTGGTACTGCTCATAACCATACAAAAGATTAACTCTTTAAAGAAGTGCTTATCCTTATGGTCAGCTGGAATCTGGAAGGAGAAAGGCTAAGACAATTTTGCTGTTGAAAGTCAAGTTTCTAGACATGCTTCTGTACTATTTCTAATGTCTTGTATTTTAACGTTCTGAATATGATCATCCTGTTAATTATGATGTTCTCACTGTATTAAGACTGTACAGTTTATAGAATGTGAGGATGTTTTTGCTGTTACTGTGCAAAGTACATTTGAGGAGACTCTCTCAGAATAACTCACTCTGTTTTGTGGGCAAAGGGGGCAGATGGATCATGGAGTTAAGTTCTTTCCTTGTTTATTTTTTTCTTTTTAAAAATGTCATTTAGTTCCATATTTTGCTTGGAATTGTGGGACCAATTTCATGACGTTCTGTGCTAATAATTCTTGTTCTTGCACCCTCCTTTAAGGGTGTGTTTGGTTTAACTTATTGGGCAGAAATAAGCCTGTTTTTGGGTAATAAGTTCAAATAAAAATGTGTTGCGTTTTTACAGTGTTTGGTTCATCTTATTTTAATTGCATCACGGGTAGAATAAGCTACTTATTAAATAAGCTCCTCACTACAGCTTTTCTATTAAGTCACTTATTACGTAAGTCGAGATAAAACTCCTCTCACATACTTACCTTGTATACCCTTGTATACCGTAAATTATGATTTATAAGCACTTATTATCCAAAAATAAATCGTTCATCCAAATATAAATCACATTACAAAAGCTGACTTTTCTATTAAGTCATTTTTAATAAGTCAGAATCATAATAAGTCATTTTTCCTATCGCTATCCCAAAAACACATTAAGTAATGGCTTGTGCCATATTTTTTTTTTAAAAAAAATATCAGGACGGTTTGAACGTTTAACATGTACTCACTTTTCATTTTATTCTCCGTAATTTTTCTTTGCAGGAGGAAGATATGTTTATTTTCTGAAAAAAAAAATATCTTCTTGAATATTGAGAGGAAAAAAGACTACTTTATAAAGACTGCTACTTTTGTCTTATATAAATTGTTAAGATTTGATGAATTGGCATTTGTAGGACTTTAATTTATTCGGTTATCCGTGTGAATTTTTATGTAATATTTATATTATTATTATTTTTTAATAAAAATATTAAACACGCACGCACAGATATGATTATTTCTTTTATTAGATGAAGTTTCTATGAAACTTGAGAAGAGGAAAAATAATGCATGAATGTTAAGAAACCTAATAATTTGGTGGCATGTGATTAGATTTAGATAGACACTTTGCCACTCATCCCAGCAATGCGGAAAGTGGAAACCCACCGCTAAACCTATTAATTAGTTAGGTGATGGGACTGATCACGCAACTCATCTGTGGGGTTCATAGTGGGCCCCTTGAGGTAACTTGCTGGTCAATATAGATAAAAGTAAGTGGATTTAAGTTTGGACTAAGCTTAATTATGTTTTTATTAAGGGTTTGTTTGGATTGATGTTGGCAAAAATAACTTGAATTCCAACTGACTTTTTCAAATTGAAATTGGGGTAAAATTCAATGGGTGTAATATAATTTATATTTAGATAGATTTTTGTTTGAATAATATATTGAGAATTTAATTTCATAAGCTTCAAATATGAATAAATGATAAATGCTAAAAGATAGAAAAAGTTGCTTCAACTTTAGAGTTACTTTTAAGTAAAAAAAAAAAAAAATCAGTTGCCTACAAAACCATGCTAAACATTATGTTTTCATTCAACTTGGGCTTGAAGTGCTTTTCACGGCTAGAATTTAATTTGAGATAGCTCCAAACGTGTCTTAGTTTTTCTAAACTATCATATTTAATCATATGTATTGGTACTATCCCTTTATTAGGAACTCCTTTGATATGTGCAATTAATAGGAATGTTTTTGACAAAACATTATAAATTTGGGAGGTCTGAACTAAAGTGAATAACTTGTTTAGCTCTTATATATAGAATCAAGGTAGTAATATATGGGTCATATAATGTGGTGTCCTTCTTTTGTTTAAAATAATAGGTTAATGTGCAAATCTGCCTCAAAAGTTGTTGTTGAGGACTAATATTTCCCTTTAAATTTTTTCAGGTTTGATGTCACTCTGAAAATTTTAAAATATAGCAATATTATCTTATTCCGTTAAAAAACTAACATTAACTATATAAAAATTGACGTAAATTGTTAAATTTTTAATAGAAAATGAGCAATATTGCTTAATTTTAACACTTTCGGGACAACATTGAACATAAAAAAAAACTTATGAAGTAACATTACTCCTCAGCGAAAACTTTGAGGAGAAAATTTGCTCCTTAATCCTAAAATAATTGGGAAAAAAAACATTGAAAACATTTTTATACAAGGGAAGGAGAAGGGAGTTCGTCAAGTCTCAATTCAGAACTCTTTCATGTGGGTATTAATCACTTCATCAATTCAAGGTATGTTATTTTCTTTCAATGTCAAATATTTATTTATTATTAAAATAAAAAAATCATAAAATGCTATGAGATTTGATATAAAAATAATAAAAAGAAAAATTAATTTATAGATCCTCATAATTTCGCCTAATTTTTTAAGAAAGCTTTTTAATTTTATTTTCCTTTTATTGGGTTATTGCAGTTTTTTTCAATTATATGCATTGGTTCATATATTATAAGAACCTAATTAACCTATAATTGAGGAAACCGTAAGGATTTAATAAAAAAGAAGAAAATTATAAGGATCTAATTAAAAAAAATAAGGTAAAACGATACCAACCTATAGATTAAATTTTCCGGGCATTATTTAAAACAAGTGTGAGATTTGTATAGATGTTCTCTTTTTCTTGTTGATTACTCATATTAAAGGTACCATATTTGCATCAAAGGTTAGGAGCTGTACGTCATATCAACGTGAATTCAAAAATGATTTCATTTATCACTCCATTGAATGCTTATTTGATTTTCTTTATTTTAAGTGATTTTGTGATGTACAATACTTAGATATGTGAAAAAGTTTCGTTTCAAAAGCATAAAGTATAAAAAGTATGCAAATGGGGGATTAAATACAATAAAAGGAACTACGAACAAGTTATATATACTAAACGATGTTCAAAATGTTAACAGTGTCTAGTGTGATAAAATAATCCTCCATCAGGACATACAATCTCATATGAAGATGAGATGTTTTTAAAAAGACGTTGGTTTTTTGGTCCAGAAATTCCAATCATAGTTCAAGAAATATTCACCAATTACTTATTAGCTTTTGGTGAATAGTATTTATAATTTACGAGGTACATATATAAAAAAAAAAATTGTTTCAACTTATGAAAAAGAATTTTTGAAACTACGGTTACGTAGTTTCCCAAACACTCAAAAAATGTTGAAAATTTAAAGCGGAGACAAACTGGCCCATAAGCAAATAATGGGTGTGTTTGTTTTGACAATTGGATAAGTAACTTATTTTTATTTAAACTTATGGAATCTTAAGATTGGAAAAAAGTTAGATTGGGTAAAATAATGAGTGTTTGGATTAGCGATTGGATAAGTAACTTAAAGTAACGTATGTAAAAGTTAGGATGTTTGGTTTGACTTTTATATAAGTAACTTTTGTATTAATTAAGAGAAAAGAATTGAAAAAATTATGAAAAATGAAAAAATAAAGGGATAATTGTGAAAAAAGTCATCATTGGCAACTTAATTATCAATGGGACCTAGGAAGATATCTACACACGGAGGGATTTTTTCACAATTTTCTCAAAAATTAACTTTGAAAATTTGGTAATAATACAATTTTAATAAAATTATATCAAACTCTAATTTAAATTGGTACACTCCAAAAGTTTTTTCTACTGTACACCTCAAACTTAAATCTTATAAATTATATTAAAGTCTAATTTAAATATTAAATCCTAACTTATATTTTCACATAGCTCAAAATCTAACAAAATAAACCGATTAAAATCTCAATAATACCTCCAATAATCCAAATAAATTATTTAAACTAAATTTAATGGGTAAAAACACTATATAGAAAGTAATTTATGACATGTTTATAAAAAAAATTGATTATAAAATCATAAAACAACTAAATAATAAATCTAAACTAATTAAAATTAATTATTAATTATTCTCTACATTTCTACGGTCATATATTAACAAAACTCAAAACTTGCTTAAACTCTTATCCCAAAGTATTCTCTAATTAGCAGAAGATTACTATCTAAAGAAAGAGAAAATTATTTAGAATATTTTTCATAAAAGAAGTTTTGTGATTAGAAGTGATTTTGAGTACCTCATTGATCCTCAAAAATATGAAAATACTCCTATCAATATTTTTTTATACAAATATAGGCACATAAGCTCTAATAAACTTCATTTTGAGGCTTATGATTTTTTCCAACTTATGACTTTTTTCACCTTAAATCCAATCGCTGAAACAAACACTCATTTTTAATTAAAATATTATTCAAGTCCAATTATACACTGTTGAAGTCCGATTTCCCCGAAAACGCCGAAACAAACACGCTGAATATCACTCTCTGGCTCTGCCAAAAAAAAAAAAAAAACGAAAAACGGGGGAGAGAGGAACAAATAACGCATCACTAACTAATGTAGATATTTTTGCTCTTTAATAAACAAAATATATTTGCTCTTTTGGAAAGTATATATTTTAACTTGGTGGAATTCCACGTAACTAATGTTGGAAAGAATCCAAATATTGAAGTATGGTCCTTCATCTATTTTAAAGTAATATCAAAGTATTTATATTATATGTTCACCATTATATATATATATATATATATATATATATATATATATATATATATATATAAATTCATGTATGCGAGCGTGTTTGGCAAATATCCAAACCTAGGTTTCAAATTTAAGTTTGCGCAATCTGAGATAAAACTTTTCTCACACATTTACCTCATAAATCGTAAAAGCTATTAAAAAAAACTAATCCAAATACACACACAATTGTGTCAAAATTATGGGGAGACTTTCTCAGTCAAAATAAAAGAGACTTCACTGGCCACAAAAAAGATTTATTAGGAGACTTTAATGTGATTTGCGGATACTGTGTGGTTTGATTAAAAAAATTATATATAATTCGAAGAGTTAGAATTTTATAAATTTGATAAGATTAAGCTTCGTTAGATTCGGATTCTATTGGAAACTATCATAAAGTTTTCAAAAGGTGTTTGATAAGATAGAATATATATGAGGACGAGGCTTTCATTTTTCATTGGTGTCTGTTTTTGGGTGTTGATGATGAGACCTTTTGTCCATGCTTTATTAGTTCATTGAAATTATCATATTTAATATTCATGCCACATCATATATTCATGATTCCATCAACCTGCTCACATTCAATATCCTTGTCAAAGAAACATATTTTGAATGCTTATTCTTTTATTATGACAATTTCTACAAATAATATTGTGGAAAAGAAACACTATATATGCACTTCAATTCCATAAACTACATGAATATAAAACAAACAAACCCAACAAACGTTAAAGAAACTGGAAACAATGTAATAGAAAAGATCAAAAGTGACCCATCGTATCATGGGTTCAACGGTTAAAGGGTTAGACACTTACTAAAAGGAGGGGCTCGATTCTTGAGAATGTTATAACTCTTGAAGAGACATATTTACAATCAAGTAAAGCACTTTAAAAGCTCCTAATAGGCTTCTGGTTTAAGTGCTCGTTTAGAATAGTTTATTTTTGGGTAATAAGTGCTTATAAATCGTGATTCACAGTATACGAGGTAAGTATGTGAGAGGAGTTTTATCTAGACTTGCGTAATAAAGACTTATTTTTTAAGAAATCGTGATCCCAAACATGCCTTAAACTATAACTCTAGTTGTGTGGGACTAGCTAGTTTCTCTGCTCTTGACTTGTAGGTAAGCTCGACTCAATTTTTTGCAGTTGAAGTAGTGTAAAACATAAATCATTTAAGTACTAGCTTGTTTGAAATAACGATTGGAGCTTTCAAAACAATTTTTCGATAATGATTTACGATATACAAGATAAGTATGTGAGAGGAGTTTTGTCTCGATCTATTTGAATAAACACTTTTATAGTGTCTTAGACGTGATTCCAAATAAACCTAAGATTGGCACTAAGGATAATGGTATCCCACGAGATACTGAAAGAGCTACTGGAATAAAGTTCCAGAGCTATAAGAGATGACAATGTGATCAGGAAAGAGCCTCGTAAATTTTCACACACGCCTGAGACAAAAATATATACAAAGACACTAACGCATTATTCTATGTTCTCTTTTCACTTCTTTTAACAAAACCAAAAGCATACATAATACTAATGCATATTATAAAATTTATTTTTTTATTTGATTATTTCACTGTGCTAGATTTGAGCATCATCCGAACTCTCTGGGAGTAGCTCTCCCAAAGATATTTTCTGCATTCACATAGAATTGAACTTGAGACCTCGTGTTTAAGCAGTCAAAACTCAGTCCACTGAAGCCAACACTTTTTGTTATATATTACTTCCCTTATCCTTAATCTAAGATTTAATTAATTAATTTAATTATATTAAAAAAATTAGTTAATGCGACATTTTTTTAAAAAATATTCTAATCATTTTCCTTAATTTTCCCTCATCCTCCCACTTGATTGCTGTTGAGTAAATGTCAGTAGGATTAATTTAGGAAAAATGATAAATATATGAAATATGTCTGATATTTAGGATTAATATTAACTCCCGAATGAGGTTTTGCATTAAGGATAGAAGGCGTATAACATTTTTAACTAATCACATTATTTACAAGTCAATAACGAGACAATTTATGCAATGTACTTGCTTGAATTTTCAAACTGAAAAAGCACGTGGGCTCTTTACCAGTTCACCAAACAGTGCCCATAACCCAAGCCTGGCAGTTGGTCTTAAACCTGGTCCTTCATCGGGCCAAGCCTTGGGTAGGGCAGTTGGCTATTGAGCCATGCAAATCTGTTGGGCACAAGCAACATACTCCCTCCGTCCAAATATATAATATCATTTTTTTTTATAAAAAAAAGAGCTTATTCCCGTTTATAATTTTTTTTTAAATTTTACTCAATAATAAATACATTTTTACTTATTTTTTTCTTAATTACTCTCTTATCATTTATTCTCCAAACATTCTCTTTTATCCTTTTCTTAATTATTACCCTCTTTCTCTTATTCATAAATGAGTTAAGGTGTAAATTTACCAACGAAGTTTTGTCCGAGGAGCGTTTGACACAAATATCTTTTAGAAGGGAAAAAAATATCAATGAATAATTAAAAAGGGGCATCCACAACAAAAACCGTTAATCTGTACTAACGGCATTAAATTATAAGAGAAGAAAACCCCTAACGGCGTTAGTACGGATTTAACGGTTTTTGTGGTGGATGCCCCTTTTTAATTGTTTATTTGTATTTTTGCCCCTTTTTGATTTTTCATTAGTATTTTTGCCTCTTCTAAAAGATATTTGTGTTAGACGCTCTTCGGACAAAACTTCATTAATAAATTTACATCTTAACCCTTCATAAATAGTGGCATTTTTGGAAAACAACTTATATTTCCTACAAATTTATTACTTTTAACTAATTTTTAATATTCCTTAGGGATGGAGGGAGTACCAATTAAAAGTCAGATTAGCTTATTGAATTGATTAAGGTATTATTTTAAGATTTATGGATTATTGATTGCATCGAAGTCAACCCGGACTCAATTAAATAAATACTTATATTTTAAAATTTATATTAATTATTTATATTAAAATTAGAATAAAATAAAATTTAAAAGCGTTATAATACAAGAAATATGAAAAATAGCACAGCATATTTAAAAAAAACAATCTATTATTGGAATGCTGGATCTAAAAAAAGTAAAATTGTAAAAAAAAAGAAGATAAAAAGTAAAAAAAATATGATTTAAATAGATTATCATAATTTTTTTTGTAAATAATTTATATTTTTGAATTATTGGGGGTTATGGGAGAAATAGGATATTCTATTGTTTGAAATACCTGGGAAACAATAGATACACATAGAAGTATATTCTTTTGTCCAGTAGACGGGTATAATATACAAGCAATGCATACTACATGAGCGATCTGTCGTTGTGACTCATTGTAATTTAGGTGGTGAATTTTAATTTTAGCTCAATTAAAATCCAATCTTTAAATTTTGATTCAGTGCAATTTAATTCCTACAATTCTAACTTTTAACTATTTGAAATGTTATTCTCTATATTTTAAAAAATAAAATTAGAAGGACTAAATTTATTTTTTAAAGAAAAAAAGATAAAAAAATATCACTTGAATTTCAAACTCCCAACTATCTTACTGGCTATAAGAATATATATATATATTGATTACATTTGAATAATAATTGACAACTCATTTTAGTAGGAAATTATTAATTTGAGATTTTGATATTCAAGTGGTATTTTCTTTTATCTTTTTCCAATTTTTTAAACTTATGGACTATTGTTTTTAATGGCTAAAACTATAGGAATTAAGTTACAACTAAATTAAAATTTAGGGATTAAGTTATAAATTTATTCCGAATTAAATTATAAGGACTATGACACAAAGTTAAAATTTAGGGAAAATTCCTTAAAAAAAATTTTAAAAATGTGAAAAGATAAAAAATATTCTGAATATTCATAATATTAAAGAGGTGTTAGAGTCTCATTCATCTTTTTCAAAATTAAAAAGAAATGACATAATTGTCCCTCTTAATTAAAAATTAAGAACAGTGAAGAATGCACGATTTCATAAGTTCTAATAAAGGTTTTCATATGTTTAGAAAAGGTTTTCATAATTTCTCATAGGAATTTCACAAGTTGCAAATAAAAATTCACAAAAATTGAGAAGGATTTCACAAGTACTTAAAAAAAATTCACAACTTTCTAAAAAGAATTTTACAAGCAGCAAATTTGAATTCGCAAAATTTAATAAGGGTTTTATAAATTCAGATAAGGTTTTCACAAATTCTTAAAATGATTTCACAACTTCCTTAAATAATTTCAAAAGTTGCAAATTTTAATTCACAATATCTAATAAATGTTTCACAAGTTCTCAAAATAATTTCAAAATTTTTTTAATAAATTTTACAAGTTGCAAATTTTGATTCACAATTCCGATAAGTGTTTCACAAATTTTGACAAAGATTTCAAAAGTTCGGGTAAGGTTTTCACAAATTCTCAAAAGAATTTCACAACTTCCTTAAATAATTTCACAAATTTCAAATTTTGATTCACAAGATTTGATAAGGGTTTTACAAATTTTGATAAAGATTTCACAAATTTGGGCAACGTTTTCACAAGTTCTCAAAAGAATTTTACAACTTTTTTAAAGAATTTCAAGAGTTGTAAATCAAAACTCACAAGATCTAATAAGGATTTCATAAGTTTTGATAAAGGTTTCACAAGTTCAAATAAGAGCTTCACAATTAATTCTGTCTTGAAATTCTTGATATTTTTACTCCTCAAGTAGAGCCTACTACACAAAGTGAACCACAATCAAATGTTCTTAAAATTAATGATAGTGGTGAAGAAGATGAAAATGATAGTCGTCATACTAATGTTGTGTAGAGGTTAGAGTGTTTAGTTTCTTACCTTCATATGCTTTGGTATTTATGTAAGTTATTATTGGCATGATTTTACTTTTGATTACGCATTAGTAACTGTGTTTATTTCTTGCGTGGGACATGTTTAAACTTTAATGTTGACAACATTTATGTGTCAAATTAGAACTTTGTATATCTTTCTAATAGTTAAATATTGTGAAAAGGACTTTCTGGCCCACAGGGCCGGCCCTGACCTTAATGCTCTAGGGCCGGGCTTTAAAAAACTGTAGTTTTTCTGACCCCAAGTTTTTTAGGACCCGCCCTGTAGGGCTGGGTCGGCCTTGATTCCCAGCTCTATTTGCAAATGAAAATTTGTTAAGAAATTAATTGTTTAAGACACTTACAAATTAGTAATTATTAAGAAATTAATTTTTTTTTTGTTCATATTCATAGCACTATTCGACTTATTTATGATGTATAAGACACTTACAATTTTAATTTTATTAACAAATTAATTTATTTTGTTAGTAAAATTATTCCACTTATTTGTAGAATTATTCTACTTATTCATGAAAGTGTTAGTACTTACAAATATTAATTAGAGCCATTTGATATTAATTGGCATCACAGGTCTTTGAATGAAATTTTCCCCAGGTTATACGAGCATCTTGCCTTTTGGGCCAACGATAAAGAGTTCGCCACAGGGGAAAAAGACAAAACGGAGAAATGGGGACAAAGAAACCAAGGGGCAGTTAAAACCTTAGAGAGAGAAAGAATAACAACGAGTGGCAGCCCTGTTTAAGTTTGACATTAAGAATTAATTATGACTAATCACAATAAATTCTCCAAAGCAGGAGCACAAGGCGCCGCGCGCATGACACGTACTCCGCCTCCCGCGTGACTACAGTGCCCCAGCCGAGTGGGCCCACACCTACGTGCTGACCTCTCCGCAACTCACGGCATACGTGGACCAATAGCGTCGCAGTAAGTGATCGGATCTGAGCGCCTCCCTCCCGTCCACGAATTCTGATATCCCCCTCCCTACGCCTTGATCTCCTCACCACGTGGCACGTCCTTCGTGATTCCTTTCGTTTAGATTATTATTACGGAAAACAATTAAATATTCTCCACCAAGTAAAACAGCCAAAAAAGAGATTGAACAAAGACAAAAAAATTCTGTTGGACGCTGGTTTTCTTCTCCGCAGAAAAGTAAGCTCTAGAAACCCCAAGGAATTCTCACTTTCAGATGCGAACAGGAGCCTGAACTGCTTTCTTTTGTAGTGGTGAATTTCAGTGCTGTGACTGGAGATAATTATCGGCTGGCCTTTTGTCTTGGAAACTTCGGTTTTTTCCCGGAAAATTTGTTCTTCAGGTATGTTTGCCGGAGTTAGGTGGATCTTGCAGATGTCTAGTTTAGTATTTTTCAATTTCTTTCTCTTTTTGATGGTGCAAGCTTGATCTGGTGTGTTTGTCGGGTTTGAGGTCACTTGTAGAGGGTACGAATTAAGCTGAAAGAACGAAAGGATCTGCAACTCCAATTGATCTTTACAGTGTTCTAATTGGGATTAATTTGATTCTTCTCTTTCTTGCTTTATTTCCCTATCCTTCTTTTTCAAGAAACAAAAAAATAAACTTGAGGTAATATTGAAGATTAATACTCATTTCTGAGAGATTTAAAATATTTTGCTTGTTCTGGTTGCTCCTAGCTAGCTAGGGTCGACTTGTTCTATTACTAAAACAGATTCTGTAGTGGTATATAATCTATTTTTAGCTATTTCCCTTTATCTCTAGGAAGTTTTGAAGCTTAAATGTTCGATCTTTTGATAACGTGGCTATCAAATTGGCAATATATGTTGATGTTCAGTACTTTCATGAAGAACTTCTGCATTTCGATCTTAAATTTCTTACGTTTGGCCCGTTGACTTTTTTATTATTTATTTCTTTGTGACATATGATGTGATTTCCAGAAATTCTCACAAAAAAATAACGTTTCAAAGGTGAAGTTAAACTTTTTAATAATCGAAGGGCTCTGGTTTATGCTTAAAGTTTAAAAGCAGAAAATAGTTTTTCTTGTATATTTCTGTTCTTTCTTAAAGGTTAAAAACGAATGATATTTTAGTAATTTAAGATGGTGATTAATATGGTTCTTTATCTATTTATTTTATCCAGCACCGGGTAGTTATAGGTTTTGATTACTTCAGTAATTTCAATTACTGAACCATAACTCATTACTGAAAGCAGCGTCTCCGCTTGCTGGGTAAGGCTGCATACATATATCCCACTCAGACCCCATCTGTTAAGAGCCTTATGCGCTATGCCACCTTTTTTGTTGAACCATAGCTCATTAACATAGAAAGCTTATCTTTATTTTTTTTAGCTGGGCTGTTGAGAGAAAAACATAGAAGTCCCTTTTACTAACTTCAGTAGTGATTACCAAAATTTGAAACGTTGAAGTGTAAGCATTGTAATTCTTGAACTGAAAAGGTATCTAGGAAACTGACTCAACTCTTTAATATGAGTAAGTGACGTTGATCTCCTGAGTTTTGTTAAAACGAAAAATTCAAGTTGGACTGAAGAGTTGCACAATCTTACATTTTGAGGACTGAAGTTTATATTCTGAGAATGGAGGAGAGGTTCAAGTAATTTCAGGAAAGCTATCGATGTTAAAATTTTGAAGGATGCTAGTGATAAACAAGGCTGGTGGGAATAATAGTAACAAGCTTAAAAAGTTGTGTGGAATTTTTATTGGGTCAAGGTACAAATTTGCCCTAAAATTTTTCACCGAGAAGCAATGTTGCCTTGGAAATGTTTTTAGGTCAATATTGCCCTGAAAGTGTTAAAATGGAGCAATGTTCCCTTTTTCCGTGAAAAAGTTAACGGTTAACGTTAGTTCTTTAATGGTATGGGGCAACATTGCTACATTTTGAAACTTCCGGGGTGACATGGAACCTGAAAAAGCTTCCAGGGCAACATTGTTTCTCAGTAAAAACTTCCGGGAAAATTTGCACATTAACCCATTTTTATTTAATAATCTGATGGTGGTTCTATTTGAGGCGTTTTATGTGGTCACAAGACTGACTTGATAATAAACGTTAACAACTGATGATTTCCGAGGTTTCTGTTCAAAAGAAAATGACTAATGGCTGCTGTCGTTAAGGTAGATCATGGCTATTATTTCCTGAGACCTAATTGCTGTTTGACATAGAAAATGAATGCTTTTTGTTGATTAGATTTTAGATTTCATTTATTTTTGAAGCTTCAGTGTTTGAATCATGAATGAGTTGCAAGTATTTTTACACATGGTGTCTGTGACATTCAATGCAAGTGAAAAGGGTCATATAGCTTAAGCTATGTCTTTTTTGTGTAAACTGTTTGACAGAGAAGCATCTTGAGGAGATATATTGCAAGGGATAAATGACATTAGATCAACCAGTTGCATATGTCTTCAATGGTGGATAAAATATCTCAGAGGAATGTCCAAACTCTGCATGCTTGAGGTACTAAATATCACAGTTCAATTTTATTACAGAATTTGAATGTAATATTTCTTCCATTAGATGTTTCACTGTAGATGCGCTTGTCTATACTGAGCATAAGTGCCGTTTTTGGATTGACTAAATATTTCTGTTGTTTTTCGATGCCCCCTCACTCAGAACCATATATATTTTAGTTGTATTGGTAGCACGTTGTTTCTTCTTTTTAGTCGCTTGGAATCCCATGTGTTTGGGCTTGTTCCATATAATTCCATTAATTCTATTACTATATAAGTGACTGCATCCTGAAGTTATGAAGTTAACATTGAGCAGTTAAGCTGGAGGAAATGTGGCAAGTATCCAGTACCATGGTTGGTGGCAGATCTTGTGATAAGTGGAGAATGTGCCTTCATATAATGTGAAATAGCCTATACTGTATTGAGATATCACTGTTTGGACGTTGTCTGATATTTTCATTACCATATTAAATGTTATTCCTGGGTGAGTTTCTCTTTTGTACACAAATCTACCTTTGGTGTGTCCTTGTAGCATTATCGTGTAAGCAGGCTATTATGCAATTTGATTTGAAAAGAGCTAGGGATGAAGAAATGCCTTGGTAGTTATTAATAATACTCCAGAGTCACTACACTTTGAATAGCTTGTTATTGATTGGTGGTGAGTGTGGCTGATGTTACTGTCAATGTGAAGCTACACTACTTGTTAGATGGGAAACTTAACTTAATATTTCTTACCTTCACTTCTACCTTTTTATCTTTTTATGACTCCCCTTTTTCTTTTTATTTGCATTGAAAGATTTATCCTTGTAAGAATCTATCAACTGGTCATGCTTAAGTGATACTCCCTTGAGTTTTTCTATTTGGAATATTGTAACTACATGGTTGAGGTTTCTTGAGGTGGAGTTGTATCTGTGAGATTCTTCTAAGACCCTTTGATGTGGATAAAGTGGATTCTATTTTTATGATAGCAGACAAATTTATGGGTTCTATGGTTATGTTTATGCCAGCAAAATGGTGATGGCATGTATAAGTGTGAGCTTGAACAAAATTCTTATTTTAACTTTTGTGGCGACTGATAGCGACATGTTTCATTTTTGTAACATGTAATTATGTTGTTTCATTCCTGAATTGGGATGTCCATTGTTTTGTTTTGTTGGAGAGCATTGTAATGCTTACATCTTAAATACGTCTCTTAGAGTTGAGATGCTTATTCCTAGCATGGTGGTAACATAGGTATATCTGTTATTGCATGTTGAATGTGTTGATTCAACCTTTCGTTTTTTTTTTTGCTTGTTTGCCTCCGTTGATTCAAACTATTAAATAATGGGGTTAAAGGGCATTTTTGCCCTAGAAGTTTCGACGGAAGAGTTGTGGGCTCTAGAAAGTTTTTGAGGGGGCAATGTCACCCTGAAAGTTATAAAGTCATAGCAATGTCGATTTGCCCTAACAAACCCAAACGACCAAAGTTTGTTGACCAAATTATCCATAGGCATGCCACCTCACTCTTTTTTCCATGTCAAATTTAAGTATGAGAAAATTAAGAAAAAACCCAAACTTATATCCCTCTCCTGGAGACTCAATATGTCCCTTAAACTTGGACAATCAAACCCTCAGACCTCTCCTTTCCAGCGAACCTCCTCAACGGGGTTCATCTCCGCCCCCACTCTCTGTGTTCCAGGCAATCTTAGTGTTCCAGGTAGGCAAGCTCTTTAACATCCCAAGTATAAACACAAGAATCTCCACAAGAATCAAAGCCATCAATGGCACCCCAATACCCAAACCCATCCCTTCGCATATTCATGATTGAAACCCCAACTGTGCAAACAATTCTGGAGATAGAGAAAACTGCCAAAGAAGATAGAAGAAGGCGACAAATGAAGAACATGGAAGAAAAAGAGAGCAAACGATCCAGATTTGAAAATTGATGAAGCTCCTCATGAAATTTGGCTCTTGATCTGGATTTAGAATGGAACATGAACAGTGAACCACAATTAGAATGAGTGTCGTTGCTGAAGGTTATCGTCTGCATTGCCAACCATATCGTTGCCTCTAAACCTAACCACCAGGTTAAAGCCATCAAGGGACATGATGATAAGGGTCGTGGGAGACGAGGGTGGAGTGTGAAAATTGGTGGAAGCAGAGGCCTCACTATCACATACCTCAATTCAGCCTCACCACCGTCGTTAACCATCATTGTCGCAGACCTTAGAAGGTTGTCCTTGTGTGGTTGAAGATGAAGGCTGGCACTCATTGTCACTGCCGCTGCCGTTAGGTTAGGGCTTAATGCTGCTGCTAGGTGAGTGTTGCTCTTATGGCACTTCATGGTCGAAGGAGAGGGAGAGGAAGTGATGAGAAGGTTATGGATGATGAGGTGGTGATAAGTGGGTATATTGAGTGCCACTTCATTTGTTAGTGATGCATTTTGGGGTCAGATTTTCTCACTTAGTGGTCAACGTTAGGGTTCCATCCATTTAGGGTGACATTTTTATGATTTTGCAACTTTTAGGGCGACATTACCCCCCTTAAAATTTTCTTGGTGCCCACAGCTCTTTTGTGAAAACTTCCGGGGCAAAAATGCCCTTTAACTCAAATAATTTATAGCTATTATCTGGATTTGATTTGACACAGTAACAATTTGCTTCCTTATGAAAATTTTTGAAAACTGATATTGTACCTGAATGCGCTTGGTGTGTCATGTTTAACTGAATTACTACTATTTTATGCGAGAACCAAGTCGCTGTCAATGACTTACTGGATTTGTCATTGGAAAGTCCCATGGCGTGAAAGATGTTGGAACTCATTATCGAGTAATCTATATGGGCCATTACTAGAAGTGCTAGCATTATATTAATTGAAACTACTGCTGGAGCAAGACTTTGTTCTTCATATATCTGGATTACCCTTCTTTTCCCTGCAAACTCATAGCTATATTGGAATTTCTAAACTGATTTTGAATTATTTTTGGAATCTCTCATTTCTCTCTATTAGGTTAGTGAGGATTTATTTTGTTCTGTATTGCGGATTACTGTTTAAAACTTGCTAATTTGTTACTTTCTAACTATCTCTCTTGTCACAGATTGAAGATAACGTGTGGGATGGATTTGGTGAAAATGATCATATAGTGGCCCTACCTGGTGATGAACATACGGATCAGTTTGCGAAAGAGGGTGATGGTAGTAAGAAGCAACGTCTGGAGTTGCTTGGTACTGGAAGTACTGATTTAAGCACCTATTATACCCAGGGTCAGAAAGAATTTCACTCACCAACTATCACTCAGGAAAAAATGATGCTGGAAGAGGGTTCATGGTCTCATCAACATGCAGGTGTCTTTCCTTCATGTGATAGTGAGGCATGTAAAGAAGTGAAAAGACTGACATCAGACGATACAAGGATGTCTGGTCATCATTACAAGAGTAGTAATATAGATTCTATTGACAGTGAGCTTTGCATGGATGACACTGTGCTTGGAGATAAGTGTGTGGTGGAAGATGATAGTGTGTGTGAATATCCAATCAACAACATATCCCAAGCTGACAATGAACTTAGCTTTCTTGATAATGATGGGTGGCTGGATATAGGAAACTTTGAAGACGTTGACAGGATGTTTAGGTAGGGAGGAATTGTTTCATTTGATAGGAATTTACTCACTTTTCCCATTTTCTGAAATGCTAACCTATTTATCATAATGATATATAACTTGCATTTGCAGAAGTTGTGATTCTACTTTTGGAATGGGAAGTCTAAATAATGAAGAGGAGTTCTGCTGGCTTTCCTCCTCAAATGGCACCAATGGATCTGATGATGTATCAAAATCTACCTTTAAGTTATCAGGAACTGAACCGAGTCTATTACAAAATATTTCAGATAATGATACAGACTCTAAAGCAGGTTCTGATGGTCTTGCAATGAATGATTCCAATAAAAAAGCATCTTCGTTCAATAAAAATTTGAGGACCCAAATGGATGTGGATGATGTAGTACCTGCTTTATTATCAGTGCTCAGTGAATCAGACATGAAATCTGGTATCATTGATGACTCAATGCCTGAAGAAAAGGTAACTCATAATGTTTCTCGTTTTTTTTTTCCATTTTACAACCTGGATTCTGATTTCTTGAATTTCTACTTATGGAGCAACAATTCTGCGTGGATTCATTTATCATATTGCACACTCCAATAATAGTGCTCTTGAAAGCACATGACATAATGATTTTGATTTATGCCTCTGGCCTTATGTAAATTGTGAATTAAATTTTTGAAATTGTATAGCTATGTCATCATATAAGAGACAACACCGATTCTTTTATTGTCTAGAACGAACAGACAACACTGATTCTTGAAACTTAATCTGAGGATTTAGAAATCTAAATCAAGATCATATATATTTTTTCATTTTATGGTGATGCTGTGATCTATCCATGAACTACTAATCATTATCCCTAGAATCAGAATTTTAACTAACAATGAGTGTGTGTTAGGGCAATCAGGCAATATTCTTCCTCCTAGGTTGTCTTGTTTGTTATCTGTGCTGTATTTTTCTCATGTTTTATTATTCATTGTAGTCATCTGGTTTGCAATGTAAATTTTGCAGCAATCCATTAACTGAAATAAATTGTTTCTTATTTGTATATCACAAACAATATACCTGTTTTGTTGATGCAGAGGAAACTGTTAAAGCCATCAGAAGGAAGAAGGAAAAATGAATACCTAGAAAACGGTAATCCTGTTTATCCTTGCGCTCCACTACGATATGGAGATGTCAAGAAACCTTTTGGAGCATCTTCTGACAAAGTTAATTCTCATGTTAGCATCCAGAAACATAAACCAAACAGTGATTCTGCTTCATTAGGATGCTTACAAACTCATGTTAACCTGCCAAACCCAGGGTATAATGATTCCCCAAGTAACACTTCCCTCTTTCCAACTTTATCTGGATCCAGATCTGAGCACAATAGCCATCCATCTCCTTCTCTTATAGAATCATCTTATGCTTCAAATGTGGAGAGCTCTCAAGCTCATTCTTTAGAGGCTGCTGCATTGATAGCAAATGAAAAAAGAGAGAGATTATATCATCCCAACGCTGCACAACTGTTAACCAAGAGCTTCAAAATTGAAAATATGGCAGGTTCATTGCCATGTCAAAGTCCAGGTTCAGCTCAGCAGCTAGTGCATCAGTTTGAAAATGAGAATGAAGGCCACAGCGAAGTTGATGGAGTTAGTGTAGGATTTTCACAAGAAACAGAGTCCTCGAATGTACAGGAAATCTCATCAATGAGCCCTGTGGATGAAATCTCACTTGAAGTGAGCTTTCGTCAATTGCAAGTGGTCATGGATCAGGTATTGGACATTTCCATGACATTCATGTTTGGTTCCATGTGTTTTATTTGTGTCTTGATGACTATGAAGTTAAATTAGCATGTGATTTTTATTTTTCACGTGACTGTTAACACCACACCTGTAGTCCTCCCTGGCCCTAATGTGCAATAAGAGTTAAAGAGTTTAACACTGAACCTAACAGTCTAAAGTTCATTGGTTGGTTGTCTTGATCCCAATGATTCATATGCCTATCAGTGTGGTTTAGTAGTAGTAGCCTCTGTTAAAATTCTTAATGCAGTTGAATGTGGGACACCATGTAAGTTTTGGGCATGAGGAAAAAGAAAATCATTTTTGCGTTTATCTAAACCTAAATATGAAGCTTGTGTCAGTTGATTGACACTTCTTGTTGTTTGGATGGGCAATAGAAATCATTCGTAAAGCGTGATAATAAAAGAAATGGCAGCATGACGAGATTTATGCAAATTTCGGGCTTTAAGGGGTGCCCATAGTCTTTTAATTAATGACGTATTTATTAGTTTCAATTCGGTAAGCATTAGCTTTTGGAATGATATAATTCTTGACATGGTTTAAGAGCTATAATATCCCAACAGTTTGGAGTTCAATCGGTCACTCCCCTCTCATAATTAAATAATTAATGAACATGGCCAATAGAGATACGACAAGAATAGTTGACTACCAGTTTAAATGCCTGACATCTTTAGGTTAACCATTATCATTCATGCTTGCAGAGGTGAATGCGAAAAAGTAAAACTTCTTTCTCTTACAGTTAGTGCACATGGTAGTTTATTAGCAGCCTTACCCCAGTTAATGCCAGCCATTGGCGAGGATCATTTCGTGAAGACATCCATGGGGGATTTCAGCTGTTAAATAGAAGCCATAGAAGCTTGATTTGCCTACATGGAAATGTCACTTGACCCAACATGCAATGTTTATTGTGATTAGAAAGTTGATAAATCGTCTTTTTAATGATATCTTCATTTGTTTACTTGAGTTTTCTATATTTATGGATTTATCCTTAGTTCTGTTAAATTCTTAATTTGATATTTTATTTGCTAAACAAAATAGAAGAGTTGATGAGATGTTTAGAAGTTGGTCACATGCATGAAAATCATTACTTAATGCCTGCCAAAATGTTGATTATAATTTCCTTCGTTGTACAAAACAATTACTGGATTGCAGTTAGATGTAAGGACCAAACTGTGCATAAGGGACAGTCTATACCGCCTGGCTAAGAGCGCTGAACAAAGGCATAACTATGCCAAGGCAAATGGCAGTATTGGAGACAATATTGAAGCCTGCAAAGCGATCGTGACTCAAGATGTGGGCGGGTAATTGTTCGCATTTTTCTATTCCTTTTTACATTTATACATTTGTTGACTGCCAGGCAATTTCCATTACTGTTGGAATACCGCTTAACAGGGAATAAGGGGAAAAACAGAAGAAAAGAAGGAAAAAGGGGACCTAAAACTCATTTCTAATAATTTTAAGGGCTATTTTTCTCATTCTCATTTTTGAAAAAGAGGACCCTTCCTTTGTGTGTGTTTTTCTGACAAAGAAACAACAGCTTAATCAAGTTTCTCAAGGTAACAGACAAGGATAATTGCAAAGAATCCTGTGTTGAACTCCTCTATTGTTTCTGAAGAACCTTCCACACTTTGCATAAATGCGGAAAATAATGCTTTCGATGAATCATTTAGCCAAGCATTAACACAATTCCTTTTCAGGTGTTCTGGGTTCATGGACATGGAAACTGATACCAATCCCATTGATCGGTCTATAGCACACTTTTTGTTTCACAGACCTACTGATTCACCAGTGATGCCGACTAGTGAAAAGTGACTCCAGCTTTGGCATTATTTTTCTGTAAAATGTGTAGTTTCAAGTATAAATGACAATGTACTAATATTTGGGGCCTACTCAGACGCCTAATTTGCATTATTCTTTCTCAGTTTTATACCCTAACATTAATGTATATTCTGCTGATAATCACAATATAAGGTAGCTGCTAAGTTTGCTTCAGCTTATTATTTATACCAAATTTATTTGTATATTAAAGTTTGAGTTCGTTGTAGAATGTATTCATCTTCGGGTTAATCTTTTCCTCACCACAGAAAATAAAATGGAGGGAGGGCCCTCAACGCTCAACATCAATGGAAGTTATTGAGTGGAATAAATTTTGATTAATTTATTTAAAGATTCGCCTAAGGGTATAATAGCAACATGCGATCCACACACGCTTTTCTAACTGTCTTTTTATATTGCCCAAGTGTTTGCGCTTGGGACGAAACAAACCCAAAGTGCGATTTCGTTTGGAACCAGTACTTTCTTATGGCTTGGTCTTCACAATAGATTGCTTAGAAATAAACAGCGCAGATGGTTGCAGTGGCAGTGGTCACATCACTGTAAGGGGAGAATATAAATTTAAATGTTAAGAAGTACATTTGTTGAGAGAGAGAGGTGATCATACCTCTATAAGGAGAAGAATATAAGTTTAAATATTGAGAAGTGTACTTATTGAAAGAGATAAAAACCTTATAATATGTTATAAACATAGAAAGAGATTAGTTTCAAGTCCAAAGTGATTTGAAAACACCTTGGGTAATTCATCAAGAAAGAGAAAGAAAGAGGACCCAAAATGATATACCTCAACTTTGTAGAAGTGAAGACCTTGGTCATGTTTAATGATCATGCATATTTGGGAAACAACCAAATAATAGTTTTAGAAACTTTTTTTTACAAGTCGAGATAAAACAATTCGTACATACTTATATCGTAAATCACGAAAGCACTTATAACAGACTTAAACAAACTGGCAAGAAGTTTTCGAGTAAAACAAAACAACTGTTTAACGATGTCTTAGCTTTGTCCAACATGCCACCAAGGCTAATGAGCTCTTGATGCTCTTTGAATAGGGACACTAGAACCTAGTTTCTCTTGCACCTTTATTTTGTAACCCATGTATACTGATTTTGCAGCTTGACATTCCTGTGTAAGCCAAATGCTGCTTTTGCATTCATCTGAGTAATAAAATTCCATTTTTCCTCAAAAAAGGTTCTAACAGTAACATTTAGCCAGTGAGAGGTAGTACAGTCTCTGAAAACTTACTCACAAAGAAGAACTAAAGGTAAAAGATATTATTGTTCTTGTATTCATACATAGGTATCATATAGAAATTATACATCCTTTATATTTGTTACTTATCCGGTCCTTGATATAGGACCTAATTGGTGATTTAATATTAATCCTAAATATAAGATCTATTTTACATGTTTAACAATTTTTTCCAATTATCCCTATAGACATTCTTTTAACAATAATTGAAAAGAAGAGAAAATAAGTCAAATAAGGAAGATGATTAAGGTGTTTTAAAAAGAATATGTTATATTAACTAATTTAACTAACTTCAATAATCTAATCAGTTTTTCATTAAGGACCAGATAAGTACATGAGAACAACTTGTTAAAAATTTATGGACAGATGAAATATCAAACGATAAGGTAAACGTACATATGTTGAGGAAAATGTATATCAAGTAAACGGAGATAATTCAATAATGATACTTTAGAATACAGCAATGATACGATTAGCTTGATGCTTGTTGATGATAGAAAAATTCCAAAAATCAACAGGCAAACATACTCAACAAAATGAATATTTTGATTGCCTCGCTTGAAGTTGTGAGTGGTCAATACATATCAACAAACATACAACAACTATTTGGTCTCTATGAGGACCTGAATTCCTTCCTGGCTTACTGGTATATTGGAAAGCTTCAATTTTATGGCCTCAAACTTGGCATTTTCTATCTCCTCACTAGTTAGCCAAAGAGGCAAATAGTGATCAATCAAGTCCTTTGCACAACTCAAGGGTGAACCTCCATTAAAAATCAGGGTTCTCCCAAACCTCATAATGCTTGCTAGATTAGTATCAGAAGGCTCTTCAGCATAACTCTCAAATATTTCCTGAATGGCTTCACACCAGATCGGTCGCGCTACCTTAAGGAAGTCGTTCAAAACTAGCACCGGAAGATTCACACTTCCCAGTTCGGACTCATTGCGCCCTCCCCTCCCATGATAGTCTGAGCCACCGACCTTCAAAAGCCCGTAGACATCTGCTAGGTCATCGTATGCTGCAGGCCAGGATTTAAATATCATAATGCTGGGGAAAAAAATGGAGAGGAAGTTTTACTTCCATTTAAGCAGTGAACATCACTAGTCATCCCATGATAAAATTAGTTTAGGATAGTTTCTACTTCAGTTTCTTCTTCAATAACCTAAGCTCAGATGAAAGAAAATGTGATTAGAAATTTTTATGTGTCCAAACACAATGAGTGTATTAATTATCTCCATGCACAAGTCAATCAGAATATGTATTTAGTGTTCCCATCAAAATTCTGGCGGTGATTTCATAAGGTATAGTTGATAAGATTTGAATAAACTAGGATATTAAAAGAAATTTGACATGGTTTTCAAAATGCAGAATTTGTAATAACCAGGCAGCCTTCATGGTTTCATTACCTAATTTACTGTAGGGAATAATTCACCACACTCATTCTCAAATAGATTACACTAGTTATTTTTCTTTTCCACAGAGGACTTACATCTTCCTATAGTAGTCAGAGTATAGTGGAAGATGGAAAAGAATTTAGTATTTCAGATAATGATTCAACTTTGATTTTTTTATTTACTGTTAGATAGGTCATTCCATTCCAAAGGCACTGCAAACTGCAATTGATAGATGCCTAACAACAAAGAATCATTAGCAAAAGTTGAACCAAACACTTAACTAGTTAAATCCTACACCAAGCCAACCATTACTGGTGTTCAATATTCAGCTTATTTGATAATGTACAACCGATCTTAACTTATGTTTTAAAGGTAAACTGATAATCCTAAATTATGAAGTTACATTATGGTTTCAGTGACAAAAGATAGAGTAAAATTTACAAATCATTGAGTAGTATAGTGTACCTGCCAATTTTCCATCACTTCTGTAGACCTCCATTCCATGCAGGCCAGCTTCTTTTAACCGTTTGATAACAGAAACAGGATTTTTTAGAGCCCAAGGATGAGCTAGTACAGCTACACCACCTGTCTGACAGATCAACTTTATCGCTTCCTCTGCCAAAGGCTCACTTCCCCTGAAACACAAACACCATACTTTTTATTCTTTTCCTAAAGTACTAGCAAACAATAACATGTTAAGATTAAGTTCTGTGACGTTACGTTGAGTAAGCAGGTCCACCATCAAAAAGATATTGAGAAAAGGCCTGTCTTAGGTTTTCTACATAACCTGCTTCAAGCATAGCCCGAGCCACATGAAGCCTCCCAGGGGCAATCCCTTTGCCAGCAATCCTGCAAACATGCTCCCACTCAAGAGGCAGCTTGAGCTTGTTCAGTTTTAAGACCATGTTCTTTGCACGAAGAAAACGGCCATCCCTGATATTAGATAAGAATTTGTCCAGCTCCTCAAATCTAGTTGGTCCACAGCTACTATAATATGCTAAGATGTGTACTGGTTCCTCTGCTTCCGAGTCTCCTCTGCAGGTAGATAAACATAAATCAGATACATAAAAATCAATTGGTTTTGAATATAGGAAGGATCTATTTCTTGTTTTTCTGTTAACAAATTAAAACAAAATTATGGATTTAAGGATTTCAAACCCTTTCTCTCAAGCAGCAAAAGCAATGGCAATAATCACGAATAACAAATATTTTGGAACATTACCTTGGAGAAAATAATGTGCTGATTTCAACACCTGGAATAATTTTGATGCCATATTTATGAGCTGCTTCAAGAGCCTCAGGGATGCCAGACATTGTGTCATGGTCTGTCAGAGCTAGAACTTTAACCTGTTACAAACCAGTAATATCGATTAAAAATGCGTACAATATATTAAAACAGAAGTGCACTCTATTAGTAACACGAGTTTAATCCAATCATATTTTAGTATCATAGGCAATGAGTCTTTCAAGTTAACTTGGACAGAATCCATAGCTCCACACACATCTCCACTTGAGCAGGATTTTCTTCCTAGAAGTCTATTCATATTTTAAAACACAAATCATAGACCAGTAACAAGAAGTTAAAACTTCTGAGTTTAAGCAGGAAATAGGTCTTAAAGAAATGTTCAAAAGGTATAAGCAGAAGTCTTGAGAATAGTAAGATACCACATATCCTTGAGGGTATCTTGTGTATGTACAACCTTGAATCCTCTTGCTTTATAGAAAACTATGAAAAAAGTCACTTGCCTTATCATCCCTCCTTATTCAAATTCGCTCTTTTCTTTGATATCATCTTCTATCTCTCCTCAATAACAGGGTACAAAACGAAGGAATTGCTTTCTATATATTTATTTCATCATTACTCATAACCTGAGACCATTAAATTCCATGGCAACAAAAATAACAAAGCATAATATTGATTCCTTAATTCTTCGATCAACAAAATAAAACATTAGCGCTCAGCTATGTATTGAAGAAATCTATCAGGTTCAGCTTCATGAAAAGTCATTTTTTTAATGGATATGTATCTTAATTTCAAATCTATTTGCTGCAGACAAGCCAAAAAACAAACAGAAAAAGGATGCACTTCTGTGAATCCTATATGCTCAAAGAGCCTGCCCTCATGAGACAAAGCGCCCAAACAACCTTAACAATGAAGAACCTTCACATTATTAATTTTAGGAATGGAAGGGGGAAGCTACTTTTATCATCTTACATCACATTATTCATATTTAAAATCAGTTAACTTTCAGTCCAAAAAAAAAAAAAAATCAGTTAACTTTACCATATAAGAGCATAGGACAACACATGCTAACTCATATGCTATGGCTCCTAGTCCCAGAAAATTCTGATTAGTCTCAAATATAAAGCCTTATCAATACTTACATCAACAGTTGAAGAAGGAGCAGCCGAGCAAGATTCATGCTTTCCAAATTAACCTTTCTGGGTAAGGACTAAGAATGCTTAGATGGGGCCCAAAAAAAAAACCAATTCAAACTGGAGAAAGACACAGCCATTCTGGTACGTTTCTCAATCTGACATACTATGAACATAACAACGCTATCTAGCTTCCAGAGTTCATTCATGACAGTAGATAGATGAGTAAACTATAAGAGATCACCTCAAAACATCTATACGGAACTTTATTCATTGCAGAAAGCTAGTAAAATTTACTTTACCAAAATATAGAATACAACAGTAAAATTTCGAAGCAGCAAATTTAGTACTAATACAGGAACTACAGAACAACTGCAACACAGATACTTCATCTCATACATAGCATCACACTTTGTAGATAATCTTCCAAAACTAAAAGTGCAAACGAAGCAAACCATACGAGAAGAAAAACAACGAAGAAAGTTACCCCATTTCCGTAAGCCCTCTCGACCAACTTGGAAGGAGACAAGAACCCATCGCTGAACTTCGAATGCGAATGCAATTCAAACACCACTTTCTTCTCTTCTTGACCTGTTCCCACTGTACTCTTCTGCACCCCAAAACCATCATACTCCAAGCACAATGAATCAGGAGAAGGAGAAGAGTGATCCAAGAAAACCCATTCACTCACAGACTTCAAAGCGAGAGTCTGCTCAGTGGTCATCTTCTCCTTATTACCCCCACCTCGCTTCTTCTTCTTCTTCTTCTTCTTCTTATTCTTATTGTTATTGTTCGTCTCGTTTTTGGAATCATTGAGACCCTTAAGCACGAGGCCATCTCCCATCACTGAATTGAGGATTTAGCCCAAGGGGGTGAAAAAAGATGCAAACTTTTTGAGGGATTGTTGGTTCCTGAGGGAGGGATATAGGCTATACATAAGGAATGTGAGAGGATTGTATTATAAAGAAAGAGAGATGGCAGAGAGGGTTTAGCTTTTTGAGCAGTCTTTTGAAGCACAGTTGTTGTCAACCTTGTTTCTCTGCTCAGACAATGAAGGAGCATACCCAAAATAATACCCTCTCCTCCTCTCTCTCCGCTCTCTACCGCGTACGGCAAGTCGGCAAGCCAATTTTATCGCTTTGCCTTTGGGTTCACTGAAACGGTGAGATAAGAACTGACAAAAGTTTTGCGGTGAGGGGAGTTAAATATCATTTAAGCTTTAAAATGTTAAATTAGTAATTTTTAAAAAGTTCGAGTTATTAATTGTCATATTTTGTTTGTCTATTCTATTACTTTTATGATAAACAAAACTAATTTAAAATTTTAAAGTTTAAGTGGTATTTAAGTATATTTTTTTAATTTATTTTTTCTATTCTTATTATTCTTTAAAAAGCCCATATTCTGTCCAGTTTTAAATATAAAGTTCAGTTAATTTTTTTTAAAGATTAAAGAAGCTAAATAAATTATTTTATTATAATATATATTGTGTATCATTAGAATATATATATCACCTCTAGTTCTAAATATAAGACCTAATTGACATTTTTGGAGAGATTAAGGAAGCTAAATAAATTATTTAATTATATAATATGTTGTGTCTGATTAAATTATATATTAGTTTATAAATCACGTAAATTAGTTTGGAGAAAAAAATATGATATATATAAATACTTTAAAGTAATTTAATTAACTTCCTTAGTCTCCCCAAAAAAGTCACATGTGTCTTATATTTAGGACGGAGATAGTGTTAGTTTCTATGTCACACAAATTAGTTTGATGAAGAACTGTGGGTTATCTTACTGGGGTTGAATACAACTTGAAGGGAGGTGTAAGGTGGTGTTAGAAATTGATTCAAAAGAGGTTCTTAATTTGATAAAGAGTGGGGACTGCCAGAATCATTTAGATACTAGTACTATAGAAGAAATCCGTTTGATGTTGCAATGTGATTGGAGTATAAAATTGCAGTTTGTTCCTAAAAACACAAATCATGCCGCCGAACATCTTGCGAAAGAGGCTCTAGTTGTTGTGATAGGGTTTCACCCAACATTATGTTTATTGCTAGAGTTAGCAGCTGTATTGGAGCAGGATTGAAGTACTCCTATTGATGTAGGTTGATTTTTTTTGAGAATTCTCTCCTTTTTGTAAAAAAAAAAATAGTTTGACAAAAAATGATAATATAAATACTTTAAAGTAATTTATTTAGCTTTTTTAATTTCTTTAAAAAAATCAACTAGGTCTTATATTTATATCCAGAGATAGTTTTTTTTTTTTGCCATTAAGCAGTTGGTGAAAAAAGAAAGTTTAAATAGACGTGGGCTATTAAAAAAAACCATATTTTTGTACTCCCCCTGATTCTTAATATAAGATATATTTACTTGATTTGATGAGATCAAGGAAGTTAGTTAAGTTATATTAATATGACATATATTTTCTAAAACACTCTATCTATCTTATTTAATTTCCTTATTCCCTTTCCTCTTTGATTATTATTGATGGAGTATTAATAGGAATAAATTTATAAAAAAGATTAATAAATATAAAAATTATATATTATATTTAGACCCAAGTTGCATCTTAGGTCTTTAGGATTTGTTTGGCTTAATGGAGAGAAGGGGAGGTAAGGAATTTTAATATTATAATAATGGGATTAATCAGAGGTTAGGGTTTTAATGTTACTTGGTTTGCCTTAAAAAAGAAATTGATGGGAGGCGATGAAAAAAATATTTTTACACCGAAAACTTGCCCTTATTACAAAAGAACCGGATTTGTGAGTAGATCTAAAACATGTAGAGTTGGAAATCAGGGTCGACCCGACCCTATAGGACTGGCCCTTGAAGTCCTTTTAGGCCCGGGGTAAGAAAAATTGCTATTTTTTAAAGCCTAGCCCGAAAGCATAAGGGCCAGGGCCAGCCCTTAGGGTCTGAAGATATTTTCACAAGATTGAACAGTTTTATTTTTTTTCAGTTTTTTTTTAAAAAAAAATTACAACAATGGAATTCCTAATTTAGCACATAAATATTGTCAAAATTAGAGTGTAAAAGGTATGCATCATGCAACAAATAAACACAGTCATTAAGTCATAATTAAAGGTAAATTATTGTCTACATACCACAATTATAAATAATTAATGAGAATACTTAACAAAATTAAAAATACTTCTTCTAAATATGTCTTGAAAAGTGTAAGTAGTCAATAAAATAAACAACATAAGATATAAATAAAACAATCACAAGAAAATAAATAAAAAAAATACAAAATTAATAAGAATACCTTTTTTATAAGTTTTTAATTTTTAGGATTATTAATACAAGATATTCTTATGAAACTTAATTCTAAAAAAGTTAATATCAACTAAATATTTGCAACATCATTAATAAAATATAAAAAATCAATAATTATATTATCATACAAATAATTAAAAAAAAACATACAAGGCCTAAAGGGCCGGTCCTTTTAAGCCTTCGGCTCTACAGGATTGACTTTTTTAGGTCCGTTTTCATTTTTTAGACAAAAATATAAGATCTGATCCTTATAAATTCAAGGCCTAAATGGATCGATCCGACAAACTCGACCCGTTTTTCCGGTTCTAAAAACACGTCATCACTTGAAGCTTTGGTAGCATGGGGTTGGTAAAGACGAACAGAAGGTGTATATGACGGAGGGTGAGCATAATATTTCAAAAGGCAGAGAAGCAATCATGACGAAGAAGTCAAATAGTGGAGACTGGTCAGATATGTGACATCTTTTATGGTAGAGCAAGGCATCCATATTTGCAAAAGGTCTATGGTGGACGAGGTTGTAAATGTGAAAAATTAAGAAGGCAATGACAAATGGACAAAACGAGAATATCATTAAATATTGAGGTTAATTTAGTCATAATAAAATGGAAATGCGCATTTTCCCTCTAAATCCCCCGATTTTGAAGGGAAAAATTAAGAGAGGCCTAAAAGTTTTATAAAGTCAAAAGGGGAGCAAAAATCCTTTCCCTATCCTTCCATTCCCTTCAAAACCCTTATATTCCATGCGATACTTAATATTAAATATATTTATTTAATTTGATTATATTAAAAAAATTAATTGAGTTAGTTAATTAATATGATATGTATTTTCTAAAACACCGATATATCTTTTTTAATTCTCCAATTCCCTCTTATTCTTAATTATTGTTGAGGGAATATCAATATGGATAAATTAAAAAGAGATTAAGAAAATAAAAATCGTGTCTTATAAGGACAGGAGGAGTACCAAACAATTTTAATGTAGCAAAGTTTAAATGTTCTTTCCAACACATTGTTTCTTCCATCCATTTTTTCCTAGTTGTTGGGTCTTTCAACGTTATGTAAAAATATTGCATAATTAGCTGTCATGTGTCATGCCACTTTGGCTATCATGTAGCACTTGAATGCAAGTTTAAATGTTTTGTTGAATGTCATGTAAGTTACCACCTATGCTCATGTTATTGTCGAATTATTTTAATTATGGAGGCAAAACATAAATTTTGATTGGATAAGATAGGCACATTTTAAGTGAGTCCAAGATCCCTTTAAAAAAAAAAGATTAAAGTGGTAATGCATAGAATTATGGGGGAGGATTAATGTATTGACCAATTTGTGGATCATTCGTACAGGACGAATAACAAGGCAACAGAAGAAAACATTGCGAAGAATAATAAAATGAATCTACAGAAAAGAAAACATTGGGGAAGAATTAATATTTAATATTAAAATTAATTAATATTAACCTTAACATAAAGACGAGAGAAAAAGATAGAGAATAAGACAAAGCATACACAGTATGACGGACAAAGCTGGGCTGGATATGACCATACGAACATCGACACTTAGGATTCTGTGACATCAATTAGAAAATGAGGTATCATTCATGGATTACTACTGTCTTCGCAGGCTTTAAAGTACAGGGAGAATTGTTTAAAAATATCTTGGAGATAAATTAATTACTGTTTGTTATTAAACGTGCAAGCGATCTTTGGTTTTGTGCAAACCATATTCCGTGCGTGTAAAAATCTTCTGTATAAATGTGCAAACAATCTTTCGTTGTGTGTAAAATATCTTTCGTTATGTGCAAAATATCTTTCACAGTAGCAATCAACAATTAATTTACCTCCAAAGTAATTTTGGGCAATTCTCCCTAAAGTATAAGTGGCTTTTAATCACATCGTTAAAATTAAGAAAGATGGTTAATTTATTAATACTCTTGTGATCCTATTTATAATTATAAGGAAAGAGAGAGAATTTTTTTGTCCTATTTATAAGACACATTATTAAAATTTTTGTGTAAATGTACAATTGTACTCTTCATTTATCATAGTTTAGGCTTCATTTTTCTAAGGAATAATATATCACTACTATAGATTCGTACATATATAACGCTTAATAAATAACGGTTATATAGAATAAACGTTATGTTTGTTGAGATTGAAGTTGCGCAAGAATATATAATGCTTGTCACGCCCTTATCTTATTTTTACTTTTTTCAGAGTATTTGCGGAAAACGATAAGCAATTCTGTGGGCAACATAGGAATAACATAAATATACTGATAATATGTGTATGATTACGGAAATTCCCCATAGGGGAACGTACATGATGATTACCATCAGTGTAGCCGCGCAGGGCTACTAGGGTGTTTAAACACATCCTAGTGAAACGAAGACATCTTCCCATCTTCGTTCCACCACTGCAACTCTCTAATGTGGTTCTCTTCTCTGCTTTCAGTACACTTCCTGTTTTCACCTGTCTAAATTTGTTGGTAGGGGAGGGTGAAATTTGAGGGAATTTCAGGAGGAAAATAGTACCCAGTCCGACCATAATTTTTCCAAAATTTTGACTTGGGCTATTCTGACATATTTTTATCCAAATAATTCATTTCCGGCCTCGGAATTGCCATGTTCACTGCCAAGAGACCAGAATGCCCTTGGCAACTCCTATTTTAGGGTTTCAGGGGTGTTTTCCAAATTATGATTTTTCAGGCTTTTCTTAAAAATTGATCAACTCTAACCCCAATTAATTTTCCCTCCTGAACTCAATGGAATCATCAAATTATCAAAAATCTAGCTCTAACCCCTCCAAACAGCACTGGCTAAAATCTAAAATTCTTAGGGGAAAATTGAGGTTTTTGAGTTTTGACTTCACAAACTTGTTGCTTTTTACTCTTAATTAACTACTTTATTAACTATTTAATTACATTAAAATCACCATTTAGACTCAATTTTGATAGCATAATGTCTAGGACATAACGTTTCCCAAATTCTATAATCACAACAATTTAACAAGAAATTCACCGATTAAATCATCCATAGCAACCAGAATAACCAAAGATTGAAGTTTAGAAAGTCACCTTAGCTTCTATTTGGCTTTTCTTTTCTTGGCTGAACCCTAGCCTCCTCTCAACACTGAATTTTGAGCTTTAAACACCTTAATCCATGTAAAAGAGAAGCTTCGGGGAAGGATTACATAGGTTAGGAATTAATTCACCGAAGAAATCACTTACCTGTGTGGTCTTTTCCTCCCTTTCTCTCTCTAGAAATCACAACTCCCTCTCTCTCCTTTGAGCTCAGAACTGACATGAAATGAAGGAGGAAAAGGATGATAATTTTATATTATTCTCCCTCAATTTAATTATTTAATTTCCCATTGTCAGATTTTTTACAAATTCTGGCAAATTTTCTGTCAAAACTTTGAAAAATCATAACTAAATTTGTAGACATTGTATTGGAGTGATTCCAAAGGTTATAGAACTCTTATTGAGCATAGTTTCAAGGAAAAATATATACTTTTGCCAATTAGAAGCACGTCATTCCTAGATATTTAGCTTTTGAAAGTTGTTCTAGAAAATAGGCAGTTTTCCTGGGCCAACTTCAAAAATTCATAACTTTTTATATATAGCTCTAATTGATTCATATACCTAAAAATTAAAGTCTAGGATGTCTACTTTCACCCTGTAAAATTCCATAATTTTTAGTAATCATTTGGGCATCCAAAATCGAAACTCATTGCCTCACAGGGAGAAGTGAAATAGCATGCACTTGCAATTTTAATAAATTCCATTTTTTTATACAAATTTCCCCATACTCTTTGATTCACCATTTTATCCCATTAAATGTCTCATTATATAAAGGAAATCTTGGTGATAAAAATTGGGGTGTTACAATGCTTATAAGTAATTATTAATTATACGCACTGTCATAATGTATGGCGAGGTGAAATTCGCGAAAACACAAAAATAATGGTTGTAGTTAATAACTGTTGTTTATTTAGTTACAAAGATGACAGTTCTTACAAAAAAACATTATGTAACACTTGCAAATGATTCATCTTCCAACATTATATCAATAAAAACAAAAACATAACGATTATATCAATTGACCATAAAGTATGAATGACAAAAATGATCTTTCATAATAAACAACCTTCATGTAAAGAACAAATCTAAAAAGCACATTTTCATAACCTTGTTTAGTGCGATACCAAGTACTAGTTCTCCTAAGTTAAATACTTTAGAGCGAAGTATTTAACTCTATTTAAAGTGACCTATTCCTTTTGTTCTTAGTATTTTTCTTCATTGATCGGCCTCATCCTTCTCTCCTTCATTATGGTCAGAGTTAGAGAGCTCTTTCTATTCGCCCTTCTCCTCCTCCTCCTCATCCTTCTCATCATCCTCACCCTCCTCCTCCACCACAACCACCACCTCCACAAGCTCTTCTCCCTCCTCCTTCTTAACCACCACCACCTCCCCTCCTCCTTTTCCGCCTCTTCTTCAAATGGAGGTTCTACTGCAGACGTTGGCTAGCCTTGGCCATTCCACAAGGCGTCTCACTACATATACCCATAATTTGAATAGGAAGTTGAACCTTATCCTTCATCAAAATGAGGTTGTATATGATCACTTCTAGTCAGACCCTTCATCTCCTTCCTTTGACGTTGATGATGTGCCAAGTGAGGGGGAGGGGTAGAAGGAGGAGAATAGTAGTGGTGATAACTAAAAACCACTACTATCTTTTTTAATATTAAAAAAATTAATTGTTAGGGAAAAGTAGCCCACAAATATTTAAAAAAAAACAATTGATGCTTCATGGTTATTAGTAAATCACTATTCCTAATGTTTGGCTTTTTACAAGGAATGTTCATGATTATTACTAAATAACAGTTACTTATGTTAGTAACTGTGGCAATTTATAAGAACACATTCGGATATATAACCCTTTCCATTCCAAAGGACATGTTCTGCTTTATTACCTGTGAAAACCTTTCTATTCCTCTTCTATTTAATTAAAAAGAAATGATCTTTAACACTAAAGGGCGATTTCGACATATTCAACTTCTGGCTTTTGTTCTTCATCGATATCATGGACAAATGCAATAGATCTTCTGGTTCATCATCTTTGATCTCCATGAGGTAAAACGAAAAGATGATTGCCATCCACTGATAAACATTAAAGGGCTTATCCACGCGAATTATGACCTCCAATATATGGTGGACATTTACATGAAAGAGGAAGGACTCATGGATAAGGACGTGAAAGAATTGACCTCTCTCATTTGCTTTCTGAATGAGAAGGTGGACAAATTACTGGAGAAGGATGAATTTGATGATGCCATTGATCCTTCATCTCTATAACTTTTTATTTTTTGTTTGTTTATTCACATTGTCATTTTTTAATTTTTGTTTGTAATATGGAGTTGAATAATCAAGTTCAATAATTATTTAAAAACTGGCAAATACATGATAGTTATTTAGTAAAAACTGTCATTTTTTAGAATACAATGTCTAATACCTAATAGTTATTAAGGAAAAATTGTCACTGTTTATAAAACCTAATGATTGTAATATAAAATCATGAACTTTTGTTCAAATAATAGTTATTGTAAAGTAATAACAGTAAGAAAATAAAATTATTTAAAAAAATGTCAAATACATAATGGTCATTAAGTAAAATCCGTTATTTTTTAGAATATCATGTCAAATACCTAATGGTTATTAAGAAAAAAAATGTCACCATTTATAAAATCTAATGATTGTAATGTAAAACCGTGAACTTTCGTTCAAAGTTTCATTACAGTTGTATGTTATGAACTGTAAGAAAAGGCCAACTTTCATAACAGTTTTAAACTTATAACCATGACAAAATTTGATCAAGTCTTTTAAAACACCTGCTATCCGCACCTCTTCTGTAACATCCTAAATTTTATTCAACAAAACTCCTTGTACCTTTGTGACATTAAACGGAAGAAAAATGGTGAATTTTGGTACACTTGAAATAATGGCAAAACAATGAAAGCAGAGGTTAGATGAAATTTGGCTAAGTGAAGATACAAAAGTGAAATTTTGTACCCTTCAAGGCTTAGTATTGTTACCCAAAATGAAGAAAGGAGGAGCACAATTTTTGGGCCAATTATTTGTGTAAAATTTCAGCTAAAAACAAAAGGAAGATATGTGGCCAGATGAGCATGACAAATTTCAACTGGCAAAATTCACCCTCACAAAACCAATCAAGGAAATCTTCCTCACAACTTTGAAGAAAATAAAAGTTCCTGATGAGTATTTAAACAATGTTTTATGATATATTGACATGCAAGCTCGAAAGGTTGTTGGACTGAAGAGTTATAACTCACCTGTTCTTATGCAATAGTTACTTCTACTAGTAATAAAAAATACATTGGCTCCCAATGTATCCATTGTTTTGGTGGAGTTGTGTTCTTTCTTTCAGAAATTGTGTTCCATGATGTTGATAATTGAGGAGCTAGATTAGCTATAACACAAAATCATTTTTACATTTTGTCATTTGGAGATGATATTTCTACTGTCCTTTTTCACGGTGATGGTTTACTTGATAGTCTACCTTGTTCATGAAACAAAGCTAGCTGGCCCATTTCAATATCGATGGATGTATCCTATGGAGAGTACTCACTTTACATATGTCCATTAGCATTAATTAAATTCTAAATTTGCTAGCCGCACATTTAAGCATTTATTAACATTTTTCAATTTTAAATTTCTAGGTTCCTAGGGAAATTGAAATCTTGCATAAGGAATAAAGCGTGGCCAGAAGGTTCTATACCTGAAGGTTATATAGGGGATGAGGTCCTGTATTTCTATTCAAGATACTTTGATGACATTGAGACGTCTTTCAACCGACTGCCTTTTGCAGATGATTGTCCTGAATCTAAGCCATCATCAAGAGAGTTGTTAATCCCTCGTATTGGTAAACCAGTCAGAAGAAGTGAGAACCTTAAACTAATTGCAGTTGAGAAGTTCCAAATACATACACATGTCTTAATTAATTGCAGTTAAGTTGATCCCTTCCTTCAGTAAGAGTTGTACATTGATATGTGGTTATTCTATGTATTTTCATACATTTCACTTACATTTTACAATCGCCTCTCATGATTAATTGCAGGGAATTAAAAAGTCATGTGAAGTGTCAACTCAGGATCGGTACACAAACATCCTCCAAAATTGATAAAAAGGTCCATAGAGAATTCCCAAGTTGGCTTGTGCGCCGAATATTAAATGACCATAACCCACACTTACTAGATTTCAGAGCTTTCACAATTGGCCCCTTGACCATTCAACAAGGTTCACAACATACAATGCCGATAGTTTCAAGTTTTGCACAGTTTTATGAGATCAAGGATTGCTAACTCAAAACTCAGGTGTTTATAGCACCTTTGGGACAAGGAGTTATACGAGCAGCAGTGATGGCAACATGCAGTTTGGAGGCGTCCCTTATTATGGAAAGCTTGTTGATGTTATTGAACTAAATTACCAAGGCCACTTCACTGTGATGCTCTTCAAGTGTTTATGGGCAAATACAACAACTTCTCCCAGGAACTCACAACTGACGAATTAGGTATCACATCAATAAATTTCTACTAGCCAATTCATACATGACAATTTGAAGATGATAAGCCATGTATTATTGCTTCAGAGACACACTAGGTTTATTATGTTGAGGACGAGAGGCACATGGATTGGAATATGGTGGTTCACTTAAAGTCTCGAAACCTTTATGACATGGGTAATGGTGATAACATTGCCTATGAGAGTAAGCCATTCTAGCCCGCCACTTTCAAAAACTTCTTCCCCGAAGGTGATAACAATTTACCTATAGTCCGGTGTGTTTTTATAAGTTACATTTTATTATCACCTAATTTAAATATAATTTTTGTACAAAATAATACACTTAGGACTAACATTTTCTCCACACATTTTTTGTAGGGATGACGATGAAGAATGATTAAAAAAATATAAATTTTGTTCTTGTAAACCTCAATTTATATGGTTTTTTAAAAGATCCAATTAATATTTGTAGCGGTTGAAAAGCCCTTACTTTAACTGTTACAAACGTCATACTAATCCCTATAAATACCCCCACCAATTCTTACTCTCGTCTATTTCTTCCCACTCCTCTCCTCTCTCATGTTTCTCTTGACCTGCTGATGAAGAGCTAAGAAAAAGATAGTAAATTTTATTCCTCAAATCTTTCATTTAATCATTTAATTTTATTTTGCTTCTTCATATAATATTTATATACATATTTTGCTTCTTTATTTTCTTCCTTCTATAGATATTGAAGGTTCCTTCCACTACTTTTTCAACATTCCTTCCATAACCAAACAACATCTTCAACTTCAGTTTCATAACTAGTGAAGAACCTAAATCCTTATTACCTACACATTCTCAATATTAAACATACATAATATTCATATTTATCTAACTTAATTTAATCCTCTCCTCAAATGATAATTACTGTTATTTAAATTGTTACCTAAATGATAAAATATTCAACATACTATAGGAACAAGAGATTGAAAATATTATTGAGGATATATTTTTTTAAATTTCCAAAACATTTAGTAGCGGTTGGAAAACTGCTACAAAGTTAAATTAAAATTTAGATAAATATTAGTAGCGGTTCTCAAACTGTTACAAAATTTTGGTGCCTACTGTTAACCACGTGAAATTTATATCAAATTGGCACATTTACCCTCAATTTATCACACTTTTTAGTTGATTAATGGATATGTGAGGAGTTAAGTGTAAAGGAAATGTGCTTAGTCAGTATTTGGTTAAAAAGGGCATAATTCTTTGATTAATTGTGAATATTTTGCTATCATTCATCACCTTTTGGTTTGTATAGACTTTCTTGTGTTGATAGGATAACATTTGAGGCACACAAAGATCCATTGGATGAGTAAATCAATGATTAATAAGTTGGGAAGAAGAGTAGAATGCCACTGCACCATGGAACAAGCTAGAAGAGATGAAGAAAAGTGCTTGGCTGCAGCCAGAAGACCTCCAGAAGCTTTTGGGCTGCAACTAAGAAATTCCTGGCCGTAGCCAAAACTAGCTAGAAGGTTTTTGGCTGTAGCCAAGGAATTTCTTGCTACAACCAACAACCGTAACAGCAGCTGCGCATTTGGATTTCTAGGGCTTTTAAAAGGCTGAATTGGGAATCAAGAAGTGGGCTCTCGACATTTTGAAGATTGGAGAGGCAGCTAGAGAGCAATTGCAAGCTAAGGAGTGGAGCTTCTCAAGGACAATCAAGTGGGGATTGAAGATTCGAAGAGATTCTAGCTCAATTTCCCTTGGTTTTGCTGAATTCTTTTCCTTTCTCCTTTCTATTTCTGATATGTCTGTAATAACTTTGTATACCTGTGACTCTTTGTTGAGCATGAGTAGCTAAGATTTTCATTCTAGTATTTTTTTGAACCTTTGTATGGATTAAAACTTGAATCCTCCTCTCTTTTAGTATCTAATGGCATATTTATGTTGATTTTACTTTGTATTCACTGCTATTTGTGACAGGCCATCACTTTAGATGATTTGTTCAATTAAATAAAGCTTGAGAGAGTTAACTTAATTGTAGAACTTAGGAAAAATTATGTTAGACTTGAAGTTTACGAATTAAATGAATGGTTTGTTAGCGACATAGAGTTATAGTTACTAGCCTATCATTGTCAAATTAAGGTTGTCGCTTAATGAATATTTTCCCTTAACTGTAGTAAGAGATTGTTCATGTTAATTGAAGATATAAAGTTGGTTTTGACTTGAGAAAGCTTAATCAAATGCTTGTGAACCTTAGACTAATATATATATCTCATGAAAATACTCTTGGAGAGGAAAATCATCAAGTTTTATGAAATACAAAGGGGATGAATAATCCTAGTGTTATTACAAATTGTGAAGTTGCAAAAATCAGTTTTCTCATTCAATAATCCTTAGTTTTAAAACAAATAGCTTTTGAAAATCCTTTTTCTACACCAACAACATGTTTTGGTTCAACTTAATTGAATTCACCAAGCCTATTGCTTGACTAGTTTGTTACTTAAATCCTCATGGGAATGATCTTACTTATCACTTTATTACTTGGTGCGACCCGTGAACTTGCGGTTGCGAACAAGTTTTTGGCGTTGTTTCCGGGGATTGGTTTAACAAATCCTTTAGTCGAACTTAGGCTTGTAATAGTAGATTTCGCTTAAGCTCTTAGTTAGGTTTACAATTTTTCTTTCCTTATTTTCTTAGTTAATTTTTGTTTTAGTTTGATACTAGCTTTCTTGTTTCTCTTATAGGTACCATCTCGGTGTATGCAACACTTGCATTCGGACAGATTGATAGTGGTACTTGATGGATTGCGTTGTATTGACAAAGAGACTGAATCTGCCTCTGAAACTTTGGCAGATAATGAATATGATAGGGCTACCGTTAATGAATTTGCTAGCCGGAATATGCGAGGTACTCAATCTTACATTCAGATGCCGGAAATGCAAGCTCATACTTTTGAGATCAAGCCGGTCATGATAACATTGCTTCAAATGTTTGGTATATTCCATGGTCTCTACAATAAAGAAGCCAACAAGTACTTGATGTACTTCTTGGAAATGTGTGATTCCTTCAAGAAAAATGGAGTTCCCCAAGATGTTTTGAGGCTATGGCTATTCCCTTTATCTCTATAAGGGAAGGCTAGAGATTGGTTTAACAATCTCCTGAAAGGATCTATAAACTCTTGGGATGACCTTGAGGCTAAGTTTAGAGCTTGGTTCTTTTCTGATAAAAATCTGTGGAAGCTAGGGATGAAGTTATGAGCTTTAGACAACATCCAGATGAGCATCTTTATGTCACTTGGGAGAGATACAAGATGTTAATGAAGCAATGCCCTAACCATGGTGTGGACAAATGGGTAGTAGTCCAAATCTTTTGTACTCACCTTAATCCTCAATCTAAGGCAATGGTTGACTCTATGGCCAATAAAATGTTCCTGTTAATGAGGCGATTTGGCTTTTGGATCAACTATCTACAAACAACTCTCAAGGCAATGATAGGAGGACTATCCAAGCTATACTAACTACAAAAGAAGACTCTTCATCACAAATTGCGACTATCTTATTTGCTTTGAATAAGCGTTTCAATGTATTGAAATCTCATATGCAAAAGAGCACTTCTCACGGTGTGCATTTTATTCATGCCACTCTTATTGTATGTGATCAATGCAATGATGTCCACATGCCTGACTATTGTCCTCTTTACATGGCTTCGAAATCTGACAACTATATGGGCAAGTTTCAACCTTCTCAAGGAAACACGTATTCACAAACTTACATTCGTGCTCGGAGAGCTCATCTTAATTTCTCTTGGAGCCAAGGTAACACTTTGAATCCACCATATGAGTCTACTTCAGGTACAAAGCCTGTTCCTCCATCGGGTTTTCAAATGCAATCAAGGCAAATTCTTATTAAGGAAGAGGAGTCTAAAATGGATAAGATGTTAGCTCAAATATTTGCATTTAATATAATAAATTTGGGTGTGATTGATAAATAAATAATTTTTTGGAATAAACAGTATTTTTAAAAAAAATGAAAGTACTGTAGCAACAAGATCACTGTAGCAGATGGTTACATTGTAGCGGATGGAAGTTACTGTAGTGATGGAAGCACTGTAGAGCCGCCGGGCACTGTAGAGCTGCTATATACTGTAGCAGCCGCCAGATCACTATAGCAATACTGTAGCACGCAATTTTTTCCCCTATAAAGAGAGATCAAGGCCAAGCTCAAGGAGGGGAGGAGAGGAAGAGAATTAGAGGTCCTTCTCTGACAAAGAGAGATCTTTTCTCTGACAGTTCTAAATAAAGTGTGTTATTTTCTAGATTTAATTTCATGCATTGTATTACTTTTTGCATTCCTCCATCTTGGAAGGCTTATGATTGTATTACACTTTGCATGCCTCCATTTTGGAAGGCTTAGGATTGTATTACACTTTGCATGCCGCCTACATGGAAGGTTTTACCTCCTAAATGGACGGCTAGAATTCTTCATTTTTCATGCATCTTTTGGTTGTATATTTATGTTTGAGAATTTAATATTCAAGTTTATGCAGTATTTTTGAGGATTTCATTCTAGCTTTATATAATGTCAATTTATTTTGGTTTTGTTTTTAATTTTATCATGAGCTAAATTTTCATTTTCCTAGGGTGATGACGTAGCCTACTAATGACGGATTGAATCTTAACTTATTAAATCTAGTTTTAAGTTCTCCTTCATGATTGAGTTTTAATTATTATTCTTAATGCTGTCATTTGATTGGCCACCTTTTGAATGATTTCAATATGCATGTTGAAACCGGAAGGAGATGCATGTGTGTGGATCCTATAATTAAAACCATGACTTGCATATGAAATAGGAATATATTCATGTGAGTTGTGTAGTCTTACTGAGTTCCATAAATCTTAATGCATAATTAATTGCTTAAATTTATATAGGAATATTTGGATTAGCAATTAATTATAGAATTGCTTGACCTTGGAAGAGGCTAGTAATTAAATTAGGGAAACTCGCCTATCAATCATGTGGAATAAATTAGGCTAGAATAGATAAGTGATTCAATCCGGAATTGGTTAAGTGAAATCTAATCCCTAGGACTTTTTCTCATAATTGTTTCATATCATTTGCATTCATATTTAATCATCTTTTATTTTGTACTCTCAATCACCAACAAATCGATCGACTGAATAGAGTTAAAATTGCTCATTTTGGTACTTAGTGATTAATCCTCGTAGGAACGATACTCTACTCACTTCTATATTACTTAATTACGACAGTGTACACTTGCACTATTTAATACATCATTTACACTCAAATCAATGATGACTCTAGGAAGAGAAAGCAAACTGAAGAAAGTTTGGATGATGTTATCAAGGGCAAGAAAGTGGAACAAGAGATGAATGATGAGAAGAAGAAAAAGCCAACCATCTCCATTATCATGCCACGACTACCTTTTCCTAAATGATTCAAGAAGAAAGAGGAAGATGCCCAATTTAAAAAGTTTATGAACATGTTCAAGCAACTTCATGTGAACATTTCTTTTGCCAAAGCCTTGGAGAGTATGCCTAAATATGCTAAGTTCCTCAAATATGTTTTGTCCAAGAAGAGACAATTCAATGAGTTTGAAGTAGTAGCATTAACAGAAGAGTGTAGTACAGTTATTCAATGAAAGTTGCCTACTAAGCTTAAGGATCTGGGAAGCTTCTACATTCCTTGTAATATTAGGACTAATTTCAATGGTAAAGCTCTATGTGACATGGGGGCAAGTATTAATTTAATGCCTCTAGTTGTTTTCAACCAATTGGGTTTGGGAGAGCCAAGGCCTACAATAGTGACCCTTCTCTTTGCGGATCGTAGTATTTCTAAACCTAGAGGAATCATTGAAGATGTCTTAGTAAAGTGGACAAGTTTATCTTTCCGGTGAACTTTGTTGTGATTGATTGAGAAGTTAACTGAAAAATTCCTCTAATTCTTGGTCGTCCATTCTTAGCCACTACAAGGACTCTCATTGATGTGGAAAAGGGTGAGATCACTTTGAGAGTTGATGCTAAGAAAGTGATATTCAACATACCAAAAGCTTTGAAGTTTCATGATGATTCAACTCAATGTTCTTTTGTGGATATATTAGATTCAGTCATTCCTGAAGAATCATATGCTTCCATAATCAAAGACCTTTTAGAGGCATTCTTAATTGGTGAGAAGAGCTTGGAGGAGTTTGATGATAGAGCTATTGAAAATCTCTTCCCTTTGGAATCATTTTCTCATTCAAGACCGAGGACTTTTGAACTACTTGAGGTGTTTGATTCCTTAAGTACTCCATTGAATCCTTCCTTTGAAGTTCCTCTAGTTATAGAGTTGAAGCCACTACCCTCTCATCTCAAGTATGCATATCTTGGGAATTCTAACACTCTACTGGTGATTGTGTCTTCCATCCTCTCTGAGTTGCAAGAAGAGAAGCTCTTATGAGTCTTGAGAGAGCACAAGCATGCCATTGGTTGGACTATAGCTGATATTAAGGGAATAAGCCCTTTTATTTTTATGCACAAGATTCTATTGGAGGATGATCACAAAAATTCCATTGAGCATCAAAGGCGCTTGAATCCAATTATGAAAGAAGTGGTCAAGAAGGAAATTCTCAAATAGCTTTCAGCTGGAATTGTATATCCTATCTCTGATAGTTTATGGGTAAGCCCAGTCCAATGTGTCCCTAAGAAGGGTAGCATAACTGTAGTGGCTAACACCTAAAATGAACTGATTCTCACTTGCACAGTAATTGGATGGCAGGTGTGTATGGATTATCGGAAGCTTAACACTGCTACAAGAAAGGATTACTTTCCTTTGCCATTCATTGATCAGATGCATGGCAAGCTAACAGGCTAGGAGTTATTTTGTTTTCTTAATAGTTATTTAGGGTACAATCAAATTGCTATAGCCTCAGAAGACCAAAAGCAGATGACTTTTACTTGTCCCTATGGCTCATTGCTTTCAGAAGAATGCCATTTGGACTATGCAATGATCCGACTATATTTCAAAGGTGCATGATGTCCATTTTCGTTGATATGATTGAGAAGACCATTGAAGTATTTATGGATGATTTCTCTATTTTTGGTCCATCTTTTGTTCTTGCTTGGATAATTTGGATGCGGTTCTTAAATGATGTGAAGAAACCAATTTGATTCTCAATTGGGAGAAATGTCACTTCATGGTTCAAGAAGGCATTGTACTTGGCCATCAGGTGTCTAAGAAGGGTTTGGAAGTGGGTAGAGCTAAAATTGCTATCATTAAGCAATTGCCTCCACCTCCTAGTGTGAAAGGTGTTCGAAGCTTCCTTGGTCATGCTGGGTTCTATAGGAGATTCATCAAAGAACTTTCCATGATTGCTAAGCCACTTTCTAAACTATTGGAAAAGGATGTGGAATTCAAGTTTGATGATGAGTGCTTACATGCTTTTGAAGAATTAAAGAAGCGTCTCATTTCAGATCTTATCTTAGTAGCTCCAGATTATGCTTGACCTTTCATTATCATGGCCGATGCTAGTGATTATACTGTCGGTGCTATTCTTGGGCAAAAGGCAGAGAAACTATTTCATCCTATTTACTATGCTAGCAAGACTCTTGACTGTGCCCGACTTAATTATACCACCACTGAGAAGGAGTTACTTGTCATAGTCTATGCTTGTGAGAAGTTTCAGCCTTACATTGTGGGTACTAAAGTCATTATCTATACTGATCATTCAGCTTTGAAATACCTACTTACGAAGAAAGATTTTAAGGCAAGACTGATTTGATGGGTGCTTCTACTTCAAGAGTTTGACTTGAACATCATTGATAGAAAAGGCATTGAGAATCAAGTGGCATACCATATCTCACGGTTGAGTACTGAGGCTCAACTTGATGCTTTTGATATAATTCATGCATCATTCTTGGATGAACAGCTGTTCTTTATTGATAATTAATCCACCCCCTGTTTGCAGACTTTGTCAATTACTTAGTTTGTGGAGTTTTACCTCCGGATTTCAATTCTTATCAAAGGCGTAAGTTTGTACATGAGGTGAAGAAGTACTTTTGGGATGAACCCTACTTATTCAAGAGGTGCCTCGACCAACTCATTCGAAGGTATGTCCCAAAAAATGAACAAGAGTGCATTTTGCATTGTTGCCACTCTTATGAATATGGTGGCCATTATGGAGGAAAGAAAACTGCTGCAAAGGTCATCCAAAGTGAGTTTTATTGGCCTTTTTTATTTAAGGATGCATATGCATTTGTTCTTCAATGTGATAGGTGACAAAGAGTAGGGAATATATCTAGAAGGAATGAGATGCCATTGAATAACATGCTTGAAGTTGAACTCTTTGATGTTTTGGGGATTAACTTCTAGGTCCTTTCCCTAAGTCATTTAACAATGAATATATCTTGGTTAGAGTTGACTATGTCTCCAAATGGGTCAAAGCTATTGTATGTGTGACAAATGATGCTAAGACAGTGTTGAAATTCCTCAAAAAGCACATTTTCACTAGATTTGGAACACCAAGAGCGATTATCAGTGATGGTGGTTCACACTTTTACAACCACCAATATCAAGCCTTGATGAATAAATATGGTGTTAAGCACAAGGTAGCATTGCCCTACCACTCGCAAACCAATGGCCAAGCAGAAATTTCCAATCATGAGATCAAGAACATCCTTGAGAAGATGGTTAATACTACTAGGAAGGATTGGTCTTCCAAGTTGGATGATGCTTTATGGGCTTACCAAATGGCCTACAAAACACCTATTGGCATGTTTCCATTTGGTGTTTGGGAAAGCATGCTACTTGACTGTAGAATTGGAGCATGGGGCTTATTGGGCTATCAAAAAGCTAAATTTTGATCCTCAAGCTGTGAGAGAAAATAGGTTACTTCAACTTAATGAGTTAGATGAATTTCACCTCAATGCTTATGAGAATGCAAGGATTTACAAGGAGAAGACTAAGAGCGATCATGACAATAATATCATTCTTAAGAGTTTTAAACCTGGTCAACAGGTTCTTCTTTACAATTCTAAGTTGACATTATTTTTGGGAAAGCTGAAATCTCAATGGTTCGGTCCATTCTTGGTAGTTCAATAATCCAAATTTGGTGATGTGGAGCTAGAAAATGAGAAGGGAGAGCGATTCAAGGCTAATGGTTAATGGTTGAAGCATTATTGGGGAGGAGATATAGATCGGTTGGTATCTACTATTTACTTATCTAATGAAGAGTGACCAACAAGAAGAGTCAAGCTAAAGACTATAAACTAAGCACTTCTTGGGAGGCAACCCAAGTTCTTAACTTAATTTCTTTAGTTTCTTTGATTTTGGTATGTTTTTGGTAGATTTATGTTTGGTCTTTTGCTTTCACAGGTAGGAGAGGAACCCCAAAGAGAGAAAGGAAGAGAGTAAGGGTACAAAACAAGGGTGGAGAATTTAGGTGTTAGAGAGGCATTTTCCAGGGAAGTTCCTTAATTCCCATGATTAAACTGAACCTAGTCTTAGATGAGAATGACCTGACTTGATGACCATTATTGCCAACATATTATCACTGCTGATTAAGGTGTATTCACGTTTGTGGAATGAATTAGAGTTTGATTTGTGCATTGGATTGGCTTAATCGTATCAATTTTAGATGTAAAGTAAGTTTATGAATTTTGGGTACGCTTTGTCCATGTGAAAATGTGTTCAATTATGTGAGTTATTGATGTTCTATGAGATTTAAGAGGAATTTGTGGTGAAATTGATTGAGTTTTAGTGTTATGTTCATAAGCTAGAAAGTATGGTGAATCATTTCTGGTTTGTTTCCATTTATGTTGCTGATATCTGAGGCAAATAAGAACTTTGGTTGTAGTAAAGCTACTTTTGGCTGCAGCTAGGATGAGTCCAGAAAGTGTTATGCTGCAGCCAAGAATCTTTTGCTGCAGCCAAATTAGGTCAGTTAATTTTATGCCACAGCCAGGTCATTTTTGGCTGTAGCCAATAAGGGGTCAGTAAGTTTTGGGCTGCAACCAAGAAGGGACCAGAGACTTTTGAGCTGAGCCCAAGAAATTTTTGGCCATGCCCAATTGGTGGTCAGAAAGTGTTGGGCCACGGCCAAATATTATTGGGCCTCAACCAAGAGCAGGTAGAGGGTTTTAGGTTGTGGCCAAAACCCGATTGCTTCACAAAAAGCCTTAATGCCTTGGCGCCTTCATTTTTTCTCTCTCGCGATTCTAAGGTATGCCTCTTCTCCGTCTCTCCTTCCTGAACCCTAGCTCTTCATCTTTTCACCTCCATTGATCCTAAGCCATCTTTCCTCTCCAGTTGCTCGTCCCTTCTCTTTCCCTTTTACCATTGTTATCTCATTACAAATCAAGTCCTAGCCCACCCTTGTTGCAAATCACAGATCTCCGATCACCACTTACACCACCCTCTTACCTCCTCCGTCATTTTCTCTCAGCCTTCACTAGCCTACACCGTCAAACCCACTCCACCATTCTCCCTCTCTCTCACGTTATTCCTCACTCTTGTCACAGATTGCTATGCTTCCATCTCTCCATTCACGACCTATCCAACTTCAATTATTGGTGCTGTCGTGTCTGTGATACTGTGTTCGTATTTTAGCTTGCCTTTAAGGTAATTTTTGTTCACTTCTTATTTATCTTTGCTATTTATTATGGGTTTGGGTTAAATTAGAGTTGAGATTATGGTGAGGATTGATAAAGGCAGAATCTTTCATGTGGATCAAGGTTGAACTTAGGTTTGAACTGACGATGGATCGATATAAGGATTATTGTAGTCTCTTGTATGTGGTGGTAGTCTTTGTAGTGCAAGGTTTCAAAGCCAACATTTCCTAGTACTCTTTATATGCATGGTTTTTGTGAGAACTGAAGTGGATTATTGCATTCTGAGACCTTAATGTTGTTACAGAGATTTTGTTTCTTAATCCTAAATGTTCAAAACTTGAATTTAATTTACAGGCTTTACACAAGAAATTTGAAAGTTGATGAATTATGCATCTTTGAAAATGTTTTCTGGATAGAGCTTGCATAAACTGAGAAATGTTGGGATTGATGCTTTGTCATGTGATAAGAATTGTTGAAAATTAGGCTTGAAGTGATATGGGATGTGTTGAGGTTTAATCTATTGCATTGCTTGCTAAGGGAGTCTTGGAAATAAAGGAGTATGAGTTCTTATGGTTCTAGATTGCTTTGCATATGCTTGGCTATCTTGAGAACTGAACAACATTATTGAATTATGACATTTGTAGTTGCTATGCGTAAAACTTGCATGGCAAATGAAAATTCTTCAACTTGTTCATGTTTGGGGATGTTCTCTTGATAACCTATATATGCAGAATGATTTTGGAAGCTATGCTCTAACAAATTATTGGGATAGTTGAGAGTCAGGCTTGAATGTGAATGGTGGTGTGAGGATTAGTAGTCACTAGAAATTACTGAAGATTGCTTGCTCATTTGAAGTTTCTCTTTTCATGGTGGTAAACCAAAGTGTTGTTCATTGGGTTACTCATAAAGCATTGCCATTTGTAAACATGTTTCTGTGTTGAAACATTTGATTTAGATATGAGAAAAGATTTTAGGGGACTTATGATCTAGGTAATTCATGTTTTTGAGTTGATATACTCTTACACTAAAATGGTTTTCTTTGGTTTCCCACAATGACATAGATTGACCATCTAGCTTTGAGCTCTTCAAATTTTCATGTAAGGTACATAAATGAATTTTAAAGGTAGTGAGGATAGGTTTAGGTATGGAATTCTGTTGGCAGGTTGGTACTAGTAGATATTAAGTTTGGGGGAATTTCTTGCTTTAGTTAGGGCTTTTATTTTATTAGAATTTTGTTTCTAGTTTTCTTATAGGGGTTGAGTGTTTGCTTTTCCATGTGAATAATTGCTTCCTGGTTGTGGTGGGCTGCTTCTTCTTCTTCTTACAAACAATATGCCTGTCAAAAGGTTGCTAATAAAGCCACCCCTAAGGCTGTTGCTGATGCAAAATAGAAAATTGTTCAAAGGCCTCTTCTGTAAGAGGGGGGATTCCCATGCACTGTTTCCCATGATTTCTATGATATTGCCACAAAGACTTACAAACTGGGTATGCTCATGGGAACCAAAAGTGATGGGAACCTACAAATAGTCCATGAGTTTTATACTCAAGCTTATGTTCGTAGGATTTGGAGATTCCCTCTTTGTGGAGTTGACATTGACTTTATACTCAGTGCCTTTCAATAGTATTTGAATTTGCCCTTCATTGGGGAGTGCAAATACAAATACTTTCAAAACAATGACGGTAAAGTTCTTGAAGATGAGATCTCTCAGCTTTTGGATTATGAAAGGGAAATCTTGTGGCAATGTCTAGCTGGGCACAAGAAGTATTTGAGTCACACTTAGTTATCAGTTGAGGCTCGCATATGGTTGCATTTTGGGAAGGATTACGTTTGGCCCTTTTCTAACCGCAGTCGCATCATAAAGGATCAAGCTCTTGTTATATTTCTCCTTATGAAGAAGAAGCCAGTAGACGGGCATTTGATTTTTAAATCTTTACAAGACCACCTCCTTGATCATAATTGTGGCCTCATACTCCCATACCTAACATTTGTCTTTTGCACATCACATGGAGTTGAGGCCGCCTCGATTGATATTACATAAACTATTCCAAAATTTCTATACACCAGCATCAAGCCGAAAGCTAACCAAGCTCTACAATCCCTACCTCCACTAGATGACATACACATGGATGCTTAGGCTTCATTACCTGAGTATGGTGAGCTATCCTCCTTATCACACCCTCAACCGACCATGCAAGACCTCTTTTCTATGATGCAGAACCTCACTGAAAATGTTGGACAATGCCTAACAGCTTTGCATCACCAAGATGCTCGTTTGATCAGAATAGAGGCCTACATTGCTCAACAAGCTCAGAGGGCTGCACATGATATAGATGAGGAGGATGATGCTGTGGCTGGTGGAGCTGAGTAGAGGTGTTTTTACTACTAGTCGCTTGGATTAGTTTCATTTTCATGTCTTTCTCCTAGATTGTAGTCTATTTTTGTGTCTGACAACCGATTTTCATCTTTTGTATACACATTCCATTGTGTCATGACTACTATGGAGTTATATTTCTTATGCTACTCTTGTGTTATTGATTCTATTTGATTGCTATGGTTAATTGTTCTATGTGGATATGTCATTCATGTGTACATGATGCAAATGGTTGTCTTTTTGGTTTATTGTCCTCTTGGTTGTGTTTAAAAAGGCCCTTAGTTCTGCCTTGTGATAGTGAGGACACTATCCATATTAAGTTTGGGGGGTATTTTTTGATGATTTCTGCTATTTGAAAAGGATTTTAGTTGTGTAAATTTTGACTATTTCTTGTCCTTTGGTTTGGAAGTTGAGTTAGATTGATTAATTATCTTTGATAGTAGGAGCGCATTCCAATGATAGAATGGTTGCTTAGATTTTAGGTTTTATAGGAAATGATGGTTAATATGCTTTAATGCTTGATTTATATCTTAAAGCATTGTTTCTTGACAATTTTTAGAATGAACACTTTGCACAAGAGTTGAGAATGATTTAATTGTTTTGTCAGGGGATTTTGTAGCAATTTGGTATGTATATTCTTTCTTTATTGAAGGACTTTAGAACCTACATTGGAATCTCTTGAAATGAGTAAAAGAATTCACACATTTTTGAAAAGTGATTTGGGCATTCTTTTAACTGCATTTGTGCCTTTTGAGCCTACCAATGACAATTGCTCCATTTGCACTCCATTTGAGCCTTGTATAGAAAAAAACTATGTCAATTATCTCTTATAAATTCCTGCTCAATCTTTTATATTTGATAGGAAATTTTGTTTAAAGTGCATTGATGGATGCATTGTAGGGATAAAGCATGTTATTCAGGAATTTTTAAGCTAAGGAAGCACTATGGGAGTTAACTTTATTTTGGAAGTTCTTGTTGAAGGGATTTGTGGAAATTAGGTTATATACTTTTGTTTCAAACGGTTAATTGCAAAATAATCTTTGGACTTCTTCAAAGCTTTTGATTTGTTTCATACGATTTGAAGAAATGATTAAGGCACTTCATAAAAATGTGATTGAGCTGTTCAAGCTTACCTAATTGATTTGATTCCCCTTCTGAACCCTTATTTTGAACCTGATTAAAAAACCAATTAGAGATTCTTTTTGAAAAACCTAACATCTACCTACCTTAGCCAATGTGAAAAACCATGATTCCCTTACTTTGAGATAGATGATAATTGATTAGGTTGCGGTATGTGGTGAAGTGTAGAGTTTCATATGATTGGACAAAGGAGCATAGAAAGAAAAAGGGTTCACAATGTATAGAAATCAAGCCAAAAATGTGTTAAAAAATGATGATATATATATAAAAAAATGTACAATAAGGCTTGATATGAAAAAGATCAATTTGGTTTAAATTTGGGGAAGCATGTTTAATGAGAAAAGGAAGAAATCCCTTGAGTGGTTATCATCTATCTTAAGGTATTTGTTGATTATCCTTTACCTTTTCTTTTAAATACCTTAGCCCCTAACCCCATTACAAGCTGGAAAGTCCCTTTGATTTTCAAGTTAACTGGAGTAAATTAGAAGAAGAGGGGAAGAAATTAGAGATGATGTAATTGATTGTTTGAATATTGGTTTAGGACCGAAGTATGGCTTATAGCTTTGGCAAGTGCAAGAGGAATACATGTTGACTCCATTCACACACTTACACTTAGACATTCTTGAAAAGCATATTTTAAATCTATAAGGTGTTCATCTTTGCATATTTTCTGAGTTTCCTATTTCATATAATTCTTTGAGCGGCTGATAAGGACACGTTTGGGGAAGTGCTCGGTTTCTTGAGAAAGAATTTTGTGTAAAACAAGGAGAGGAATTGTGTATTGTCATTATTCTCGAGAGATTTGGATCCTCTTTGTTTCCCCATTCTTTCAAAGAACTTACCCGGTGGCCAAATCACAAGCCTATATATAAAGTCCCATTGATTTTGAAATAATGTGGAATTATTTATTAGTGGACAAAGAGGAGAATATGGCCATATGAAGACATGATATTGAGGTTATTTTATACATGCTGAAGAGCTACATTTGCTCTTGATAACTGCAGGAAAACTTGTTCTCTAACTCTCCTCTCACACACACATTTTGAAAGTTGTTAGGAAGGCTGCTTTAAATTGTGAACCTTGCATTCCTTTATATTTCATTATTTTTTCTATTACATATAACATTTTAAGCAACCAATGAGGAAATCATCATGCATATGTACTAAGTTAATGATTAATTAATCTAGCTATTTTATTACTCAACTGATTTTACTCAAGGACGAGTAAAGTTTAAGTTTGGGGGCGTGTTAACAATTGAAATTCATATCAAATTGGCACATTTACCCTCAATTTATCACACTTTTTGGTTGATTAATGGTTATGTGGGGAGTTAAGTGTAAAGGAAATGTGCTTAATGAGTATTTGGTTAAAAAGGGCATAATCCTTTGATTAAATGTGAATATTTTGCTATCATTCATCACCCTTTGGTTTGTATAGACTTTCTTGTGTTGATAGGATAACATTTGAGGCACACAAAGATCCATTGGATGAGTAAATCAATGATTAAGAAGTTGGAAAGAAGAGTAGAACGCCACTGTACCATGGAACAAGCTAGAAGAGATGAAGAAAATTGCTTGGTTGCAGCCAAGAAATCAGTTGGCTGCAGCTAGAAGACCTCTAGAAGAATTTGGGTTGCAGCTAAGCCATTTTTTACCGTAGCCAAAAACTGGCCTGAAGGTTTTTGGCCGTAGTCAAGGAATTTTTGGCTGCAGCCAATGCTCGTAATAACAGCGACGCATTTTGATTTCTAGGGCTTTTAAAAGGCTCAATCGGGAATCAACATTTTGAAGATTGGAGAGGCGGCTGAGAGTAATTGCAAGCTAAGGAGTGGAGCTTCTTAAGGAAAATCAAGTGGGGATTGAAGATTCGAAGAGATTCCAGCTCAATTTCCCTTGGTTTTGCTGAATTCTTTTCCTTTCTCCTTTCTGTTTCTGATATGTCTATAATAACTTTGTATACCTGTGACTCTTTGTTGAGCATGAGTAGCTAAGATGTTCATTCTAGAATTGTTTTGAACCTTTTATTGATTAAAACTTGAATCCTCCTCTCTTTTAATATCTAATGGCATATGTATGTTGATTTTACCTTGTATTCATTGCTATTTGTGACAGGCCTTCACTTTAGATGATTTGTTCAATTAAATTAAGCTTGAGAGAGTTAATTTAATTGTAGAACTTAGGTAAAATTATACTAGACTTGAAGTTTAGGAATTAAATGGATGGTTTGTTAGTAACATAGAGATATATTTACTAGCCTAGCATTTTCAAATTAAGGTTGTCGCTTAATGAACATTTTCCCTTAACTGTAGTAAGAGATTGTGCATGTTGATTGAAGATATAAAGTTGGTTTTGACTTGAGAAAGCTTAGTCAAATGTTTGTGAACCTTAGACTAATATATATCTCATGAAAATACTCTTGGAGAGGAAAATCATCAAGTTTTATGAAATACAAAGGGGATGAATAATCCTAGGCTTATTACAAACTGTGAGTCATAAAAATCAGTTTTCTCATTCAGTAATCCTTAGTTTTAAAACAAATATAGCTTTTGAAAATCCTTTTCCTACACCAACAACATGTTCAACTTAATTGAATTCACCAAGCCTATTGCTTGACTAGTTTGTTACTCAAATTCTTGTAGGAACGATCTTACTTATCACTTTATTACTTGGCACGACCAGTGCACTTGCAGTTGTGAACACCTACTTAAAAGTTTCTAAAATTAATTAGTAGCGGTTGGTCAATTGCTACAAATGTTAGTGCCAAATTTTCAATTTTCATTTCCTGCCACACCCAAATTTTAATTTGGTGCCACCATTTGTAGCGGTTGGTGAATCGCTACAAAAAGGTCACAAAAATTTATAATCCCCGATATTGAAATAACATTTGTAGGGGTTTCTTAACCACTACAAGATGCTCCTATAATGTGTAATCTAAGGATGCATGTTGTAGCAGGTGACACCAACTGCTACAAATACAGTAGAGGTTATTGTGACATGAGTAGTGGTTCTTGATAACAGCAACAAAAATGCTTGCAACGTTTGATTTTGTAGTGGTTTGCCCAACAAATACTACTGGTATTTATAACGGTTAAAACCGCTATAAATACACCATTTTAATCGCCACAAATGAGTGAATTTTTTTTAGTGATAACTGATAGACAAATTTTTCTTCTAATTTATTTATAGTGCCCATGCCAATCAAACGTTAGCAACGATTTGGTATAGTGTGATGCAATTCATGAAGGACATAATCACGCACGGTCTTGAAAATATTACTCCTATTAAGGTATATTATTTGCTCATTTCGTTACATTCGGTTAACTATATATATATATATATATATTATAATATCTAACTTTATCTATTGTTTTCTTTTGCAGACAGTGTTTTTATGCCTCCTACACAAAGTTTACCTAGTCACAATGGAAGAACTAGCTGAAGAGTTGGTGACATCTATGTCACTTTAGTGGGAGGGGGAAACCGGCTTGCTATGAATGACTGTAAATTTATATGTACTGATTTGTTTGTTTTAAACTTTTCATTTATTTTTAATAATGTATGCATGTACATGAATAACTAGATATAAATATATTTTTAGTTATGGTATTATTTTGTATATGAATGACTGTAAATATATATATTCTAATTCGTTATATGCAAATGTATATGCAAGGGGATATCGAAAGAAGACCTCCCCTCAATTTTTTTTTTTTAAAATTTAGCTTCAATAACTCAAGGTTGTTGCCAAACAACCATCATTTATGTAAACTATATATAACAGTTGTTTAAATAAATTCATTGAAATTACTATAAATAATATATATTGGCCTTTTTGAAAGAACCATTATTTATGTCGCTACATATATAACAGTTGTTAAAATGGGACCTTTATATATTATGCAAGCATTACTACATATTATGACGGTTGTTTACGTGTGCTCGTTATTTATTATCACAACATTTTACATATCATAGCATCGCTAAACCTCAATATATAAGGGGTGTTATATTAAAATCATTATAATAGATATTGAATAAGTCATGGTTTTAGAACCTTTATGTATCTGCGTCGAGCATATAAAGCACCCACATATATGACGGTTCAGAATCATGATTTATAGTCGATAATAACCGTCATAATAGGACCAAAGAAGTATTGAATTCGTCTGAACTTAATTAGATTTTTTTTTTTTACATTTACATCTATCAATGAGGTTTTGAAAGAGCAAAAAACATTTTATGACCCACATTTAAATATTAATTCTATGAGTAAAATTGATAAATAAGCATCAATTACTCTGAGTAACTTACATAATGTATCAAAGAATTCTTCCAACAGGTAACTTATAATGTGGGTTGGGGTGAGTACTGAGTACAATTTAGTGGGTGTTTGGGATGGCTTGTAAAAATCACTTTGCATTTTATGAGACAAAAACATTTTAATACATTTATCTCGTGACATGTAAAACCATTTAGAAGAAGATAAAACAAATTTAATATTACAACCATGAACCATCTTAGCCTTCATTAACAAAAATGGTTCTTTTGTTTTGGCTTATTCACTTCAAAGATAATAGAAGTAAAACAATGGAAGCAAACATGCTCCCAACATGCATTACCATTATCATTAATTTATACTCTACACCTCCTTATTTATAAATTTTAATTTTGTCTCTGAATATAAATTCTGATTCAAAATTTAAGGTATAATTATTACTTATTTTTAATAATACTTGTTAGAAAATAAAATTTAAATTTTGAAAGTAGTTAAAATTTAAAATAGTGAGGTATTAAATAAAAAGGCGAAGATGAAAAGAAAAAAACTAATTCTTAAGTAATACGTAGATTTTACTTCCTTTATCTAACTAGTAAATAGGAAAGGAATGGGAGAAAGTATTCGAGCAATAGCAGTAGATTAGTTTTCTTTCTTCGTAATGTTTTAAATTGTATTCAAAGGACCTCTTTTACTTATCTGACCATTATTAATGATTTATTATCAATTTTACATTGATTAAAATGTTTTGGGAAAAATGTAAGTCACTTTATGTAAGTTCTATATAAGGAAGAATCTCATCAATCTAAGTCTTTAATTTAGAAGAAATTTATTTACACTTCAATCCCAAAAAAATTTCTAAAATTTGACTTCTGAGCCTAATAATTTAAGTGAAAAAACTTTTTGGTGGTCATCTACAAAAGCCCTTGATGACTTATTAAGAATAGTTGTCGTAAGGGTGTTCATGATTTCATGAGTCGCAAGTACCCGCCTGAACCTGGTAAAAATACACCCAACCCAGCTCGAAAAAGAGATAGAAAAACAATTGGGGCATTTTTGAGTTAATTCAAATGGCAAGCAAGAACCACAAGGCCTATTATAATTGGCACTTGGCTGGATTTCTTAAGCATCTAGTAATGGGTTCGATCCTTGACGGTGTGTATGGAAGGGTCTCATGACCAACACTAAAACTCCTTCGGAAAGTCTATGGTGTGAGGTTATTAGTCACTGTTTCCGGCAATGGATACCTTTTGCCTACAAAAAATAATGCTAGGAAAGGCTAGACAGTGAGCAAGGTATGCCAGTCAGCCCGAAAGTATATATATAATTGTATTTTTTTATAACAATATATGTAATTGTATTTAATACACGCTTGAATTTATCATTTGGCTGAATGCAACAAATATTTACTTAGCAATCATCTAATCAAATCCAAGGCGCTCATTTGCAGCTATAAATGACTGCACAAGCCAAAAGAGAAGAAAATTCAAGCAAACTTGTAAGAAACACCCAGAATACAATAGACCATCCTTTTATTTAGCCATACAACAACTTAATAACATTTACAGTTTACACCAGCAAGCAAAACACACTTGTTAATTCTACCTCTAGTCAATAAATCAGTACCCGTCCTTATCTTTATATATACCCGTACTCATCTGAAGAGAATAATCCCTATTTAATTAATTTATTTTATCGGCTCATGGAATGAACATAAATGTTAAAATCCAGAACGGACAACTACAGATAATTTTTTTTTGATATGTTAAACTATAATTGTTTTTTGTTTTGAATATCTTTTTCATGATACTTCATCATTTTCTCAATTTTAGGAGATTGCTGCAAACTATTTAAACTTAAAGGCTTTAGTTATAATATTTTTGTGGCCTTATTTTTAAGGGATTGTCAATTATTGATGTTATTTATTTTCTTGTTAAGTATGGATATTGTGTTCAGACCTATAGTAGTATTAAATATTTCAAGACCCCAGTTGTTTGTTGACTTGTTCATCATGGATATATGTAGTATTAAGGCCTACTAGGTTGTGTTTGGTTATGTAATTATGTGGAGTTATGGAATGATAGAAAGATATTTAAACTTGTAGTATAGTATTTATGATTCTTCTCTTGGGATATTTCAAATTGCGAAATCATGGAATATGCTTGAAGTTCAAAATATTGTTCATCAAGTTTGGTGGAGATCTGTACATATCATGAGTAGGGTGTCACCATTTGGATAGGGAAGCTTCCTCAGCCCAACCCTACCCAGCTCTAGTTGGTAGGGGCTTATAAAATGCAGCCTGTTCATCTTTTGAGCTAGACATCAGGTAGAGGTCCTACCTCACCCATGTGCAGCTCTAGTTGTTGTTTGCAGCATCAAAAAGTATTGTATTTTTATCCTCAATACTTGAGGGAGATTATTTTTGTTGTCCGTGGGTATGCTTCTTATTTTTATCCTCACCACTTGGGCAGAGAAGCTTGCCCTGCCCTACCCAACCCTACTCAAAATTATGTGGGCTTTCACCATGCAAGGGGCTACAAAATGCAACCCATTCATCTTTGTTAATAAAAAAGCGATCTATTATTTCATTAAACCTAAATAAAGTGACCTATTTAAAATTAAAATTTTAAGACTTATAAATGCTATTCTCATGGACTTAATGCGTAAATAAAAAATTGAAATTTATAATTTCCTGAGGGACAAATTATAGATGGCACAAAAGCAAGTGATCGTAAGTTTATAAAAATGATTTGTGCGCTGTATGTTAAAAGTATTCTCTCTCTGTTTTTTAGTGATTGTTGAAAAATTTTCGAATACCCTAGTTAGAGAACAAATAGTAGTATTCCTAAACGGCGACAATCTATTGGGATTGTGCATATAATTCTTGTGATTTAAACATGTACGTGATAATAATAAAATCCATGAGAAAATTCACTTAAAAAATAAATAAATAATATAAAAAGTTTGAAGAGGCTCATTGTCAATGTAAAAAATCTAAAGCCTGACTTCTTTGTTAAACAAGTTAAGGTTTACCAGGCTCTAACTAGATGAAGTTGTAGGTCCCTGTAAAAGGCTTGGCTTATTTCCATTCTAAATTGTCATTCCTACCCAAATTTGTTTTGGTAGAATCCAGGCAGTATTTCTGAGCCAATAACTAGAGACTAATCCTCTTGAAACGTAGAGATAACCAAAGTGGATTTTGCCTCTCCCAATAAAGCCTTTTCCATTCCTACCTTGAATTTTGTTATTGCATGTTTATAGCTTTTATCAAAAGGAGCTTTTTGGGGATTAAATAATTTAATTGGAACCTTAGACTAATGCCAAAAAAAAAAAAAAAAAGACACAAACAAATCCACCTAGCTTGGACCAAATGAAATGAGATAGATCTAGAATAATGATGGTGTATAGTGTATGTGCAAAAAAAGGAAAAGAGATGGCGAAGCCGAACGTACAGTACTTAAGATGTGAGAGAAGACACAGTAGTACAGAACAGTAGATAAGGTTTGACGATGTCGACGGTTTTAACCATGCATGCATGCATGCGGCCACTTTCTGTCGTTATTTTTGAGCAGAGCGTATACGTACTACTCTCTGCATTTTTCACCTTTTCTGACTTGTCTCCCTCGCTCCACAGCTCAAAAAAGAAACTCATCTTTTTTTTTTTTTTTTTTTTTTTTTTTTTTTTTTTTCATACAGTGAAACTCATCTTTTCACATCTGAATTAATCTGCCTCTCTGCTTTCTTACCCAATTAATGCTTCTTTTCTATTATATGAAGCTGTTCTTTACTAATTTCTTTTTCTCTACCCCATTTCCTTCTATTCTTATCTCAATCACACCAATATGTTAAGTGGATTTGCGCTTGTTGGATCCCGGCTAAGCACCTCTAAAGTGCTTATTCACGTAAATTGAGATAAAATTTTTTCCACATTCTTACCTTAAATACTGTAAACCATGATTAAAAAACTGTTTTCAAATACTTCAATCTCCATTCCAAACAAACACTTTAGCTTTTCCATGTTTTTCATTGCTTTTCAGTGGTATATGTTATGGCAGCTCATAATAATGAACAACAGTGATAATATATAGGGTATCGCAGGAGCCGAACTACTGACAAATGCATCGCTATGATCCTCCTAGTAATAAACGAGTATTCCATTTCATCACCAGATAAAAGACAATACTCCTTTCGCTTCTTTTTATAGGAAAGAGTTAACCAAATCACTTTGATAAAAAAAAATAGTTAAAATTAGTTAGATATAACAAATACGAGTATGTAAAAATATATCATTTTTCTGTGTAAAAAAATATAACATCTTTTTTTCAAAAATATATTTATTTATGGGAAGAGAGAGTGTAAGAGACAGAGAATAAACAAATTACTGTTTATTATATTGGAAAAAGAGGTGCGTGTGGAAGAGATCAGAGAATGAGTAATTAATATGAGTAATTAAAAGGGTGCTATGTGGCTAGTGTATATATATATGTTAGCACATATTCCATTTAGTCCTAATTATATGGAAGAATTAGTAAGCTTTACCTGATTCTTGCTAGATAGATATATATATATATATATAGGTCAAAGATGTGGCCGCTATTTTTTCTTATTTCAAATCTTGCCCATAATTGTTAATTGTAACAAGTTGTTTGCATGCTTTTAATTTTTAGATAGCATTTTACTGTTATCATTAGTATCAATAAGGAGCATATATAATTGAAAAGTTATAGTAGTATATTTTTTCTATAAGTGTATCAAAAGAACTATGCTAGTATATCAATTATCAATTACTACACCTTAAAAACCGTAAAATTAGTTAACTTGATAAACAGATCTTGATAAGTTTTTGGCTAAAACATACATTTATTCCTTTAACTTTATACATTATTTTAGTTGAATCCCTTAGATAACTTTATGCAGTGTCTCTTCAGTCCTTTAACCCTAACACTGTTAACAAAATATTCTAAATTAACATTTAAAATGTTGAGAAAACATTATCTAATGCATACATGTTAAGTTTAATTTTTAAAATAACAATAATTGTTACAAAAAAAAATCATCATTTGAATGTGTTAGAATTAAAGGATTGAAAAGATACTTTATAAAGTTAAGGGATCAAATTAAAACTATGTATAAAGTTAAAGGACTAAATTTGTACTTTTGCCTTATTATTATTATTATTATTATTTTGAATTTGGATGGTAGGTATATTGCTTGAGTTGGGGATCCAACCCCAAACCTAGTGCAACATAGGGCACATCTTATACCAGTAGACCTAAAGGTCTTTGGTTATGCCTAAGTTTTTTTTTTTTGGGTTTGACTAGTTGTTTCTCTGTCTTATTTTAGTTTTTGTTACTAATGACGGAGATGAGAAATTGATTTAAAAGTTGATCTTTTGTCACGGCAACATTCAAACATTATTATTGAACATCGATGGTTAAAATGCAAAAAACCTTTATTTTTTATGTCCTCAATTTGTATTTTTTCAATTATATTTATACAAGTTTGTGATCGTGGATTTTTTCCCCTTAAATGTGTTTCGTTTTCGATTTTAATTATATAATAATGTACATGTTTTGAGAAAGATAATTGTGATTGAAAATACTCACACATACTGTAGCACATATTAAAACTGATCTTTATCAGCTTTGGGTTCTACAACTGTACGTTCCCTATGATCTCTTGCTCTCTTTGTTTCACTAACTTCACTATAATAATAATAATAATAATAATAATAATAATAATAATAATAATAATAATAATAATAATAATAATAATAATAATAATCAGCAGATTCAAATATTAATGGTTTTTGTTTTCTTTTCCATCCTTGTTCCATGCGCAGTAGCTGTGTACAGCACAACATACAATAATGGCTTCCTGCAATGGTGAAACCCTAATGTCTGGGTCAAGAGGACATGTCAGTGTGCCTGAGCAATGTTTCCATATTTATGCTTAGCTTGTGTGGGTGAGTACAGAAGCAATAATACTTTCATAAAAAAAAAAAGTAAAAAGAATCTGAAAGAACCATAACAATGTACCACATCATTTCAATTCTTTTCAAAAAATCACAATTCGCAATTCACATGATTTTAATTCTAATTAGCTGATAACTCATCTGAAACAACTTATGTTTTATTTTGTTTTTTTTAGAAATCAACCTCTTAATTCTTTAAAAAACTTAGCCAACTAGGATTTAAATTAACAGGTTTATTTTTTATAAAAAAATAAAACATGAATTATTTTATATGAGTCGTCAGCCAACTAGGATTAAAATAATATGAGTGGTCTTGCTTTTACTTTTTATTAGAACGAGATCAGATGATGTGATACTGAACTATGTATGTATTTTTCTTAAACAGTAATTTGAATTCTAAAATTGGGTATGAGAGTGGGGTTTCACTTTCTGCAAACGTCTGTAACTATGACGACGTTCATCTGCAAAATTTGACGTACTCTTTTGTATATCTGTATCAGACTTTAACTTTAATGTGCTTATGATCTGCAATGCATATGCCAATTCAATTTATATATAATTGACTAATTGAATGCAAACATTTTGAATAAAGATGTTTTCACTAAAATAGAAAATAAAAATTAATTTAGATTGTTGCAATTGAAAGGGACTTTCCTCATTCAAAGGAAGTAGTTGGTGAACACCCAAAAGGTTTGATACAGCCTTGAATCCGGACTAGTCAGTTGCTAGGGTTTACTTGGCCCAAAGAAGGCTAGGACCCAGAAAAAGCGCCGGACACCGGATGCTAAAGCCAAAAAAAGAGAAGAAGCAAGTAGTTGGAGATTTAAATTCAAACTCATACACATATTTACGTAACAACTTAGTTGCAAGTGCCCTTTACCCTTAATACTCCGAGAGTGGTTAGACTTGACTGTTAGTGGGATATATTTCTTGTGACTCATCAAAAAATAAAAATAAAAATTGTTTCAAAATGTGATACAATAAAGGAAACTAAAAACAAATTTTGAAGTAATAATTGGTCAAGTGAAATTATAAATATCAAGAATAACTTTAATATTTTTTTAAAAAAAATTTTAAAAAATTTATTTTTATTCTTAATCAAGTTATTTTGGACCCTATAAACTATAAAGTGATTTTTTAAACAAATTGGTGAATTATCTACCACAAACAGCAGAAAAAAATCGTCCTTAGATTAGCTTGAAAATGATATTTATGATAATGTAAGCGGACGGTATATTTTTAAATTTTGAATAAAACTAATTTAAATAAAAATAAAAATGTGAAAATAAAAAAATATTTAATTAAAAAGTAGACATACATTAATTAAAATCTGAAAAACTTATTGACTATCAAAATATTTAATTTAAAATATTGTTATGATATAAAATATAAATAACATGGTTTGTTCGTTACTAAAGTAGGTCTTCTTTACTTAGATAAAACTTTTTGTAAGTCACTACTAGTAATGTTTTTTTTTTTTTGGTTTTTTAAATGTTATTAGTGATTATACATAGATGATATTTTATTTGGTGTTAATAGCTAAAGTAAATGGAAATGAGACACAAATTCCAAAGACAGTGAGAAAGAGAAATATATCCATTTAGAGTATGTTATGTCAGCGAGGATGAATAGTAGAAACAATGCTCCAACAAATAAGGAAATAGCAGACTCATACGTACTTGTTTGGATATTACATCTTGGTTTATATCTATCTGGTTTATTTGCTTCTCCTGCCAATTTTGTCCTTTCTCACTGTTTTCTTTTAGTACCTTAGCCCACAGGGTCATTTGGATTCTGGAGCAATCTCCAAGCAATTTTGACAGAGATTAACATGTAGAAGACAATGATCAGCATCTAAAGAACCCACTAGGTATGGTTATTAATATGAGATCTCATTTGCAGTATAATTCTTATATTAAAGACTAGAGGTAGCGTACTGAAAACATGAACATTTGGGGACTTATGGCAGAAGAGTTCATTCCCATGGCACAATCAAATCTCTCCTTGATAGTAGCATCTCCCTTCCTTTTATTATTTCACCATTATAGCCCAAGATTGAAATAAGGGAGCAATTGGAGATGGATCTCTAAAAATTAATAATCTTTCTAGTAGCACATGGACTTCCGCCTTGTTTTCCCTTATGTGCAATCACCCACACATATTTTCAAATTAGAGACTAAAAAATAAGTCACATGGTGAATAATTTGTAAATAAGTTTTTATAAATTTTTTATTTTATATTCATATAGTAATTTATATTGACACTGGGGTATTAATATTGAAACTTTTCTGAACTTGATAAGTGAACAATTACTCTATATAAATAGAAAAGGACTTACATAGATGTAATAAATAGTCATAAACTTTTTAAAGTATAAAATATATATGAGTTAGGATTTTGATTAAAAAAGAGTTAGGATGACATATTAAAGATAGAAACAAACTGCATCAAGTGACAAATAGAACACATATTTTTCAACATGAAAAACTCCCTTAACATGAGAGATAAAAATTACGGGACCTAAATCAGAAAAACTTCACCTTAATTCATATGTACAATAATAAGTCTTCCATATTCTACATGGTGAAAACCACCACAACGATAATACAAAAAAGTCAAAATACATACATAACAACCCATCTTTGACTAGAGTCTTCAATTGTAATTTTTTATTTAATTTTCAGGAAATTTAAATGAAAGTCTCCAACAGTCAAAGCTTGTGCTTAAGATGAACTCCTAATTACAATGAGATTTTCTTCAAATTGGATAGATAAGAAGACCACCTAAAATCCATATTCTCTAGTTAAAGCCTTGCTTTTATTTGGTCTTTTACCTTGTGAGATCTCTCTTTCTTCACTGCTTCCAACTCCTTCATAAATCCAATAGTGTCAGAAACACTCTTCTTTTGCTCTTGAAGAGATAACAATTTGATATCACACTCTTTTATTTCATTTTCTTTTCTATACAGTTCAGCCTGCAACTTAGAGATTTGTTCCTTCAACTCCGCTACCCTTGTTTGAGCGTCAACCCTAGAATTCTGAGTCTTGTGAATTTCAAATAAAAGAGTTATGGCTGCTTCTTTTTGTTGCGAACGTTGTCCCATCATTAGCTTCTCTTTTTGTTCAAGCTTGGTTAATGTATCAATGGTAGCACATGTATGCGTGAAGGAAGATATAATAGTTCGGATTTCTTGTTGCAAAGAGTGTATTGTAGCTTTAAGACCATCATCAAAACAATGAGAGGACAAGGTGTTAAGAGCTTTCTCAAGGCAAAGTTTGCTTTCTTCTGAGCTAGCTATTTCATTCAGACCCATCTTCAATGAGGCTTCCAAAGCAACAAGAGCCTTAGTCACCTCACTATCATCTTGACCACCACCTTCCTCCATTATTTGGAATAGTTTCATTAGATCATCATCGTCAAATCTTTTAGACACATAAGGCATGCAAGTCTCTTTCTGAGTGACCTTAATTTCTTCATCCTATAGTGAATAACAAGAAACAAACATTCTTACCAATAGAATCCAGTAAGAAAATATGATATATTTTTTTCTTTGTAATGTCACGCCCTTATCTCATTTTCACCTTTATCAGAGTATTCACGGAAAACGATATGCAGTTTAGTAGGCAACACAGGAATAACATAACTATACTGATAATATATGCATGATTACATAAATTCCCCATAGGGTTTATACATGATACTTACGATTAAGGTAGCCGCATAAGGCTACAAGGGTGTCTAAACTCATCCCAGTGAAACAGAGACTTCTTCCCATCTTCGTTCCACTACTGTAATCCTCTCGTACGGTACTCTGCATTGTTGTTTACATATCTTCTGTCGTTTCCTGTCTTAATTGTTGGTAAGGGAGGGTGAGATTCGAGAGAATCTTAGTAGGAAATAGATACCATAATGCATGCATGATAGATGTTGTGTATGACATGTTAGCTTTATCTAGATGTATGCCCCATAATGACATTTCTGCATGCTCAATGTTTCATACAACAAGACTATGGCCACAGCGAAAATAGAAACAGAGCTTCATTTATTCAAATATGCTCTACACAATCAAGTAAAGCAATCACATACATCATTACACAAGCAAAGACATCAAATACATGCAAGTAAGGTAAGTCCCCAACCTTAACCCTGTCCTTCCTCGAAACGTGTGCCTCGATCTACGTGCAAACAACTCAGGGCTCCATATTCGATCCTACAATGCCAAATATACTATTTAGACACTTCCATAGTGTTTCTGGGGGCTATATGAGTCTATCTTGAAAAATTACTAAAATACCCCGGGGACCCGGCCCGGCCTGGCTGTACTTTTCCCGAAATTTTGACATGGGCTATTCTTACATATTTTTGCCCAAGGAATCCATTTTCGGACTCGGAATTACCAAATTCACTGCCAAAAGACGAAATTGCCCTTGGTAGCCCTTATTTCAGTGTTTTAAGGGCATTTTCGTAATTTTTCTTTCTCGGCCTTTTCCGAAAAAGTGTCCAACTGTAACCCCACCTATTTTCGCCTACTGAATCCAATGGAATCATCAAATCATTGAAAATCCAACTCTAAGACCCATTTACAATGATGACCGAAATATATAGGTTTTAAGGGGAAAATTGAGGTTTTTCGGTTTCGGCTCTGTAAACACGTTTCTTTCTACTCCTAACCACTTTATTGACTATTTCATTAGGTTAAAACTACCATTTAGTATCAATTTGGGCAGCATAACAGTCCCACAAACCCATTTTCCATTTTTAGAACCAAAGACAATCTGGCGAAATTTCACCGATTAAATTGTCCACAGCAGCCAGAATAGTAAATATACAAGAGTTTGGAATTTACCTCAAGCTCCCTCTGGCTTTTCCTTTTCTTGGCTGAAACCCTAACCTTCCCAACTCCAAAAATCTTGCTTCAAACACCTCAAACAACATAGAAGATAAGCTTAGGAGAAGGATTATACACGTTAGGTACGAATTCACCGAAGAAATCGATCTATTTCGTGAGTTTTCTCCTCTCCTTCTCTCTCTAAACCCTCTCTATGTTCAGCTGCTCACGTCTGAAATGGTGGGAGGTAGATGATGATTTGCTTTTTTTTATCATTTATATTATAATATTTTAATCAATTGTTTAATTTTCCAAAATTCGGCTTTTTACAAAGTTTTGGCAGATTTCTGCCCAAACTTTGAAAAATCATAACTAATTCTAGAAAACTCAAATTGGAGTGATTCCAAAGCCTATAGAACCCTTATTGAGTCTAGGTTTAAGGAAAAATATAGAATTTTGCTGAATGGAATCACAAGATTTTCAGAATTTCAATCTTTGCATGTTGTTCCATAAATTTCACAGTTTTTCTGTGCTGAATTCAAAAATTCATATCTTTTTGTGTATAGCTCTAATTGAGTCATATGACCTATCAAATTAAAGCTTAGGATGTCTACTTTCATCCTGTAAAATCTCATAATTGTTTCTCATAATTTGTTCATTCAAAATCATATGACAAGGTCACTACCTCATAGGCGATTTCACCAAAAACATAATTATATTCTCCAAAATTCACCATCTTACTTTCTTGATACCCCAAAGATATAGAAATCATTAGGGGATAAATTTGGGCTCCTGCTAAATTGGGGCTTAGCAGTCCACTTAATTTAGGCTTATTCCCAAGCCTCCAATCCCAAAATTCGGGGTATTACATATAACATGTAGGACTATAAGCAATAAGAGCGGGCTTATAAATGGTCAATCAACATAAAGTTTATTACTAATTAGTTGTTTCAAACTAAGAAAAAAACAATGCCCATAAATTAATGCAACAACCGATAAACATACTTGGGCAGATTCTGTAATGTAAACATCTGAAAGGTCTGATCGTGAGCTTTTCTGGTTTTGTTTCATCAGCGATTGAAGTTGCTATTTGAGGTTTCTTGGGAGTAGAGATTGAAGGGATCTAAGATCAGAAAAATAGAAAAATTAATGTCATCGAAAGTCGGTAAAGTACCATTAATGCAAAAATCAAAAGAGGGTAAATGGAAAGAGTAAATTTTTACATATTGAGAGCTCGATTCAGTAGTAGTTGGCGGAATTGCCATTGCAATTTTATTTGATGTTTCTCCAACACTTGCTTCAATATTCTGCACAGCATTGAATGGCCTCAATGATTTCTTTCTTTGTTTTTTTTTTTTTTTGTGATAGTGAAACATTAAACATTAGAATATAGTCTTTTGTAGATTGTTACTTAACCTTATCTGAATCATTGGGTATGCATATCAGGTTTTGTTTTCGGCAGTGCTTGTTGAGCAAGTGTGATTCTCTTGTCCTTGTCCTCGTCCTCAATGGGATCCAAATTGTCCTAAATAAACATAATTATGAAAAAAAACACCATATAATCATATTAAAGGGCGGCTGAGTGCATAAGGCTCAGAGCAGGTGGGGTTTGGGGTGGGACAAATGTACGTAATCTTACGCCACAATAGAGAGGTTGTTTCCAATATTTGAACTCATTACCTGCAAGTCACATGGCAACAACTTTACTACTACACCAAGGCTCACCCTTACCATTTAGAGCTGGTAAAAAGGGCCGGCCCTTCACGGGCCAGAGTCTAAAAGGGCCAACCCTCTTAGGCTCGGCAAAGAAAAATAGTCATTTCAACCCCATAGAGCTGAAGCTATTTTAACAACCTTTTACAACAATTAAAGTCTTAATTTAACACATTAATGTTATCAAAATTAAGATGTAAACGGTATGCATCATGCAACAAACAAACTCAACCACTAAGTTATAATAAAAGGTAAACTATTATCCACAGACCACAATAACAAATAATTAATGAGAAGACTTAATAAAATAAAAAATACTTCTTATAAATATGTCTTTAAAAGTGTAAATAGTCAACAAAATAAACAACACAAGAAATGAACAAAACTTTCACTAAAAAAAAAGTCAAAAAATACAAAATTAGTAATAATACTTATGAAATAAAAAATATCTTTTATTAGTTTTGAATTGTTAGGGTTCTTAACACAAGATATTCTTATGAAACTTAATTATAAAAAAAAGACAATAACAACTATGCAACATCATTAATAAAGTATAAATAATTTTTTTTAAAAAAAAACATGGGCCGGCTCTTTTAGGTCTGCTTTCACTTTTGAGGTAATAATCTTAAGCCCAACCCTTGCAAATTCAGGGTCTAAAAGGGCATCTCTGACAGGTTCAACCTGTTTTCCCGACTCTACATATAATCATATTATTTACCATATGAATACAACTTATGTAAGGAATGACTATATTCTTACAAGTGGATACTCATTTTCTGAAGGAATGACAAATGCTGTTGGCGATGGCTTGCTTGATTCTGAATTCATGATTTGATTTGTTCTAAGAGCTTCATCTAATTCAGAACCTTCATCTAAGTTGGCTTCATTGTTTCCTTCATAATTTGTTGCATAGCTAATTAAAATTTACAATATATAACCAAGTGAAGGTGATTTGTTGGGGACTTGCTCTTAAAATATCTGAACTAGATGATGATGTTGTTGTTGTCGCTGGGATATTAAAAATTGGGATTTGTTCAACAATTTCATTTTGCTGCTACTTTGGTGCTCCTTAAACTTACAATACGTTAAAGGAAATGAGAGGAAGTTTTTGTTGTTTCTGTAAGTCTATTTCATTTTAGGGAAGAAAAGTTTTATAGGGTAAAGAAGAATTGTATTCAAAGGGCGCAGAATACTTTGTCCATTACTGTTCATTAAATAGGTAAAATACAAAACCCTAGAATACACAAGATGCTTACACCTGGACAATTAATTAATAGAGGGTCCTAGAATGATAAAAGGAGAATATTTCAGGATATACTGTAACAGATATAGACAGCTAATACATAAGTACTATTCTGACCATATTAGTTGCTTTTGCTGAGTGATGACAAGGCCTTGCAGCAAGGCTTTGTTATTGGGCTTACATTGACAAACTGGGCCTTTTATTGTTATCTTCATATTCTTAACATCCCCCCTCAAACTGGGCCCAGGTGACCACATAAGGCCTAGTTTGCTTCGGAAATGAAAGAACTTGGTGTGGGACAAGGCCTTCATGAATACATCGGCTACTTGATCGAAGGATGGAATGTATCAGACAACTAATTTCTGATCAATGGCTCTGTCCCGAAGAAAATGTATATCTAGTTCTATGTGTTTCGACCGTGCATGATACATTGGATTAGAAGCCAGAGCAGCGGCATTGAGGTTATCACACCAGGCAATTGGGGGATTTTTCATTCGAGCATCAAATTCACCAATTAGCACTATAAAAAAAATACTGAATTTCCAACAGAATGGATTCCGTCGGTAATAATGGTATGACAAATAAATTCTGTCAGAAATTTTTGACGGAATTTCCAACATAATTAATTCCATCGCAATTTCCGAAGGAATATTCTATCGGAAATTCCCTTGACACTTATTTTTTATTCTTTAAATTTGAAAAGCCATGTGGCAACTTCGGCGACCTCCCCCTCATCGCCGGCAGCAGCGCGTGGCAGCTTTGGCGGCATCCACCTTGTCGCCGACGCCCAGATCCGCCACGTGTCGCAACCTCGCTCCGCCACGTGTTGCAACCTCACTCCGCCACGTGTCACAACCTCTTTATTCCTGGAAATGCAACTCAACTTACTCTTCCTTTGATTCGAACCTACGACCTCGTCTGTACGCGCTTTATATCTTACCGGATAGGCTCGACTGCTTTGGCATTATATTATTACACAATTATATATATATAATCTTATTATACATAATCAATTATTTATAAATATATATTTGTTTCTTATATATAAATTTAATAGTAATATAAAATAATTTTATATATTCTTATAATTTTTAATATAAATGAATGTCAAATTAAAAAATTTTATATCTTAAATAAATTTCATATGACTATATTTTTTTCTAATTTCTAAAATTAATTTTTTATTAACATTAACTGATAACTAATAAATAATTATTAACTAATATTTTTTTTACTAATATTAATTAATAACTAATAAATTTTATTTTTTATAAATAAATTTTTATATGATCATTTTGCCCCTACAGGGACTAAAACCTATGATTGGAAATTAAAAATATTTTAGAAATTAGATAATAATAATTAAAAAATAAATTTAAAATTAAACTAAAAATATTAATTAATAAATAATAAATTTTATAAAAATAATTTTTAAAAATTAAATTTAATTAAAAAATAATAATTAATTAAAAAGTAATAATTTTTATATTTTCCGACGGAATTGAATTTCGTCAGAAATTGCAAGGGAATCTCTAACGGAATTCATTCGTCGGAAATTCCGTGGCAAAATATGGAATTTGCCACAGAATATTTTTCGTGGCTAATTCCGTGGCAAATTTTGCCATGGAAAAAATTCCGTTGGAAACTTTTCCTACGGATTTCCATCAAAATTTGTCATGAAAAATTTTTTCGTGGCAAATTTTGTGGCAATATCGTAAACAAATGTATAATCAAGAACAACGGTTGAACTAAAATTCTTGCACTTGCTGAAATTCGTTAACAAATGAGATTAAACCTGCAAAAGTATTCTTTCCCCCAAGAAGAAAAATGCCCAGAAAAGCTCTTTTTATATTATATGTCGATCTATTTTTCAGTTAACAAGAGCTAAAATTGACGCATAATAATTACATTATATGCAATCCAAAACATCTTAATTATGACTTGAATTCTGCCAGTGTTGGTTTCCATGGAATGCCGAAAGTGGCTTTTTCATAAACCCTAAAATTTTTAGTGTTAATGCGAACTAGGATTTTTTGAAAGAGAACTCTATGCCTAAAGTACAAAAAAGAATGTTTTGAAAGAAGACAATGAGCTTCTTAAGGGGTTGAGGTTCCATCATAAAGGGTAATTTGCTATTTTAGGTTTGGGATTATCAGGGGTAGGGTCCTTAATTGCTATGAAGATTTTTATATATTTTAGCACCAACAGTATAAGCAATTTGATGAACACAATTTTTGAAAGTAATGTGTGATTATCTACTCCATTAATTCCTTTTTTAAGGAGCTCTAAACTTATGTAGCATTAATAAAAAAAGTGTGAGGGAGAAACATATATATGTACCTGTGAGGGGGTCTTTGATTTTGGTAGAAAACAACACAAAGGACCCGAAGAGACAATGCGACTTGAACTCCTATTCTTTTCCTTTGCTGCTAGTTTTTGTGGGAAACAGCATTCAGGATATAAGTTGACAAATGATGGAACTTCTTCGATAGACATTACTTTCAACGAAGGGAGTATGTTTTCATTTTGCATATGATTCAACCTTCCCTCTCTTGGATATTGCCCAAACATGTATCTTAGATTCTCACACTCAGAAATCTTCACACCTTCTAGTAGTGGAAGGATTTTGCAAAAGCAAATCGGCAATATGAATTCCAATTTATGACACCCTTTAACACTGAGGAGTTTCAAATTTGGAAACACTGAATCATGACTCCTAGGATTAGGATCCTTAACTCTTACTTTCTCCTCTACTGATGCTCCCTCACCCCCTATTGTGTATTCCAACTCAAAACATCGAACAATATATAATATTCAACATTTCTAACTGCCTTAGACTTTGAGCAGTGGATGGATGAAAAAGACACGTCATTGAACAATACCATAATGTTACAGACTTAAGGCTACCCAGCTCTAGATTGCCCTTAAATAATGTGCTTTCCAACTTTAAACAGTTATTTAACTCCAGCTGATCTCTAGCTTCTTGAAAAAGCCATTAGGATAAGAACCACAACATATTTCTCTCACACACTTCAACAAGTTTCAGTTCAGCCAACTTGGAGAAGATAGTCACTCCAGATTTAAGTTGAAGATGCCCATTATCGATCAAACACTTCATCTCATACCAATGCTTCAAAGGAAGCTTGATCAAGTCTTTTATAGCTCCATCTTCAATTAAAACAATGCCAGGGATAAGATTGTTCCAGCCCATTTCATTATCTCCTTCGAAGTCTAGGATCTCTGCTCTTGCCGCCAATATTTCTTTGGAGAAGATTCTTTGTAACTTGGCTGGCTTGAAACTTTTTTTAATTGAAGTATCCAACTCAGAAGAATCATAGGTAGAGAAGTTGCTACCATCTATTTGGTATACTTCATGTTTTCGTTAGGGATGTAATTTGAGGAACCTTTGCACTAATAGGTATATGATCATCATTTGAAACATAATACAATTCTTCTAGTTCTGAGCATCTTGCAATCACTTCAAATGGATTGTTCTTTTCAAACGAACAACGTATTAAGCATAGAAATCTCAATTTATCTAGCTCGCCAATTTCATTTGGCAATTCAATAATTGAACAATTATTCAATTCTAGAGATTAAAGTTTTTGTAGGTTTCTCGTCAACACAGATATATCATCTAACTTCCAATTTTTGAGAGACAATGTTCGAATATCTTTTAGTGATTGGGTTGATTTTGGTAGTGATTGAGCTGAAGTTCTACCAAACTCAATTTCAGAATGCATAATCAAAACTCTAAGACTCTTCATTCCACTAAAAAAGGTATTTGAAACTTTTAAAGAACCATTTGCATTTATCCATACTAGGAGAAGCTCAAGTTTGCTATCATCAGAACACTTGGCAGGAAAGCCATTTGTTATCCAAGACGAATATTTCATATTCTTCTTCAAATTTGTCTTAGAATCCATTGTCACTTGAATCTCTTCATTTGCTATCTGTAGGGCCACATCACGAATCACATCATGCATCTTTACACATTCTTCACCAGCCATCAACAATAAGGAAGAATTTATGAGTTTGTTTTTCTTCAAATGCATTTGACTTCTTCCAATATAATATTTGTCAACTTCTCCAAAGAACCCCAACCCTATAGCACAGCAGGAAGAGAATTTGGGCATGTTCATCTTTTAGATTAGTATAGCTTAACTTCAAAGAGTTATAGAACCTTATTGCATTCTCATAAACAATCTCATGCCTTGATGGTTGATCAACACTTTTCAATACTATCAAAGCATCCTGCCAACCTTTTACAGGCCAGTCTTTTAAGGTTTTTGCCACTGCTACCACTATCACAGGTAATCTTCCACACTCATTCACAATATCCACTGCGATATCTTTCAAAGCATTAGGGTAATCCTAACTATTTTTAAGAACATGAAAAAAAGGAAAAGATTCAATGCATCTTTCTCATCTAACTCCTCTAATTGAATCTTCTTTTGGCACTCCATTTGGGTACAAATTTTCTCACTACGTGTGGTCAGCAGAACACAACAACGACCCGTGCTAATCGAGCTTTTCCTAGACATCATCAAGTATTATGAGTCCCTTTCTAGCATAAGCAATCTTGTTCCATATTTGTTGTGCATGGCTCAATAGCTTCTATTCCTGTAAGTGCAATTCCAATTGCTTTGCGATGTCATCCCGAATCCTTCTTTCATTAATAGGGGTAGACACACTAATGAATATGACTCTATCAAAGGCATGTGACTTTTCAACTTGTTGCCCAACTTCTATTGCCATTGTAGATTTCCCCATTCCTCCCAGCCCTTGCTGTCCAATCATTTGGTTATTCGCATCTTCTAATTCCTTCTTGAGTTTTTTTTTTGAGTGTCCTAAATGCTTGTCCCTTTGAGTGTGAGAGTGGTGAGAGTATTCTTCACATTTTGAGAGATTGTGATCAGGCGAGAAGAGTGTGGTTTTCTATAACTAACCATATATATTATACTATGTTTTTCTCTGGTAATTTGCAGGAATGGATTTCATGGAACCTACAGTTTCGTCCAGGGAACGGGAGGGTAACAAGATGGCCATGGCATAAAGTGTTCAGCACTATATGTTGGCTCTTATGGAAGAACCGTTGCAGTAAAGCTTTTGATGGAACTGCAGACAACGCAAAAGGGATAATTCACAAATGCATAAACCACCTCTCGGAAGGCGTGGTGAATGGCAGATTTCGGCATCAGATATTCCAAGTGCGAGAAAGGGGACTAGATCACTGGCAACCTCCAGATCCAGGCTTTGTACGTGTTGATGTAGATGGATCCAGAGCCGCTGACGGACATGCAACATGTGCTGGTATCATCAGAGATCACCAGGGTAACTGGCTACGTGGATTTCAACAAAAGTTAGGATACAATTTCCCAACTGCTGCTGAAATCCATGCAATATACAGAGGTCTTCGATTATGCCAGCAGATAGGTCTTTCTAAGATCAGGCTATTCACAGATTCCATACAGGCTATACATCTTCTGACTGTGCACTGTGGGGCAGAACACCCACTACATGACATCATTTTGGATACTAGATCCCTTATATATAGGGACTGGGACTTAGAGATTTCCCACACCTATAGGGAAAATCTAAGTTGTGCTGATTACTTAGCAAGGATGGCTCATATGGGCAACCAGGATTACACAGAAATTGTGACAGCACCTACAGAATGTGTTAACCTTTTTACACGCGACTGTGACATGTCTTCACACGATCATCAGGTGCTACCTAATTCTAGGTCCTTGTAAACTTCAAGCATTGCTTGCCTTTGTACTCAAAAAAAAAAAGACATGAACTCTTGTGAATGGAATTCCATGCCTGGCACTCTAGCTTCATGCGCAACTACATCAAATTTCTCAACTTTAGCTATCAATGTTGGGATCTCTTTCACCAAACTTTCCAACTCATTTTGGCTCGCTCAATTTGCGAGGAGCAATTAATTAGTGCATGAGCCAAAGCATTTGGTTGGTTTAGTGTCTTGTTGCAAAAGTTCGTTGGCCTTTTCAAGCCGGCCAGTGTTCCACTAAAGGGTCAAACTTAGTCTTTTTTCTTTTTTTGGCTTCTTCTATCTTTAGCTTTACATTTTTCACTGTAGTTGACAACTTTCTTTGTTTATTTTTCAAGTCTCCAACATAACTCTCGTATTTACACAGGTACCCAGGTTCCTTCCATGCTTTACTCACCAAGTTTTGGATGATTGTTGTTGCAACTGATTTAGGACTTTTTCGTTAGTCTAGCCTTGGGGTCCAAAATAAAAAATTAACCAAGGATTGCGTATACGCAAACTTAGGATCGTTCTCTCTTCTCGAGGAGCCTTTTATTGAATCCTAAGTAATCTAAATGTCATGCAAATGCGATGAAAGCAAGGGGAAATTGGTTTTGGGTTTTTCAAATTAATAGCTAAAAGAAAATGCAATCTAATAAAATGCTAGACTAATATTTTTTTTTGATATTTTTATAAAAAAATGTGATGATTAATGAAATATGAATGAAGTGAATTCTCTTGAGAAATTGGGTCAATGACTATTCTAGTTGACTAAATGATATGGGAGTTGAAATTTATCAAGTCTTAATTAAAAATCTCAAGTAATCACATTGGGTCTAACACTCCTAGTCAATAGCTACTCCTACGATCGCATATATAGCTATCACTTAAAAGTATTATTCAAGAATCACTTGATGTGTGAAATAGATTAAATCAATGCAATTGTCTCCTCTAATATGAATACACAAACGCGCCACTCAAATTAACCCAACTCAATTACACAAATTAGTAATCACGTAGCAAGCAAAATATCATTGAATTAATAGGAAATATATAACCATAAATCAACCGATCACAATAATTCTAATCTAAACACAATATAAACAATCTTAGTTCAACAATATGAAGTTTAAATAACTCAACAAAATCCTACTGAAAATATCTTAGAACATAGCGAGGAATTATAATAACAATAGAAAATTCATAAAGGAACTAAGAAAGAAAACTCTCTCTTGAAGCTCTTGAACTCAAGCCAATTCCCCAATCCTTAAGAGTTAAAAGCCTAGCCACTCATTGGATTTAATCTGCAACCACAGATTCTTCACAGCACTGGAATTTCACAGGATTATGAGTAAATGGTTCAATTTAGTGGAGAAAGTGAGGGTCTATCAAGTTGGTTGAGGAAGGGGGAAGAATGCTGCTGGACCGGGGAAAGAGAAGGGTCTTACGGTTGTACGAACAAGTGAAGGCAATGGAAGGAAAAAGGAAATGGGAAGGTGACAGTGATGAAGATGAAGGAGATGTTGTGATGGTGTGCTTGGACTGTGGTGACTGTGGCGGTGGAGTTTGGTGTACTGAGAGGAAGAAGAAAGGAAGAGATGGCGGTCTGGGAAAGAGGATGTGATGGTGCTGGTGTGGGACGGTGGTGAAATCAGTGAAGAGCTCTCAGCTCCAGCTCTGTCTTCCGCCCCCCAGCTCAGTCTCAGTCTCGCGTTTCAGCCTTCCAACTCCACTTACAGTGCTTCTTCGGTACTGAGGGAAATGGTGGTGAAATGGAGAGGATCCAAGGTCATCGGTTTTGTGTCCGCCGTGCTCCTCAATCTCCACTCTCAAGCTCCCTCGTCTCCAGCTGCGGCGCAACTCTCACGCAACCAAAAAAAACTCTCAGCTTCTCGGGTCTGTGTCTCACCGACGGCGGGTTTGAGGTGATGGGATTTCGTTGACGGTGGTGGTACTCCATCTCCTTCCCTTCACCTCTCAAGTCCCTCCCAAGCTCCACAAGAAGACGCAAGTTAGCAGCGCTCCCTCTCTGTCTCTGTTTCGGATCTGTTCTTTCCAAATATCGGGTTTGTCCTTCTTTCAGCTCCAGGCCGCCATTGCATTCTGACGTTTTGACCAGGGACTAAAGGAAAAATGAAAAGTTCTTATACAGGGACTAAATTGTAAATTTTTGAAACTATTGTAGGTTAAATTTAATTATCAACAATGTTAGGGTACTTCTATGTAATTTTCTCTGGCCATTTTTTCACAAATTTGCAATTTGCTGAAAAAATTTGGGGCCCTTTCTGTAATTTTTCCCAGTCCTCAAAATATTAATTCTAACCCTCCAAAATCTCCAATTTTCTTTCAAAACACATGAAACGTAAGATTAAGCATAATTGTAGTATCAAAAGTCTAAGAAATCATTTGTATGAATAATTAAAAATTATGACTATTTTGCCTCTAATTACAATTAATTCAATATAAATGTTTCTAATTAAAATTAATGCTTAATCATATAATAATATCCCAGAAAATGTATTAAAAATCCAAAATTAATTATGAAAAATTATATAAAAATATGGTTCAATCAGCAACACTAGTAAACATATCTGACACCCCATCTAACATGCATATGGGATTACGGTTACTAAATTAACTAGATTGACATATCTAGGTAACGAAGGAGCAGAGACGAAACAATTATCATAATGTATTATGTATTCATTGCCATAGAAAATACGAGTACAGTGATAACAATTCATACTAATAGTGTGATGGATCGCAATTGTGAAAGTGGGACACGTAGCCATATTGAGGATAAGGAAGAACTGAAGAATCTAGGATAAGCAACTTCAGACTTGGATGAAAAAATATTGGGCTAACTGTTTTGACAAACGAGTTATTGGTTAAGGTGGTAAGTGGCCTCACCCTTTATAAGAAGAATAACATAAGTTCTAATCTTGAGAAACATATTTATTGGGAGAGGCGAAAATCCTTTACGTTTTAATACTCTCCTTCGGATAGGAAGAAAGTTTGTGGAGAGAAAATGGAAGGATAGAAAATGAAAAGAAGAGAAAACTGGAAAATTTTTTTTTATCATCTCTCTTGTTTAGATGGATGAGAAAAAATAGGGAGGAAAGAAAATGAACAAGCATATGAATGACTAAAATACCCTTACCCTTACCCTTACCCTTACCCTTACATCAAAATATATCATATTTAAAATCAAATTATTCGGTAAAAAGAATTTACTCAAAATAAGGTTAAATTTTAAGGATATAATCTCAAGCCTTTATTAATAATAAATAAAAATATTTAAATTAATTTCTCACAAAAAATATTTATTTCTATATCATAAGAGATTATTTATATACTTTATGAACCAATATATGAATTTACGAGTGAGTGATAATGTAATAAACTAATTTAAAAAAAAGGAGAGGAAAGGAGCTATTAAAAAATTAAATTAATATTTATAAAATAAAAAAAGGGCAAAGGATGGTGTGGGGCATAGAGAGAGGGGGCAACAAGGGAAAAAGGGTTTTCAGCTTTTACCTCCAAATCTCTCCACGTGTGAGAGAAAGGTTAGGGAGAAAATGGGGTGGGTCGCGCACCCCATTTTCTCCCTTTCTTTTCTCATTTTCCTCCCTCATCTAAGTAGGCTTGTCATTTTCCTCTTTATTTTTCTTTTCTTCCTCATTTTCTCACAATCTAAGTAAGGGGTAGGTTTTAAAAGAGGAAGTCCTTGATTAAATCATCACTGTTATAAAAGTAAGAGAGAAGATTGATAGGATTCAGAGAAAATTGATAGAATTTCTAGAGAGATGTTAGAGAGAAGTTCTCATTCAGTTCAATTGAAACAATCGATTACAGCGCTTTATATAGAGGCAGAAATCTAACCCTGGTTGCATGACCATGGTTATATTTAACTCTGATTACGTGACTATGGTTACTTTATATCTTCTTTATGTCCTTGTCTTCTTTTCTTTATATCCTTGTCTTCTTTTGCTTTTGCTTTGTATCAAGTCATCTTTTCTTCTTTATGTCAAATTGACTGGAAGAGTAATATGAGTCAATGGACATCCACATATTTAATATTCATAACACTCCCCCTTGGATGTCCATTATGAATGTGCCTCATTAAAAACTTTAACTAGGGAAAACCCAGTGGGATAAAAACCTAGCCAAAGAAAAGAGTACATCATTCATTGATACACCGTTGAGTGCTGCCTCATTAAAAACCTTTCTAGGAAAACCCAGTGGGACAAAACCTAGATAAGGGAAAAAGAGTACAGCGTGTATCGTCTCCCCCTCTTGAGAATATCAGTTGAAATCTTTGAATCTCCGAAGACCAATATCATGAACAAGTTTTTCAAAGATTGTACCTGGTAGTGACTTGGTGAATAAATCTGCTAGATTTTCACTTGAACTGATTTGCTGGATATCTATTTCACCATCTTTTTGAAGGTCGCGAGTAAAGAAGAATTTTGGTGAAATATGCTTCGTTCTATCGCCCTTGATATAGCCTTCTTTAAGTTGAGCGATACATGCAGCATTATCCTCATAGAGGATTGTTGGGATCATTTTGCCGGAAGATAAATGACAAGTTGTACGTATATGATGTATTACTGACCTCAACCACATACATTCTCGACTTGTTTCATGTATTGCTAGAATTTCTGCATGATTAGATGATGTGGCTGATATAGTCTGTTTCATAGATCGCCATGAAATAGCTGCACCTCCACATGTAAATAGATAGCCCGTTTGTGATTTACCATCATGTGGATCAGACAAAAATCCGGCATCTGCATACCCAACCAGTTCATGCTTGGATACATTTGAGTAGTATAACCCCATGTCTGTAGTACCTCTGAGATAACGAAGAATATGCTTTATTCCATTCCAATGCCTTCGTGTTGGTGAAGAACTATATCTTGCTAGTAGATTAACAGCAAATGATATATCAGGACGTGTATGATTAGCAAGATACATTAGTGCTCCAATAGCACTAAGATATAGTACTTCTGGACCAAGTAGTTCTTCATCACCTTCTTCGCTAATTTCTCGGGGTCGGAATGGGTCTTTATCCACCTTCAAAGATCTTACAATCATTGGGGTACATAATGGATGAGATTTATCCATGTAAAATCGCTCTAGGACCTTCTTTGTATAAGTTTCTTGATATACAAAGATCCCTTTTTTGAAGTACTCAATCTGTAATCCAAGACAAAATTTTGTTCTTCCCAAGTCCTTCATTTCAAATTCTTTCTTCAAACAATTAATTGCCTTTTGAAGCTCTTCAGGAGTTCCAATGATGTTGATATCATCAACATAAACAGCAATTATAGCAAACTCATTATTAGATCTTTTCATAAAGATGCATGGGCATATCGGATCATTTTTGTATCCTTCTTTCAACAAATATTCATTAAGACGATTATACCACATGCGCCCTGATTGCTTCAGGCCATACAGGGACTTATTTAACTTAACTGAGTATTGTTCTCGAGAACTTGAATTGGATGCTTCTGGAATCTTAAGTCCTTCAGGGACTTTCATATAAATATCACTATCAAGTGATCCATATAAATAGGCAGTTACAACATCCATTAGATGTAAATCAAGTCCTGCATCTACTGCTAGACTGATTAAATAACGAAAAGTAGTCGCATCCACTACTGGTGAATACGTTTCTTCAAAATCAATGCCAGGTCTTTGTGTAAAACCTTGGGCTACTAGACGTGCCTTATATCTAGTTATTTTGCCCTTTTCATTTCTTTTTCGTACAAAGACCCATTTGCATCCAACTGGTTTTACATCTTCAGGTGTAAGGACTACAGGTCCAAATACTTTTCGTTTTGCCAATGATTTTAATTCTGCATTAATGGCATCTTTCCATAGGGGCCAGTCTTTTCTTTGTTGGCTCTCACTAATGGATTTTGGCTCATGATCCTCATTATCATTCATTACATCATATGCTATATGATAAGCAAAGATGTCATCAACGTTGACTTCATTTCTATCCCATCGGATTCCATTCATAACATAATTTATTGAGATCTCATTATTTTCACATATATCAGGTACCTGGGTCTCTTCTGGGACTACAACATTCTCTTCTGGAGATAATATCTCTTCAGGAGATTGCTCTTCTGGAGCTATTAATTTTTCTTCATTATCCTTGACTTGACCATCTATATTCTTTGCTCCTTTTCTTTTTCGAGGATTTTTATCTTTGGAACCGATGGGCCTGCCACACTTCAGGCGTGCTTTAGATTCATTCATAGCAGGTTGTCCTTCAGGGACATCAATTTTAATAGGAGCATTAACAGCTGGTATATGTGACTTTGTCACTTTCTTTAGGTCAGTAAATGCTTCTGGCATTTGATTAGCTAAATTCTGTAAATGAATTATCTTTTGAACTTCAAGTTCACATTGTTTTGTACGAGGATCAAAATGAGCCAATGATAATTCATTCCAACTAATTTCTTTACCCAGCTGTTTATTTTCTCCCCCTAATGTTGGGAAAAATGATTCATCAAAATGACAATCGGCAAATCGCGCCGTAAATAAATCTCCTGTAGATGGTTCTAACCATTTTATAATTGATGGAGATTCATACCCAACATATATTCCCATCTTTCTTTGTGGGCCCATCTTAGTGCGTTGTGGCAGTGCTACAGGCACATATACCGCACACCCAAAAGTTCTTATATGGGAAATATTAGGTTCCTGACCAAAAACCATTTGTAAGGGGGAAACCTTTAAATAACTTGTTGGCCTAATGCGAATTAACATTGCTGCATGCAAAATGGCATGGCCCCAAGTAGAAATTGGTAGATTAGATTTCATAAGTAAAGGTCTTGCAATTAGTTGCAACCTTTTAACCAATGATTCTGCAAGTCCATTTTGCGTGTGAACATAAGCTACAGGATGTTCAACATCAATCCCAAGGGACATACAATATTCATTAAAAGCTTGTGATGTAAATTCACCAGCATTATCAAGACGTATTTTCTTGATAGGATAATCAGGGTAATGTGCTCTTAATCTGATCAATTGAGCAAGTAATCTCGCAAACGCCAGGTTGCGAGAAGATAATAAGCAAACATGCGACCACTTAGTTGATGCATCAATTAAAACCATATAGTACCTAAATGGTCCGCATGGTGGGTGTATTGGCCCACAAATATCTCCCTGTATCCGTTCTAGAAATGTGAGAGACTCACTTTCTACTTTGCTTGGTGAGGGGCGAATAATTAATTTTCCCTTGGAACATGCAGCACATGAGAAATCATGGGATTGTGGTATTTGTTTACACTTCAGGGTATGTCCACATGAATTCCCAATTATTTGTCGCATCATTATTGAACCGGGATGGCCTAACCGGTCATGCCAAACATTAAATTCATTAGTAAACTTCTGGTTTACATTATCAAACTGCTGGTTTGTATTAGCAAACTTCTGGTCTGCATTATTGAACTTCTGGTTCTCAATAGTATGTGTTTCAATTGTGCTTATACATGTGTAATACAAACCAGAAGAAAAAATAGGAAAACTTTCTAATATGCATTTTCTACTAGCAACTATATTTGTAATGACAAGATATTCCTTATTATTTTTAGTTGTTGTTTCTAAATGATATCCATTTCTGCGGATATCTTTGAAACTCAGTAAGTTTCTTTTAGACTTGGTAGAATAAAATGCATTATCAATGCATAATTTTGTTCCTTCAGGTAACAAAATATTAGCTCTTCCGGAGCCTTCAATTAAATTTATACTACCAGATATAGTCTGAACATTGGCTTCTCGTATTACCAAGGAAGAAAAATATTTATCATGTCTGAGTATGGTGTGGGTTGTTGCACTATCAACGAGACATAAATCTTCAGGATTGATGCCAATAGGATTCATTCTTCATAAAAACATAAATAAAATTAATACATATGATAGAAACAACTTTAAATAAAATATAATAGTTCAAATTATATTAAGAAATCTGCAACATCCAAATAGTTATTATCTATATCGCCATACTCAGAATTCTCGCCCTGATCAACATGATTAACTTCAACATTTGATCTTTTACCATTATTCTTAATTGATTCTTGGTAAAGATCAACTAGGTGCCTTGGTGTACGACAGGTACGAGACCAATGGCCCTTTCCACCACATCGATAGCATGGATTTTCAGCATATTTATTATGCCTACTGCTTTCCCCTTTTTAGTTCTTATCATTCTTTTCCCACTTCTGGTAGGAATTTGAACCTCCATGATATCGACCACGGCCACGCCCATGGCTGTAGCCACGCCCACGTCCACGTCCTTGTCCACGTCCACGGCCACGGCCACGGCCATAATAAAATTCATTTGTTACTACATTCACTTCAGGGAATGGAGTTGAGCCTGTAGGATGGGATTCATGATTTTTCAACAAAAGCTCATTATTTTGTTCAGCCACAAGGAGACAAGAAATTAACTCAGAATATTTCTTGAAACCTTTTTCACGATATTGCTGCTGCAGGAGCAAATTGGATGCATGAAATGTGGAGAATGTCTTTTCTAACATATCATCATCAGTAACATTTTCTCCACATAATTTCAATTTAGAAGTAATTCTAAACATGGCTGAATTATATTCACTTATAGATTTAAAATCTTGTAAGCGTAAATGCATCCAATCAAAATGAGCTTTTGGAAGAATGACCATCTTCTGGTGATCATATCTTTCTTTCAAATTGTTCCACAGGACAAGTGGGTCCATCACTGTCAAATATTCAGTTTTTAAATCCTCATGTAAGTGGTGGCGAAGAAAAATCATGGATCTGGCTTTATCTTTGTTGGATGCCTGATTCCCTTCTTTAATAGTGTCTTCCAGACTTTTGGCATTTAGGTGAATTTCCGCATCCAACTTCCAAGATAAATAATTTTTCCCGGTAATATCAAGAGCCACAATTTCAAGTTTTGCCAGGTTTGCCATTGTTCAAACTAATTAAAGAAATAAATGAAAATAATTAAAATATGAAATATAAATATGCAATATAATAACTGTAAATTCATAAAGACAATAAATAATTCATAAGGCAAGATAATAAAATTAAAATATGTATGGCTTCGAGCCATTTAATCTCATGACTTCAGGCCATGTATGGCTTCGGGCCATTTAATCTCAAGATGAGGAATTAACTATTATCTTCAGGATAAAAATTGTACATAACTTCTGGCCGTACAATAAGATAAAAGACAAAAATATATATAGCTTCTGGCCATATAATAAAATGAAAAATGTATATAGCTTCTGGCTATATAATAATAATGAATATGGCTTCTGGCCATATTATAAGAAATTAAAGCATTATGACTTCTGGTCATAATTTCAAGAATCAGATATGTATGGCTTCTGGCCATAATAACAACAACAATAATAATAATAATAATAATAATAATAATAATATAAAAGAACTTGTATATAAAAACAATAATGATCTCCAATCTTAACCATGGAACCCGATGTTATATAACAATCGGTAAAAGTATCTCTCTAATTTCATATAGTGGCTTAGATTATCCCAGATCTATAAAATAAAACAACGTATATAAAATCACTAAAGAAACCATAAGAAGATCATACCTTCTTTTAGAGCTTCGTGCTGATAACGTGTTATAAAAGTAAGAGAGAAGATTGATAGGATTCAGAGAAAATTGATAGAATTTCTAGAGAGATGTTAGAGAGAAGTTCTCATTCAGTTCAATTGAAACAATCGATTACAGCCCTTTATATAGAGGCAGAAATCTAACCCTGGTTGCATGACCATGGTTATATTTAACTCTGATTACATGACTATGGTTACTTTATATCTTCTTTATGTCCTTGTCTTCTTTTCTTTATATCCTTGTCTTCTTTTGCTTTTGCTTTGTATCAAGTCATCTTTTCTTCTTTATGTCAAATTGACAGGAAGAGTAATATGAGTCAATGGACATCCACATATTTAATATTCATAACAATCACCATATTATTCATGATTCAATTATTAAAATTTTCTTTGAGTAGTGATTTGTTATTGGAGTTTTTCAAATAGAAGAGAGATATCATGGAAAGAATGACATCTCTCTCTACTTCACCCAAGAAAGTGTGCGTGCGTGTCATATTTTGAAGGATTGATACACACACATACATATTCTAAAATCAACTATAACAATGATAAGACCATTAGGATTAAAATATAATTTTTGGAAGCATTAAAAACTAAAAAAGAACTTTTGCCCAATAAATGGGAGAAATGGAAGTATTAAAAAATTCATAAGATGTCGTTTTGGAAGCATTAAATATTAAAATAGAATTTTGCCAAAAATCTCCATTGTTCGGCCTAAGCAAACGGTGAAGGGAGGATTATGATTTTATTAAATTAGAGTTTAAAAAATAATTCTAGGTTGGGCAAAAAAAACAAAAAAGAATTCTAGGTAACATATCGAGTTTCAAGGCTTTGTTTAAAGGCTTATAACGTATTTATGAGGTTTATAGATATTCGTTAAGGTAATAAAGTCCCACAAATAATTTATTTAGGCAAAAGACTGTTTTGGGTGAGATTTTCAAGAAATAAAAGAGAAAATAATTCTTAAAATTATCTATGGGCCATAAAAACTGAGGAATCATTATGGAATATTATTTCAGGTATTTTGAAAATTATAATAAGGTTTTATTCCTCAAAATTGGACGGCAAAATCTGCAAGAAACAACAAAAAAATTATTTCATAAGATAGCAAAAGTATTAAGAATTAATTTTTAAAATTAGGGTAAATTAGATAATTAACTACCCCAAGTCCAAAAATAATTTAGGCCAAGCCTAAGCCCAAAGTATTTAGTGTTGGACGTGCCATTGGCTCCCCCGGGGGATATTTAAAGGATGTTTGATTAATGGGGGTTGAGTTTAGCGAAAGGGCTAATCTTTTATAACATAACGAATCAAGAATCTCCATTAGGAGAGGTGCTCATATTTAATGTTCGACAATACTTTGAATATGACTACTTTCAATAGAAGAATACTTATGCTTAGGAAAAAAAAAGGTGTTTTAGTTGTGGGACTCACAATGGTTAAAAAAATTGTTTTCCACCATTAAAAAGAAAACACACCACTCTCTCATCCTTCCAATTCTGCATTTCGAACAGTTGATGAATATCAGAGGAGAGAAAGAGAGAGAAGCCTTGAGTGAGAGGGAGGAAGAGGAGAAGAGGAGGAGGATGCTTTTACCCTTACTTTATCATCAAAGAAAGTAAAGGTAAGTACCTAGAGCCCTATTATTACCTTTACTTTATCCATTAATTGAGTATTTTTGGGAATAATAGATGGTTCTAGAAAGTTGAAACTTCAAGAACAAGAGAGACAAGTGGGAGGATGCTTGTTTAGAATAGGAGGAAGCTAATAGATAGTGATTGATGGACTAGTATATATTGATTCAAGGGGATCCACACCTTCCATCCCCTCCCCACCTATAACCCCATTTTCGCTGCGCTCTAAATTGGGGTTTTTTTTTTTAAAAAGGGAGCAAATATTTTGGCCTATTTTGTCCTTATTATTTTTGTGATATTCCAATAATACACATGATAAAAATATTATTATAAATAAAAATATTATTATTATTCAAATATTTTATTAGAAAATAAATTTAAAATAAAAAATCAATATAATTATAACATACGCTATTATAATTTTAAATAAAAAATATCATTGTAAATAAATATGTATTATTATTTGATTAATTTAAACAAAAATATATTTTTATAATTTAAAAATATAGTTATAAAATAAAATTTTTAAAAAATATAGTTTAAAAAATATTATTATAATTAAAAAAATACTATTATAAAGTTTAATTTTAAATAAAAAGTATATTTTCATAAATAAAATTATTATATTTATAAAATATGTTATTATAATTTTAAGTAAAAATATTATTATAACTAAATAATATATTATATTTATTAAATTTAAATAAAAAATATTTTTATAATTTAAATTATGTTATTATGAAATTAATTTAAAATAAAAAATATGTTATTATAAATAAAAAATATTATTATGGTTAAAGAGTATATTATTATAAAATTAATTTTAAAAAATATATTGTTATAGATGAAAAATACTATCCCATGTTTAGAATATATTATTATATTGATTATAAATAAAAAGATTATTATATTATTTAGATAAAGTGTAAATTAATTTATATAACATATAAATAAAAAAATATATGCTAATATATGTTAAGATAGAATAGTAAATTGCTATCATTTCTTACTTTTGTTTCCTCTTAAACCAAACAAAAAATTATTAAAAACCTCTTATCACCTTCTATATTTACCAACCAAATCAAACAAAATAACCTCTTATCCTTTCCTTTCATCCCCTTCCCTCCTTTCCCTCCCATTTAACCAAACACACCTTAACCCTATGTTATGTTTGGAAGCAAGAGAGTTAAAACAATTATTCCCTATTCTCCGATTCGACCAATCCTGTTTGAACATGAAGGAGATGAGTTTTGGTAATATTTAAGGCTTCCAATGAATTTAGAACAAATTCTTGGGTAAGATTAGTTCTCTAGTGCATGCTAATTGGAAGCGGTTGAAGTGAAAATGGAACGTATTTTCATGTGCGAGCTATAAAAAAACTGGAAATGAGGGACAAAATTTAATTAGTGGCAGAATTTAATAAGCTAAGATCCGTGAAATGAAAATGAGAAAGTTTAAGCTATTAACTATCTAATCATGTAAAAGATGAAAGTGCAAATAAAGTGAGCACCCAAAGATATATATAACAGTGTAAGAATTGAGTGTGTGTGTGTGAGAGAGAATACTTCAATATTCTTTAATAATGCATGGAAAACATTTTTAATTTGAAAGTATGGAAAAAAACCTTCAGCACAAAAGAGGTTAGGTGGGAGAAAGGGGATCTACTTCTCTACTTTATTTTTTAGTTTTTGAACTATTCACATTTGATTTCGATGCTCTCTAGGTTAAATTTAAATACTTTAATGAGCTAAAATACATAGCAATATATTTTTGGCCAAAAAAATAAATATAACAATATAATATATAAGATCAAGTGCAAACACACACACACACACTAACAGAATTGCAAAAAGTATGATGGAATACAAAAATTACCTCTTTTCCAGAGATTTCTATGCCTTTCTGCAACAATTCCTTTGATATGAAAACTTCCTTCTGTTTTGTTTTTTTTTTATTATAGAGGAACGAAACCAACAATGGATAATGGAGATAAAAATCAAAGGAAAATTTTAAATATAAAGAAAAAGACCACAATCGAAAAGTATTAAGCACAAACAGAAATTGAAATATTTGGAAACAGAAGACTTTTTTTTTTTTTTTTTTTTTTTAAATCAGGCGAAGAGTAATTATAGAACAATGACCAATAACTGAGATAAGAATAAATGAAGAAATCGAAGACAAGGACATCAGTCTTGCAAAAGAGTTTCCTTCAACGGAGAAGCAACTTTTTCTTTAAAACTTTTTTTTTTCTGTATTTTTTAAAAAAATAAAGAAGAAGAAGAAGAATAGCAAATCAAATTTTAATGGACTGAAAAATCAAAGGAAGGATCGAAATGGAGCGCGCAAAGTGATTTGCATAAGCAAAAACTGTAATGATTGAATGTGAGAGGTGGCAAACTCTGAACTTTGAATTGTGACGTATAACTCTTCAAATTGATAATGCTCGCGCGCGCGCACAGATATACGGTTTATTTTAATGGAAGCTTGACTTTGAAAAAAGTGAAGCAGGGCATTATTTTTTGAGGACACCATTTTATATTTTTGTTCAAAGATATTACTTCATACATGGTTTAATGGATGGTTGATTTTTTGAAACTCTGAAGTAAGGTATTATATTCTAAGACAATATATTGTACTTAATTTGTTGAGGAAGTACATGATGCATTTAACTCCTTTAATTATACATTTTTCTTTTTAATTTAGTAAATCGGACCTTGAGTATGTGCATAAAAGTCACAAGATATATATGAGTGCTCTGTTCATGATTTTGTGAATATTTCAGATAAGTACAAGGCTACAAAAGTTATAGATATAAACTAAAATATGTTAAGTTTATCAGTTAAAGTTAATTTTTCCTTCTTAACGTGTAGAAATTTAAAATTCATGGCTGGAAAGGCACAAAAATGAAACGCCCATTATGATTCAGTGATTTATTCCTTGTCCTCTTGCTAGCTCTTTTTTGGGTTGTTGTCTTCTTAATTACCAAATTTTGGTATAATAATTTATTTTTAATAGTTAATGAATGTAGGGTTTGATGTATGAAAAATTATAAATTAGATATATGTAGCTTAATTCATATTTTTAAATTACATAAAAAATAATTAATTGATAATGATTTTATAATTAAATTTATATACTCGTTAATTTTGACAGAAATATATGGATTAATTATTTTTAATAATTGGATATAGGATGATTTGAGAACTGCCTTACTTTCAACGTTGAATTGTAGCCTAAAAGTATTGCTCTACACATGGTTTAATGGACATGCTTGGATTTTTTATGCATTAAAGTAAGGCATATTTTATAGGACCATACTTACATCAAGTTCCTTACATCCATTACATCAAGTTCTCTAATCATATTGTCATATTTTTTGCATTTAGATTTATAGTTAATTGATAATAATTAAAAAATAGGACACATGGTTATATGTGATTGGAGAACTTGATGAAATTGATATAAGAAACTTGATGTAAGTATTTTTCCTGTTTTATATTTCAAGAACCCATTTTCAATAAAAGATGCAATGTAAAAAAATTTTTTTTAAAAAAAATCAGAGGGAGTATGAAATAATTTGTGAACTGGCCGGTGGTATAGAAGTTTCTGTAAACAGAATGATTGAAAAATAGATAGGTTATATATATATATATATATATATATATATATATATATATATATATATATATATATATATATATATATATATATATATATATAAGCTTTTACTGGGATACAGTTCATGAACATCTGCAACAAATTTTAGGCACAAAATTTCATACATCTTATTGTTGTTTCTATTATATGTTGTGCAGTGCCCTTTCTGTATTTAATTTTGTCATCTGTATTTTTGTTTTTTGCTACATCACAGACCACACCCGTAATTAATGAAATAATTGTTGGGGTAATTAAACAGAACAGCTCTAGCAATGTACCTTAAAGATATAATACTTTTTGAAGTATAAAAGGTGAGTTAGGATAATACATCAAAGATATTAAAAGATTAAAAGAGGATAATACATCAAAGATAATACATAAAAGCTTTTCTCATGAAATTGTGCTGGGGGCTTATAAAAAAGCCGGAGGCCTTTTGGGTGAAATGGCTTCGTGCAAAATACTCTTGCGGCTCTTTTGTTATCCCGAAGGTTCAAAGGTGGCGCAATCAGTCGGTGGTTTGGAGTGGAATTGTGACCGTCTGGGAGGACTTCTTAAGGGGCCTTGGTAAACGCCTTAGAAGTGGTCGAAATACGTTTGCTTGGCTGGAATGCTGGACTTCTTTGGACAAGCCTCTCAAATTCTTTATCGACAAGAACTGCCATCTTGTTGATATGAGTGCCAAGGTTCACTCCTTTAGGACTCCTTCCGGTCTTTGGGATAGAGCTAAATGGGAATTCTTCCTACCTAGTTGGGTGGTGGATAAAATTATGTCGTCTCCGCCTCCTTCGGGCATTGATGACGATACTATTTGTTGGCGGAATGCTCCTGATGGGAATTTCAGTGTAAAATCAGCTTATGACAAAATCTATCATCAGCACATCCATAGTCACCAACGTCACTGGCAGTCGCTATGGCGCTGGGGAATTCCTGAACGTATTAAATTATTTCTTTGGCAAGTATTCCATGATAGGCTTCCTACTAATGAGGTCAGAGCGAGACATAATCCGAGAGCCTCAAACACCTGTCCTTTTCGGTGTGAGAGTGTGGAGAGCGCCTTGCATATTTTGAGAGATTGTGAGCAAGCTCGGAGAGTGTGGTCTGATTTAACTAACCCTCTATATTATAATATATTTTTCTCTGGTAATTTGCAGGATTGGCTCAATTGGAATTTGCAGCACTCACCAGGAAACAATAAGATGGCTAAATGGCCTTGGCAAAATGTTTTCAGTATCGCTTGTTGGATATTATGGAAAAATCGATGTTGCCAAGCTTTTGAAGGGTCATCAGATAGCCCGAAGGAGATAGTCCACAGATGTATTTATCATCTCTCGGAAGGTGTGCAGAACGGCAAGTTTCGGCATCAGATATTCCAAATCCCAGAACGAGGTGTTCTTCACTGGAAACCCCCTGATCCAGGTGTCTATCGTTTAGATGTTGATGGTTCGGTTATCGAGGACGGCCAGGGTGCTTGTGGAGGTGTTATCCGTGATTACCAGGGTAATTGGGTTCGTGGATTTCAACAGAAGTTAGGACATTCTTTCCCAACTGCTGCGGAAATCCATGCAATCCGATGTGGCCTCCTTCTGTGTAAACAGTTGGGGCTAAAGAAAATCAGGATATTCACTGATTCAATACAGGCAGTCCATCTATTATCCTCTCACTGTGATTCGGATCATCCATTACATGATGTTATCTTTCAAACCAGATCTCTCCTTTATAGCGACTGGGAGGTAGAAATTTCGCATGCTCACAGGGAAAGTCTTCGGTGTGCGGATTATCTTGCAAAGAAGGCTCACATGATTCCGCAGGATCACGACGAACTTGGGTTTTCCCCAATTGAATGTTTTCATTTTTTTGCTTTGGATTGTGGCTTTTTAGCTCAAGATCATCTTATAGGGCCTAGCCTATAGTGGTTGACATTCTCAAGCTTTGCTTGCCTTTGTATCACAAAAAAAAAAAAAAAAAGATATTAAAAGATTGTATCAAGGAAACTCATACAAGAATACAACTTTTTAACGTGGAAAGCTCCCTTAACGTGAGAGATAAAAACCACTTGATCCAGTCCAAAAAAACTTCACTATGATTAGTATTTACAACAATAAGTCTTCCGCAATTAACCCAAGCCCTTCTCTCTGTGTCTTTTTGTCTTGATTTTTTTGGGTAAACTCAACCACTAGTCACTCAGCATTGTGAAAATCACCACAATGATGGTACAAAAAACACAAAATACACACATTACAACCCAAATTTGACTATGGTCTAGAACATTTTTTTTATGTGTTTTTTTTGAGAAAATTTCAATGATAGTTTCCAATAGTCAAAGCTTTTGTTTGAGATGAACTCCTAACAGCAAAGAGGCTTTCTTCAGATTGGCTAGACAAGAAGACCAATTGGATTCCACGTTCTCTAACTGAGACCTCTCTTTCTTCACTACTTCCAACTCCTTTATGAATCCAATCGTATCAGAAATACTCTTCTTCTTTTCCTCTTGAAGAGACAACAGTTTGATCTCACACTCTTTGATTTCATTTTCTTTGTGATACAGTTTAGCCTCCAACTTAGAGATTTGCTCCTTCAATTCAGCTTCCATTGTCTGAGCCTCAACAATAGAATTTTGAGCCTTGTGAATTTCTGACAAAAGAGTCATGGCTGCTCCTTTTCGTTGCGAACATTGTCCAGTCATTAACTTCTCCTTCTGTTCAAGCTTGGTCACTGTGTCACTAGAAGTATATGCTTGCTTGAAGGAAGATAGACCAGTTTCAATTTCTTGTTGCAAAGAGTGTATTGTAGATTTAAGATCATCGTCAGAACAATGAGAGGACAAGGTGTTGAGAGCATTCTCAAGGCGAAGTTTGTTCTCTTCAGAGTTAGCTATTTCACTCAAACCCATCTTCAATGAGGCTTCCAAGTCAGCAAGAGCCTTTAGTCACCTCGCTATCATCTTCAAGAGAAGTAATTTTGGATGTCCTGGGCATGTGAACTTCCATATCAGCACCTTCTATTATTTTGAATAATATCATTAGATCATCATTCTCAAGTTGTTCAGACACACCAGGCATGTAAGTCTCAGCCTGAGTGACCTTAGTTTCATCCTGAAATGAATAAGAATAGACAAAAATATTATTCTTACTAATAGAATCCAGGAAGAAAATATGATATTTTATTTTTTCAGAAACATATAATAGAACTCTAGAAGCAAAGTTATACATGGTGATCAACATAAAATTTATTATTAATTGTTTCAAAGGAAAAATATTATACCCAAAAATCAGTGTAATAAACCATAAACATACTTGTGCAGATTCAGTACTATAAATATCTAAAAGATCTGACAGTGAGCTCTCTGATTTTATTTCAGTATTTGAAGCTGTTATTTCAGGCTTATTGGGAGTAGAGATTGAAGGGACCTAAGACCAGAAAAATAGTAAAATTAATGTCAACAAAAGTCAGTAAAGTACCAATAGTGCAAAAATCAAAGGAGGGTAAATGGAAAGAGTAATAATTTACTAATGAAATTCTCATTTCAGTAGAAATTGATGGAATTGCCATTGCAATTTTATTTGATGTTTCTTCATCACTTGCTTCTATATTCTGCACAACATTGAATAATATCAGCTTCTTGTTTCTATGATAATAAAGCAATATTAGAGTATAGTCTTCCATAGTTTGTTAATTAACCTTTTGCGAATCGTCAGGATGCATATTAGGTTCTGCTTTTGGCAGTACTTGTAGATCAAGTGTGATTCTCTTGCCCTTGCCCTCAATGGGAGCCAAATTATCCTAAATGAACAAAAATATGCAAAAAGCACCATAAATTTTTATTATTTACAATAAATTCAACCTATATTAGGAAGGACTATATTCTTACATGTGGATACGCATTTTCTGAAGGAACAACAAATGCTGATGGCAAGGGCTTGCTTGATTCTGGATTCACTGTTTCCTTTATAATTTGTTTCATAGACCAAAGAAGCAAATTAGCTTGCAGTTAGTTCTAGCGCCATCTTTTCAGCACCAATATTCTTTACTAGTTAATTAAAATTTACAATACATGACCAAGTGAAGGTGATTGTTCGTGATTTGCTTTTAGACTATCAGAAATAGGAACTTGTTTAACAATTGCATTTGCTGCAGCTATGACACTCCATGAACTTACAATGCGTTAATGGAGAGAGGAACTGATTGTTAATTGAGAGAGTATGACTAATTTATAATGTATTTGTTTTCAAGTTGTTAAAGTCTAACATTATTAGTAGTCACTCAAAAAAATGCAATAAAGTATGAACTTACTTGAGAAGATGCTGCATTGGAAGGATATTTAGAATGCAAATGAAGTCCTGTTTCACTCTATATGAACATTGACATGTTTGATTATTCAAAAGGCCACATATATTTAATTTAATTCATTTGTGTTGTACTGTAAAATTTGACATTCTTACTTGTGGAGATTCAAGCTGTGAAGGAGCAGCAACTGGTGGAGGTTTGTTGGTTTGTTCTGAATCATGGACTTCATCAGATTTTATAGCTTCCTCTGTTTCTAAACTTTCTTCAACACTTGCATCTTCTATTTGCTTAACCTGTAACATGTAGGAGACCACAAAGAAACTAAGAACTTCCGGATTTAACTTATTAGTATTGGACCAAAATTTGGAAGAAATCAAAACGGCAATAAGTAAGAGAGAAACATATTTGTTGGCGGATCTCTATGTAAATATAATATACGTACATTTGATAAACCATTGTTTTGTTCAGCTGTTGGCCAATCTTTATGTATAGCCTTCTGTGATACTTCTCTTAACCTCTGAACAATAACAGAAAATATTAAAGAAGATGAAATGAGACGAAGTCATTCATTAATAAACATAATAGGTTGTACCAATACCATAAAAGAGTATACTTCTCTTTCATTTGCTTGAGCCATTTTATTTGTGTGCTTACCTCCAAAAATTGCCCATAATCATCTTCATCCACGCTGCCCATGTAACTCTCAGAGTTTCTTAACCAGTCCGCACATCCTAAGCAAATAAAGCAATTCCAAATATATATATATATATATATTATAATGAGAAAAATCATAGCAAGTATATGGTAATTGTAAATAATTAATTAATCTTTTGGATGCTTACCATGAAGGAACTCAGTATCAGTTGAAGTTAAAGAAATTTTGGGACAATCCTCTACTCTACGGGCTATCACAGTATGGAAATCAATTGCAGGGCAGATAGTATGAAGATTCGGTAGATGTTCAAGGCCTATCGCAAATAAATTTGGGAACACATGCTTGATGTCCAACTCCTGTGTTGGGCCTTGCTCCCATACAAATACTTGCTCAAGATCTTGGTTACTTTCTACATACAACATCAAGAGTTTTGGAACGCCACCACATGTGGAGATAGAGAACAGGCATTTCAACAGCTCACAACAATCCACCCTAATCTTATAGAGATTTGGGAAACAACATTCTTGATGACGATGATCATCATCATCGTCCTCCTCAATGATGCGCTCAAGCTTGTTACAATACGATACCATTAGGATTCTCAAATTTGGTAGGCTTCTTGAGATAGATGCAGACAAAATAAATTTTAGTTGATGGCAGCCAGAGATACTCAGATCAGATAGATATTGAAAGCTCAGATGAAAATTTTTTGGTCCCACGCATATGTTTCTCAACTTTGCCATGTCTTTCAAATACAGGTTTTCCAAGCCTGAATCCACAGGACTTGCAATTTGAAGTCTTTGAAGATCATAAATTGTTTCCATGTCCAAGGAATCTAAACCAAGACGTTTCAAATTGCACAATTGCATTCCAATTAGCTGTATCACAGGATATGTGTGTGTGTGTGTGTATGTTAGTATCAAAGAACAAAGCGATATATCAATCAATTGTCAACTAACTGTTAGAAAAGTAATTAATTACCTTATTTCTTAAGAGTTGTTGTTGTCCTTTATGCCTCTCGACTGATAAATCTACTAAAGAGTTTATAGGAAGTTTCGAACATGCTTGCAAATGGATATCTATTAGAGATGATGCTTTCACATAATAGTTTTTACAACACATACTGACCATATTCGGTACATGTTCAAGGCATAGTATGGTGAGAGCTGGGAGATAAATCTCAGTATCTTGATGCTGGTGAGGTGAATTTTCATCACCACAAGAGTTTCCAAACACGCATCTAAACTTTCTAGCCGATGAGATACTCACAGATTTCAAGTGCACAAGGTTTCTAGAACAAGAAGCTGGAAATACAGATTCCAGCTCATGACAATAATTGATTTCAATGGTGCGTAAGTTGGGAAAGATAGAGTTATGACCATCTACCTCCTTTATTATATGCTTCAATTCATCACAGTTGGAAACTACCAACTCTTCTAATAGTGACATTGATGATGCAATTGACCCAGAAAATAGTGACCTTAGTTTTGAAATATATCTGATATGCATCTTTATCAAATTGCAAGGGTACAGCGGTGGTGTAAACATTCCATGAGTTGTACTGCCACCATATTTCTCCTGCATCCCAAATAAATATATGAATTCATCTTTCACAAATTTAAAATATGTGTGTTAAATTGTAATATTTATTGGGAAAATCACTCCTAGGTCATAAGGAAGCAAGATATTAACAAAAAAGTTCCTGAAAAAGCTGAAATATCAGAAAAGTCCCTAGGGACTTTTCTGATATTATTTTCCAAAGTCAAATGACACACATGCCCCTCTTCTATTATTTCTCTCTCTCACGTTTTCAGCTTGCAGATCTGTGCCCCTAGGGACTTTTTTGATATTATTTTCCAAAGTCAAATGACACACATGCCCCTCTTCTATTATTTCTCTCTCTCATGTTTTCAGTTCTCTCTCTCACGTTTTCAGCTCGCAGATCTGTGCACTCTCTCTGCAGTTTCATTTTTTGCGATGGTAAAGGGCGAAGCTTTGAGATGGTGAAAGATTTTTGGGATGGGATGTAAAATAGAAGGAAGAAGAAGATGGAAGGAATGTGGTGGGATTTTTTTGATGCTCAAACTTCCGCCATTTTTAAAGAAGGAAGGGACGAAGGTAATGATGATGATGGATGGATAGTCCAACTCATCTCCTTTTCCAACCTCATTGAAACCCCATCTCATAGTGGTGGGTGCTGTGAAAAAAAATTAAATTGTTGTTTATTCGCGCAGTTGTAGTTGTTAATACAAAAAATGAGGTTGGGTGTCATGGTGCTCTGTTTTTGGGAAAGGAAACAGAGGAAGTGGTGTGTTTGAAGTGGTGGGGTGCTATGAAAATGCTAATATGAAAAAAAAAAATTGTTGTTAATTCGTGCAGTAATAGTTGTTAATATAACAGTTATAGTTGTTAATACGAAAAATGAGGTTGTGTGTCATGGTGCTTTGTTTTTAGAAAAGGAAACAGATGAAGTGGTGGGGTGCTATGAAAATGCTGATATGGAAAAAAAATTGTTGTTAATTCGTATAGTAGTAGTTGTTAATATAACAGTTGTAGTTGTTAATAAGGAAAATGAGGTTGGGTGTCATGGTGCTCTGTTTTTGGGAAAGGAAATAGAGGAAGCGGTGGGGTGCTATGGAAATGCTGATATGAAAAAAAAATAAATTGTTGTTAATTCGTGCAGTAGTAGTTGTTAATATAACAATTGTAGTTGTTAATACGGAAAATGAGGTTGGAAAAAAATAAACACACTCAATAGGATGTGAATACACGCTTTTAGAGTTGTAAACATACCATCCGTCATACTTAACGTGAGAAAACATCGTGTCACAGCGAAACGTGTGGGAGGTTGTGAAACACACTCAACAGGTTGTGAATACACGCTTTAAAAGTTGTAAACAGCACAATTCCTTATGAATGCTTAACGCGAGAAAACAAGTTGTAAAGCAGAAACGTGTGGGAGGTTGTAAAACACACTGAACCTGTTGTGAAAATACGCTTTACCAGTTGTAAACAGAACAACCGCCAGAGCACTATGAGAATCAACCATTCCCACTTCAAACACACCACTTCCTCTGTTTCCTTTCCCAAAAACAGAGCACCATGACACACAACCTCATTTTCCGTATTAACAACTATAACTGTTATATTAACAAATACTACTACATGAATTAACAACAATTTATTTTTTTCCATATCGACATTTTCATAGCGCCCCACCACTTTAAAAACACCACTTCCTTTGTTTTCTTTCCCAAAAATAGAGCACCATGACACCCAACCTCATTTTCCGTATTAACAACTACTATTGCACGAATTAACAAGAATTTATTTTTTTTCCATATCAATATTTTCATAGTACCCAATCACTTCAAACACACCACTTCCTCTGTTTCCTTTCCCAAAAACAGAGCACCGTGACACCCAACCTCATTTTCCGTATTAACAACTACTATAGTTATATTAACAACTACAACTGCGCGAATTAACAACAATTTAATTTTTTTTTCATAGCACCCACCACTATGAGATGGGGTTTCAATGAGGTTGGAAAAGGGGGATGTGTTGGACTATTCATTATCATCATTACCTTCATGCCTTCCTTCTTTAAAAATGGCGAAAGCTTGAGCATCAAAAAAATTCCACCACCTTCCTTCCATCTTCTTCTTCCTTCTATCTTACATCTCATCCCACAAATCTTTCACCACCTTAAAGCTTCGCCCTTTACCATCGCAAAAAATGAAACTGCAGAGAGAGTGCACAGATCTGTGAGCTGAAAACGTGAGAGAGAGAACTAAAAACATGAGAGAGAGAAATAATAGAAGAGGGGCATGTGTGTCATTTGACTTTGGGAAATAATATCAGAAAAGTCTTTAAGGACTTTTTCAGATATTTCAGTTTTTCCAGGGACTTTTCTGATAATATCTTGCTTCTTTGGGTCCTAGGAGTGATTTTCCCATATTTTTTTTGTTTGTCTCCTTAGAGTCCAAGAAGGCCAGCACCATAGGAGAGTGATGTGAAGGCGGGAGGGAGAAGACATTTTATTTAATTTTTTTTTCAAAAAATTATAATTAAAGAAATTTTGTCAGTTAACAAAACCTAAAATTGTGGCATAAAAGTAACATGCATATACATTCCAGAACTCGTTAATTATGACTTGGATTTTTCAACGATGGTTTCCATCGCATGTCCAAAGTAGCTTTTTCGCATAACCTAGATTTTTGTTTATTTTTTGGTAAGATCATAACCTAGAATTTTGAAAGTAGGATTTTTAGAAAGAAAACTCTAGACGAGCATAAAACAGCACTCTGACCCTTCATTTAAAACTATATGAAAAACTAACAGCATGGACTCTGGTCAAAAGATAAGAGTTTTTCTTTTTCTTTTTATATGCGTCAAAAGATAAGAGTTTAGGGACGTTAATTTAAAATTTGAAATTCTATGAGAGTTATTTGGAAATGACTTGAATATTGGAGGTTTTTATAACCTAAACATCATAACGAATTTGATCAATATAATTTTTTAAAGCAATGAGTGATTTTTTTATCACTCCAGTCCTTAATTATAAGCTCCTGGTAGAAGAATTTTTTGTTACAAACATAAATCCACTTAAAGGGTTATTAATGATCATTTTTCAATGTTACCCTTACCATTATTGATTTCCATTGGAAAGAGAGACAGAGGTGAGAATGATTTGTAAATGTAGAGAGAGAAAAAAAATTTAATAGTGGTAAGCTTTCTTGACCAAAAATATAGGGTAAATTTGAAAAATTTTATCTATATAATTTAAGACATATTGAATGACTTACTGTGTGTACAAAAAATAATCACTCAATTGTAATTCCTTAGTATGTGAGAATCAACTGAAAAGGAAAAGTTTGTGAGAATCTAAGAGATCATTGTGCAATTAAACTCTAACAAAGCATGTTTAAATTATAATAAATCAGGGGCAAAGGACTAAAAGACAGGGCTTTTTGTCTTTTCCATGGATTTTATATAATTTAAAGTGTGAAATATTATACTAAAATCTAGACATGCTTTGGTAGCATTTAATTACACATTTATCTTTAAATTTGCTAAGTTAGTGTTTTCTTTTACATAAGACTAACACCTTAATATTAAAGAACTCAAAGCACAATTTAGAAACTTCAGCGACTAAATTCAAATTTAGTGTCAACTTAAAGGGTTAAAAGTATACTTTAACCTAATTAAAAGGGATTTATAGTAGAAACAAATTTATTAAAATTATTTAAATATGAATTATTGATATTTAATATTTTATAATTATTATTATAAACTTTAATAAATATATTTAAATTATTAGAATTTAATTTGTACATTTTATATTTACAGAAAAAAAAAAGAAAAATCTTAATTTATAAATATTATAATAATAGTTTTATAAATTATTAAATTTGAACCATTTTTTTTTTTGATTTAAAGGTTGGGATGAGATGAGAAGAAAAGGTAAAAGAAGAAAATGAGAGGATTTTCTTTCAAAGAAACAAACGTAGAATTAATAAAAAGTGTAAGAAAAAAACATATATATGTACCTTTGATTTTGGTAGAAGACAGCACAAAGCACCCGGCAAGATATCGAGGCTTGGACTCTTGTCTTTCATCTTTGCTGCTGATTTCTGTGAGACAATATTTTGGATATATGTTGAAAGATGATGAAACAGAATCAATAGACATTACTTTCAATGAAGGGAGTGTGTTTTCTTTTAGCATTTGGTGCAACCCTGCCTCTTCTGGATATTGCCCAAACATGTATTCTAATTTCTGACACCCGCAAATGTTCACACTTTCTAGCAGAGGAAGGTCTTCACATAAACGAATTGGCAATATGAATCTCAATTCTGGACAATGACAAACTTCGAGGAACTTCAATTGTGGAAACATTAAGTCATGACTCCTTAAATTATGATCTTTATCACCCACTGTCTTCTCTACTGATGATTCCTCACCCCTTATTATGTCTATCAGCTCACGACAGTCATGTATCTTCAATCTTTCTAGTTGTATTAGACTTTGAGCAGTGGATGAATGAAAAAGACATGTCATTGAACACTTTTCTATTTCCATGGACTTAAGATTGCTTAGCTCTAGCTTGCCCTTAAATAATATGCTTTCCAACTTTTGACATTCACCTAACTCCAGCTCTCTAGTTGATTGAGAAAGCCATCAGGATAAGGACCACAGCATATTTCTCTCACACTCACTTCAACAAGTTGCAGCTCAACTAACTTGGAGAAAACAGTCACTCCAGATAGTTGAAGATGCTCTGTATGAAACACTTCATCTCAAGCAAGTTCTTTAAAGAAAGCTTGATTAGGTCTTTCGTAGCACTATCTTTTATTGAAATAATGCTAGGAATAATATTGTTCCAGCCTGTTGCAGTATCCCCTTCGAACTCCAAAATCTCTGCTCTTGCCACTAAGGATTTAATTATTTCATTGGAGAAGATTCTTTGTAACTTTGCTGGCTTGAATCTTTTTTTTTTTATTGAAGTATCCAACTGAGAAGGATTGAAGGCAGAAAAGTCACTACCATCTATATGGTATATTTGATAGTTAGGGAGGGAAGAAATTTGAGGAAGCTTTGCATCAATAGGTATACGATAATCATTTGAAACATAATACAATTCTTCTAGTTGCAAGCACCTTGCAATATCTTCAAATGGATTTTTCTTTTCAAAAGAACAACATACTAAGCATAGAAATCTCAATTTATCTAGCTCACTAATTCCATTTGGCAATTCAATAATTGAACAATTAGTCAATTCTAGGGACTCAAGCTTTTGTAAGCTGCTCACCACCACAGATATATCACCTAACACCAAATTTTTAAGAGACAGTGTTCGAATACATTTCATTGATTGAATTGATTTTGGTAATGATAGAGCGGAAGTTCTACCAATATCAATTTTTGAATGCAAAAGCAAAACTCTAAACCTCTTCATTTCTCTAAACACTGTATTTGGACATTCCAAAAAACCATTTGCATTTATCCATACTAGGAGAACCTCAAGTCTACTATTTTTGAAACAACTGGGAAAGCCATTAATGATCCAAGATGAATATCTTACATTCTCCCTCAATTTTATCTTAAAATCCATGATCACTTGAATGTTTTCATTATCTTCCATCTCCAAGGCCATTTCACGGATAACATCATGCATCTTTACATATTCTTCACTAGCCTTTAACAGTAAAGAAGAATTTAGAAGTTTGTTTTCAATCTCATGCACATGACTTCTTGATATGTAGTATTGGTCAACTTCTCCAAAAAGACCCAAACCAATAGTAATTCTGCTTAAAAGCTCTATGGGTATTTCGTAATCTTTTAGAAAGATAGAACACAACAGAAAGAGAACTTGGGCATGTTTATCGTTTAGATAATCATAGCTAAATCTCAAAGAACCATAAATCTTTCTTTTATGTTCATCAGCACTGCTGTGTCTTAATGGCGTGGGGTTTTTCAATGCGACCAAAGCCTGCTGCCATTGTTGTGAAGGCCAGCTTTTCAAGGCTTTTGCCACTGCTTCAATCATAAGTGGGAATCCTCCACACTCGTTTACAAAATCTTGTGCCACTTTCTTCAAATCGTCACGACAATCATTCTCACGTGCAATAGCATGAGATAGGAAAAGATTCATTGCATCTTCCATAGGCAAGACATCTAAATGAAGAGTCTTTTGGCATCTCATGCTCATACAAAGATTGAAAAAACGTGTGGTTAGGAGAAGACAACAGCGACCCTTGCTATGGATGCCATGTTGAATTCCTATGCTCTTTAGATTGAGCTCCTCCCATACATCATCAAGTATTATTAGCACATTTCCTGCGTAAGCAATCCTGTTCCATATTTGTAGCGCATGGATCTCTTGCTTCTCGCCCTCTAATTGCAATCCCAATTTCTTTGCAATCTCATCTTGAATCCCTTTTTCATCAACGGGGGTAGACACACTAATGAAGATGACTTTATCAAAGGGATTTGATTTTTCAACATGTTTCCCAACTTCTATTGCCATTGTGGATTTCCCCGTTCCTCCCAACCCTTCTAGTCCTATCATATAGTTATTCTCATCTTCTAACTCCTTCTTGAGTTCCTCAAATTTTGTCTTTCTACTCTCGAAGGACATGAACTCTTGTGAATAGTATTCCATGCCTGGCACTCCAGCTTCATGTGCAACTACATCAAATTCCTGAACTTCAGCGATCAATTCTGGGATCTCTTTTGTTAAACTTTCCAAGTCCTTCGCTCGTGCAGCTCGCGAACAGCAATTCGTACATAGGCCAAAGCATTTAGTTGGTTTAGTGTGTTGTCGTAAAATTTCATTGGCTCTTTTAAGCCAGTCTTCAACTCTAGGGTCAACGAGAGTCTCATTTCTATTCTTTGCAGCTTCTATCCTTAGCATTACGCTTTCCATAGTAGCTGATAACTTCCCTTGTTCTTTCTCGAAGCCTTTGACATAACTCTTGGATTTACGCAGGTAACGAAGTTCCTCCCATGGTTTACATGCCAAGCATGGGATGACTGTTGTTGCAACACTGGTACAGATACCAACCAGCTCCATCTAACATGCATACGGGATTACAGTCACAACTAGATTGAAGATATCTAGATACTTGCCAACTATGATCTAGATTAAAATATACTAATCAAAACCATAGTCTTGATGATTCCATTATTAAAATTCATAATGAGTGATTCATTATTGGAGTTCTTCAACTAATTGTTGGAAATAATGAGTGGGCGTGTCATAAGGAACGAGTCCCACTTGGGATTGTGGGGGGTAAGAGGAGAAGTGAACTCGCACAATGGTAAGTCACATGGAAATCCGGCAATTTCCCCTATGTGCGAATTAAATGCGGACCGGGCACCTTTTACTTGATAGTTTTGTGGAAATATAAAAAAATATTTTGCATGGCATAATTACTAACGTTAAGCGTAGAATATGGAGGTTGCAATATTTAAGCTCATAATTGCCAGCCCCTCAAATCATGGAATCAGGACGTTATGGTTTTTGAATTTCATAAGAGAAATTCTTCAATTGTTTTAATACTATTCATTGGCTTTTAATGTGAAATATGGACGTTGGTGTTTTCCAAAAGCATAAACGGATTTCAAGGACCAGCTTTTATTGATTTTAATATTGTATATTTATAGCTTTAAAACATCATTACTTTCTAACATCCAAATATGATGGTTCGATGCCTCTCAACGTTCAAAAATGGAGTTTTTATTATGTTTAGAAAGGTTGCCCAATGTTCAGGTTTTAGAGGCCAAGATAAGGTGCTTCAAGTCAGTGAAGTATTGAGCTCTTGAGCTCTTAAGCATTTCTCTTCCTCCTCTGGCACATTTTTATACCTTTTGAGTTCTATTATCTTCCGTAGTTCTGCTCACCCTGTTTTACAGGAAGGGTTCGTTTAATCCTGGGGAGTGCCGCTTCTTATCTGCCGGTAGATATGGAATAGCTCTTAAGGATAGTATCCTCGGGCACGACTCGAATCAACTCTCTTATTTGCAGGCGATGCTGCTGATAGGATCTGCATGTCACTACAGAGGACTTGGAAGATCCACTGAATTGTATGATAATCGAGGAGATGCCGCCAACACTAATGGCAGGGAGAGATCATACAATGAATGACATCTCTCACTGTTCACCCAACTAAAGGATGCATATTAAAATTTCAACTGCAATTTATATATAAGAACCACAGTGACTACCGCTTATATACCTTGGAAGCATGATTTGGTTATTAAAATTTCATAATGAATTATTAATTATTGGAATTCTTCACAAGTATGGAGGCATTATATAAAGAATGACATCTCTATATATCTACTCCAATTTACCAAGATATATATACTATATTTAAAAAGGATGCATCCTAAAATCAGCAGTGGTAATTCATAACCAAATAAGAGGTAATTATATTCTAAATTGTAATGTCACAATAGTCGCATTCCACCCAAGTGTGTGTGTAATATTTTAAAGGATGCATATTCATCCTAAAATCAACTAGAACAATGATCATTATCAAAATCATATCGATGGGAATATATATATATATATATATAAGTCTAATGTGTCACAGTATCATTTACAAGTCGCGAATAATTTTGAATTCTGTGAGAATACTAATGACTTCATAATTTTTATAGATTTGGTTGATTTTAATATCTAGTCAAGTAGTCATCTACTCCATTTTGTTGAACTTTTAATCAATTAGGCTATAAGGGAATTGCTTATAGGCCATTGGTTCAACAATTTAGACTTAGTCTAATTTGCACTTGAGATAGAAATATACTTGAGGTGTGTATCAAAAAAAGAAAAGAAAAGAAATATACTTGAGTTCCCTGCGTAGTCAAGAGAGTTATTAGCGTTATTGAATTTAATCCAGCTTCTCATATGAGACATCGTAGAAAGTTGACATGTGGGTTTGATTAATGGATCAAAAGACAATTCTACCTAATTTAGAAGATTCTTGACTTTAAAATTAAAATTAAACTAACTAATAAAAGGAAATGAATTTTATTGTTTAAAGGGGATTAGAATTCCTGAAGTGCCTCTAATTAATTGCTTGCCTTTCCTAGAGTTACTGGCATTGATATTAATTAAACTCTTAAATTTGCTTATACTAAAATTCACTCTTTTGATAGTTGCTCGGCGAAGATGAAATTGGATTAATTGTGCCCAATTCCTATTATACTTTAGTTCCTTGTGGAATGACATTGATTCCCACTATTTTATGTTTGATCCGTACTTTTTAGTGGCAATCAAATACATGAGTCCACTCCAATTTATGGTGAAATTAAATAAGCTATGAAAATTTTCGATGGATAAATTAAAATTATGAACATTAATACTGACTTGGATGCAAGCAAAGGCAATATGCCAATAATCAAGCTTCACGTAATTTAACAAGCAAAGATCTGCAAAATAAGAGTGGGAATATTTAAGATACTAGTTATATGAGTATGTAATAAAAGATTAAAGTGGAGATAAAATAAGAAACTAATCTCTCTCACGCATACATAAAAATACAACAATGTGTATGATTACATGTGGCATAATGGACCCAGAAATTTTAGACTGTGAGAACAAGTGTATTTGTTACGTTAAAAACAATAGAATAAGATGTACATCAATGAGTTCCTTCTCATTTATTTGTTTTACGGGGAAAAAAAAACTTTTTACCAAGAAAATACCCTTAAAAACTAGTTGGATGTTTGTTCAAGCTTTTAAAAACTACACAAAATTAAAAAACCAACTTATCCGTACTCACTTTTTAGTAGCTATTTCAAATAAGTTCTTTTTTATATGATCGATAAGTTCCAATTATTTTGAGAAGCGCTTTAATTTCAAATAAAATTATTTTTTTTATGATTGTAATAAATGTAAAACAACTTATACATTTTATAAATATAATCAATCATATTTTAGACAGTCTAAACTCTAAACATTACTTTTACAACTTAAAGAAACATGCTCTTTAAATATCAAATTTAAATAAAACCTCAATGATAAAGATCAATTTGGGTTTCTTGAAAAATATTTTTAAATGTGATTTTTACAGCCTTACCTAAGCCGTTAGTGAAAAGAAAATCTAAAAACGTGATATAGGAAGCTAGACCATATCAATATCAATATTCATATCAAATATATAAAATATAAAGGGCCTCATTACTCACAAATTATCGAAATTACAGTTAATTTTATACGCCATGCATGTAGATATATATATATATATATATTTATATATATAACCCAGAATGCTTTAAAAGTTGGGAAAATCCAACAAAAAGAACTTTAAAAATAGTAAAGGATAACAGAGTGTTTTGAATATTCATAATACTAGATAAATGTTAGTACCTGATTTGTCCTTTTGAAATGTAAAAGAAAAGAAATGACACAAATACCTTTATATATGTGTGTGTTTGTAGAGATATATATATATATATATATATATATATATATATATATATATATATATATATATATATATATATATATATATATATATATATATATATATAAATATTGCACCCCACCGGCAGCCACAAGAACAAATATTCCCAAAGTTGGTTTGCCCAAAAGATCGGTGGCCATTGGGCCACCAATGGCTTTCAAAACATATTATGCAAAGAAATATATATATTAACTTTTGATCTTTAACCCAAATCCATTCACAAGTTTTGTTTAGGAATTCGTAACATTTTGTTAGGTTTTAACAACTTTCATTTACTAAGTAAAAATTCACACTATCAGATTATTCACAATTTTTGTTAAGGAATTTATGACATTTGATTAGGTTTTAATAATTTTTGTTTACCAAGTAAAACTCACACTATCAGGTCATTCATAATTTTTGTTAAGAAATTCACGATATTTGATTAGGCTTTCACAACTATCGTTTACCAAGTAAAAAAATTCATACTATCAGGTCATATACAAGTTTTCTTGAGAAATTCATCACATTTCATTCGGTTTTAACAATTTTTGTTTTCCCATTAAAAAAGCACAAGTTAAAACTTGATAGTGTGATATTTTAACAAAAGTTGTTAAAACCTAATGAAATGAGAATTCTTTAACAAAAATTGTGAATGACCTGATAGTGTAACTTTTTTACTTGGTAAACAAAAGTTGTTAAAACCTAATGACATGTCTTTAATTTCGTAATAAAACTTTTGAATGATATGATAGTGCGAGTTTTTACTTGGTAAAAGAAAATTATTAAAACCTAATGAAATTTCGCGAATTCCTTAACAAAGCTTGTGAATAATCTTATTGTATGATTTTATTGTTGGACGAATGAAAGTTATTAAAACCGAATGAAATGTCGTGAATTCTCTTAACAAAACTTGTGAATGACCTCATTGTGTGAATTTTTTACTAGGTGAACATAAGTTGTTACAATCTAATGAAATGTTATGAATTCCTCAATAAAACCTATGAATGAGCTGACAGTGTAAACTTTTTTACTAGATAAATGAAAATTGTTAAAATCTAATGAAATTTTGTCAATTCCTTAATAAAACTTGTGAATGAGTTGATAGTATAAATTTTTTACTGGGTAAATGAAAATTGTTAAAACCTAATGAAATGTTATAAATTTCTTAACAAAACTTATGAATGAGCTTGAGTCAAAGTTAAAAAGTTAACATATATATATATATATATATATATATATATATATATATATATATATATATATATATATATATATATATTTGTTTGCGTAATATATATTGGAAAGCATTGGTGACCCCACCATGAGAATATTTATTCCCATTGGAGCTCCGGCGGCCAGCCAGCCACCAGAGTTTTGGCAATGGGTGGTCATCGGGCCGGTGGGGGATTTTGCTTTTATTTTTTTTAAATGAAATTTACAACAAAGCTATGCATACACTAACCTGGAGACAGGAATCGTAATTTTCAACTAGGCCTCCCGCGACCAACCAAGATCTAAGAAATAAAAGTAAGTAAAAGAAAATTAATTTCACAATATGTGTGTACACGTGTATATTTATAAAAAAAGATGCAAACATTATTCATAAGTATTATGGAGTACAAATCCTTACCTCTCAATGTAAAGATTTCTACTAGCTATGGCTGCAATGCCTTTGATATAAAAGCCTGTTTTTCTTTTGTTTTTAAGAAAAGGATCTATGAGAACAACTATTAGGCCGAAATCAAAGAAGATTTGAACACAACTTTTTTTGTTTTGGGTTTTTTAAACAAGGAGAAGAACAATAATAACGAATGAGAGTAAAAACTAATCCAAGTATAAGAAAGTAAAGCTTGAAGAAAACAGGTTTCTTCAGTAGACAAACTTTGAAACAGAAGACAAAACTCGAAATCTTTTTGGTTTTTCTTTTTTTGAGAAGATCGAACAAGAGCTTGTTGTGATTGAAGAGAGAAATGAAAGTGAGAAAGCAAGAAGAGCACAGAAATTGCAGATTGAAGAAGCAGAAAGTAGTTAGTGTGGTCAATAATAGAGGGGGTATTCACATATATAATTAATATGATTAAAGTGTCTCGTGACTTTGTTTTGTCGGGATTAATTAACATTAATTAATTAATCTTTTCGTTAATCACCCCAAGGCTGTGCCTTTATTAATAATTCTAACTTCATATGACATGCAATGCCAGATAATACTTAATTAGTGCTAATGGTACTAGATTTTCTTTTTGGACCTCTAATAAAACTTTTTTACATTTTATATTGAGAACCAACCATCAGGCTTGCTCACACTAAAAAAGTAGCCATTAAATAAATTATAATGCAACCATGCAAGTGGCATGAAAAGGGATATTGAAAAATCGAAAATGTGATAGTGGGTTGACAAAGATTGAGAACGGCAGGGCAAATGGGGTCTCTCTCAGACAGAGCGTGTTTCCAATAGGAACAAAAGAAAAGAATACTAAACAATTTATTATCGTATAAGTATCGTAGGCATCAACATTTGGTAGAGTTAAGTAATCTAATTAACATGTAATTACTGCCTACATCAATAATCAAAATCTTAACTCTTCTTATCCTACGCTTTTGATTAATGCCATACCGGCCAAAAGGAATATTCTATATTCTTCAAGTTATCTCTTTGCCTTTATTCCCACAGATGCGCCTCCCCTGGAACCCAGCATCCTCAAATGAAATCGTATTTTCTATTTGTAACATGATGCTCCGATTTTCTTTTCTTTTGTTTTTTTTTTTTTCACACAGATAAGGAAATTGAAGGGGGCAAGGGGAAGAGTATTCATAGTTATCCTATATGATAAAGAATAGAGACTGTTAAGATTAAATTTCCACGCTGATTTCACCTGAAAATAGAGTAGTATTTCAATTTGATAATAAAAATTAACTTCCTTTTTTTGGGGCCAAAAATTAACATTTAGCCAACCTCTTTTTTATTCATCCATAGTCGTTCCAAATCCATATTTTATATTGTAGTGTGCGCGAGCTAAGTTGTAAATCAAACAATTGTATAAACTCTGCTAACATCTAATTTCTTTTTTTTTTTTAATACAAAGGCAAGCAGAGCTTGTAATTGTCAGGGCCTATAGAGTAGGCCGTACAGAGTGGTCCCATGGCGGTGCCCCACATTCTTGGGCAAAAAGCAGAGTACAATAGGTAGGCGGAGACCAATGCTCGACGAAGACGTGGCTGTTTAAATGAGCCTGACATGCCAAATAATCAGCA